>OU015502.1:1462916-1966482 GCA_907164885.2 Dolomedes plantarius
GAACCTTTAAAACACTATATTAGATATTTATCCCGTATAATTTAAATATAGAAATATTATTTGCATTTTTTTAAAGACGAAAAATGCCCCAAGGTGTAAAATTTATTTCTCTGTTACGGAAGGCAATAATAAAAAAAAAATGTTTCAATCCAAGTCGGCAATCCTTTCACACATTTTCTCCATGGGTTAATACTGAGGTAAGCGAATTCAATAGGGTTAATACACAGAAGCCTTAAGTACACCTTTGACTTGCGTAAAATGTTAGAAAATCGACTAGGTTTTCATAATTTTTAACAAATTAATCAATAATGAAAATGGGGATATAAACTACAATTTATTCGGCACCTGTATACTCTCTCTTGTTCGCAATAGTGTTGAAGAAAGCCTAATTCTCAACTCTTGAGAGTCCTCTGAAGAGCTCTTGAGAGTCCGCTCAGGGGCCAAATGTTTATGAAGACAGTGTTAGTTCTTTGTTAGACATATTATATCCGTGATATAAACTACTATTGATTCGGCACCCGTATACTCTCTCTAGTTCGCACTAATGTTGAAGAAAGCGTAATTCTCAGCTCTTGAGAGTTCTCTGAAGAGCTGTCACATTTGACGTCTATAGCCCTCAGATACGCCATTCAGCAACCAACTCTTGTAAATTTCCTGAAACCTTGAGAAATGGCAAATCCAGTTGGTTAAAAACGACCGTGAAATGTTAAACAAATCATGAAGACAAAAGATAATAAATGAGAGTTCTAAAGACAACACAATTTGGCCTTCGCAAAATTACCGTAATTCAATAAACCGTCTAATGCTTTCTCGGGGAAAGAATTCTCTTGGGTACCTCTAAAACGTTGAAATAACGTAGGGATAGTTATCAAAACGCAGAAATCATATATTTTGCATCAAATGCAACCTGTAGGATTTCAGAAGATGGTTTAAAATTCCCTCTCACAGACTGCAGAACGCGATAAAACCATTCAGATGCGGTTAAGTATGAAAAGTGTTACTTTCTTCTCATAGATGGCGCCACCAGGGCAAAATGATATTCTATAATAAACGGTGGTCATAAACGCAGGCTTCGTCTCTATTATAAATATTATAATTTAAAGCACTTTTTAAGGTTTCAATTCAAAAGAAAATTCTTGCAAAATTATGTCCCTCTATAATCAAGTACAATATACTACAGTTGGTTCTCTGTTTAACGACTTTCAAGGGACCGTGAAAAATCGTCCTTAAGTAGAGATCGTCCTTATACAGAATTTGTGAAAAAATAACATTTCCCTTCACACTTTACAAGTTTAGGACTGTCAATATATTTCTTAATATATTGGCGTGTTTAAAAATGTTATTTTTATTATCATCATTATTTATTCACAAAAAGTTATTTTAAATTACATTGAAAAAAAAAGAGTACAAACAATACAATAAATTACGTTTTAAAAAATTCAAAAAGTGTTGATTGCTTTATTCGCCTTGTTTTCGTTATTCTCTTTTCCAGATTTTCTAAAATGTTAAATGAGTCACCTTCCATTTTCGATGTAATATAGCGTCGGAGAACATCTAGAGCAGAAATTGCATCTATGTAAGACGGTGGCAGTGTCTCGTTTTCCGTGTCTTCAACTTCACCTTCTTCGTCTGACACTGTGTTTTCGTTTACAATATCTTAATAAATTTGTTCTATATTTCTGAAATCTGTTGTTAAAACATATTTATCACAATTGTAGAAATCTTGAATTGAAACATCCTCATCTTCAACAAGACTTCTCCATTCTTCAGAGGTAATGTCATCTTCGTTGATTTCTACATCCGTACTTTGCAGTTCCATTACAAGGTATTTGTGAATTCCAGCAACTCGAAAGCAGTTTTTTATTGTGGATGAAGAAACTTCTTTCCATGCTGATGTTATCATGTGCATTGCTTCCAAGATTGTAAATTTTCCAATTTTTATACTGTCAGCCGAATTGTTTATTAATTTCCTAATTAAAGACTTTCTGTAGTATGCTTTCACACTGCGAATGATACCCAGATCTAATGGCTACAACTTACTAGTGCAATTAGCTGGTAAGAAATGGATAGTCAAATTTGTAAGTCCAGGGATATTTGGAGTATGTGCAGTGCATCGGTCGATTAAAAGTAAAACTTTTCACTTTTCTCGATGCATTTTTGCATCAAATTTTCTAATCCAGTCAATAAAAATTTTTGATGTCACCCACGCTTTATTGTTATTGCGGTACTCACAAGGTTTCCTGTTGATATTCTTAAAACACCTTGGTTGCTTTGATTTGCCTATAACTAGTGGTGGAAATTTCTCAGATACATCCGAATTAGTGCACAGTAAAACAGTCAATCGTTCCTTACTGTGTTTTCCACCAAAACACTTTTCGCCCATATACGTTAAGGTTTTATTAGGCACCATATTGTAGAATAGGCCCGTCTCATCTGCATTGAATATGTTCTTTTCATCATATCCATCTAATTTCCCCTTCAGCACTATTTTCCATTCATCCACTATTTTTTCATCTACGGAGCCACTTTCGCCAGATATGCTTTTAAATACAAGCCCGTATCTTTCTTTGAACTTTGTTAGCCAACCAGCCGAAGCCTGAAAATTTTGCATTCCAAACTTTTCTGCCAGAATAATAGCATTTTCTTTAAATATCACTCCGGAAATTGGAATGTTAGATACTCTTGCTTGATGAAACCATTGCAGGACTGCCTTCTCAAACTCTTCTGATCGGCCACATTGAATTTTCTGCCGTTTGGATTTGGATCTCAAACCAAATTTTTGTGCTTCTTCAAGAATTTTCTCTTTGCTTGCTAAAATGCCTTTGAGAGTAGACTCGGGTAGCTGAAATTGTCTTGCGAATTGGACTTTTGTTATTCGAACACTTTCTTCCCAGTTTTCAATAATTTTCCCTTTTTCGTGTAGCGTAAGATGCTTTCGCTTTGATGCCATTTTGCTCTGCTCACCTCGTATTCGTACTGGAATGAGCTCCTACACTCAACCATGAATTTATTCTCTAAACATGAACACGTGCTTCCCAGAAGGAGTGAGAGAGGGGTGCTTTTGGATAGTTCGTAAATCACATGACAACATGGTAGGTACAATAGAGTGATTCCACACCCGCACTAAGAAATTCGATCCACCAGGGAAGAATGTTCGTTCTTCCGAGAAACATTAATCCCCCCCTCCTCCAGTTTTTTCCACTGCAACAAGTCTATGATTGCAACAAACATAAAGGAAATTCCGGGTCTGTTTTTGAAACCAAACTCCCCCACAGAAAGTAACCCTCCAGTAGATAAAATGTTGAAGAAAAAGTTTATCATGTAAGAAAAAATCGTCGTTAAATAGAAACAAAATCGTCTTAAAATAGAATTATTTTTACGTCGGAGGGACCGGGACCTGGAAATATCGTCTTTAAATAGAGATCGTCGTTAAGTAGAGCGTCGTTAAACAGAGAACCAACTGTATTTGAGAAACCTTTAAGCTTTTTGCGTGAGAGAGAAATTTTGAGAATTTTTTTTTTCTTCGTTGTCTAACATGCAATCAACCCAGTCTCATACGTAAGTAGACATCTGAAACCTCAAAGGAAACACCAACAGCAGATTTAATACTGCGACTCCAGAGGTCGTTTATTTATTTATTTATTTTCTTTTTTTCGTGCCTTGATGTGTATTCACGTTTTTATAGTGTAAATCTTAAAGTAGCTTAATATCATACAGCTAATTAATGATTTATCTTTATTTCATGCACCAGGTATCCTAAAATCCGTTAAGAAAAGCGAATGTATCAAGGCAGTAATTCAATGTTTCGAAGAGGACGTTCTGGTTATGAAGCAACAAACAGACAAGGTAGTAGTTATGAGCTAAATGCTCTTACATTACCTTCAATGATCTTTTTTTTCTTTATTTTCTAAAGATTGATTTTTTCTCATTAACCCTCCTTCATATAACCTTCGTAGGTATATTGAAGGGATCTTCAATATACCTACGAAGTCTATTGCAGGGAGAGGGATAACAGACACAGATACACACACATATAAAATAAATAAATATATATATATATATATATATATATATATATATATATATATATATATATATATATATTTATATATGTATACAGTGGCGCACCCAGGATTTTTTCTTGGGGGGGGGGCGAGATGAATGGATAAAAATATTTAAAATGCATGGGGGGGGACGAGATGAACGAATAAAAATATTTATAATGCAAAATCAATATTTCTAATTCTTTGGGGGGGGGGGGCAGGGCCCCCTGGTTGCGCCACTGTATATATATATAAATATATATATATATATATATATATATATATATATATATATATATATATATATATATATATATATATATATATATATATATATTCATTAAAACGAATACAATTAAATACCTTCGTTGTCGTGGTCGGAAATGGGTTAGACCGGAAAGTCCTTCTAGGAAGTCAGAGGGTAAGAGAAGGTTCGATACCCCCAGATTTCACCCCTGGGGTTGCTCGGTCAAAATTGAGGTGGCACCTGGCTAAGTCCGACACCAAACTTTGTGATGCCATTCTAAACCGGAGACGCACCCCTCAACCCGCAAGGAATGGTCTGGAATACTTGCGGCCGGTATAAGCAACAAAAACAACAGTAAGCACACACACACACACACACATATATATATATATATATATATATATATATACTGATGGTCATTAAAATTGCAACAACAGGAAGGAAAGCAAATAAAAAAAACTTTACTTATTGTACGTATACAACATAGGAAGAGAACATGATTAAATTTGTGGGCAATTTGGGGGTATACAGGGTCCGAAATTAGTACACACAGCAGCCGCCTCTGGCAGCTAAAACGGCCCTAACTCGGTTAGGCACCGAGTCGAACTGGGCTTGGATGCAAGAGTCGGGCAAATCATTCCATGCTGCTTCAAGTCTATGCCACACTATCAATCGTAGTGGCTGGAGAGCGGTGGCGGCCCAATCTCTCAGCAACCCATGATCAGATGTCTTCAGTGGATAAGAGATCTGGAAAACGTGGTGACCAGAGAAACAGTCGCACACCCTCTGTTTCGAGGTAGGTCAGAACAAGACGGGCAACATGCGCTCTTGCGTTATCTTGTTGAAAGATCACGTCTCCGAGGCTTCGAAGATAGGACACAGCCACCGGCCTTGATATCTGAGAAATGTAACGCTGGCTGTTCATATTAACGACGACGCGAACAAGAGGTTTTCGTGTCGTGTACCCAATGGCTGACCATACTATCACATCATGTGCAGGGCCCGTATGACGATATCGAATGAAAACAGGCCACGTGCGTTCTCTTCGGTGCCTCCAGACACGGATAGGTCTATCATGATGCTGCACGCGGAACCGAAACTCTGAAAGACGACGTGGTGCCACTCTTTAATCAAGTTTTGTCGTTGGGTGCACCACTGTCGCTTCGAGTCTCTTTTCTGCAGTGTCAAGGGAAGCCGCAATAATGGAGCCGTGCAGACAGTCCGAGCTGCTCCAGACGTCGTCGTACTGTCCGTGTGTATACTTGTGCTGCAAACAAGCCCATTTCCTGACTCAAGTGAAGTGGCTGTACGATCCTGCAAGGCCGACCTAACAACGTGTCTGTCCTCTCGGGCGTTAGTGGCGGGAGGCCGTCGAGATCATGCATGGTGTTTAGTTTGACCCTCCTGAACCCATCGATTCCATATTCGCTTGACAGTAGTTGGATTCCGACCAATGCTAGTAGCAATATCGCGGAACGATAAGCCGCACTCTAGATAGGCCACGATTCTGCCGCTATCAAATTCCGGCACGTGTTGATAGTCGTTTCTTTTTCTGACACGAGATATAACACGATCTTCTCACAAACAAACAACATTCAAAGGCGATTTCCGAATGAGAAATTCGCTGCGTCACTTCCCTTTTGTACAGAGTTTGAGATACCATTTCTCCCTTCTGCGTCGTTCGATTGCGCTTAAAGGCTCATTTGCATTACCCAGTATCTTCTTCCTTTCATGGGAATTTTACGTTTGTACCATCCCTCCTTCATGGTACTGCAAGTTTAATGGCCAGCAATATCAATATATATATATATATATATATATATATATATATATATATATATATATATATATATAAATAAGAATAAGATGAAAGAGAAAACCAGTAATAGCTCTAAAGCTACATGAAGCCAGGAACATCCAACATGTAAAGATAAGTATGAATACGGTTTTTGACAGCATTTCTTCATCAGCGGTGTCAATACTGTCTAAAAACCAATGGATTGTTTCTGATGAGTATGATCTATTAAATAAACACACTCAGACACCGTACAATCCATTATTAACAGAAGAATTGAATAATAAATGAATTTGTATTAAAGTACTTAACCAAAGAACACCAAGATATATATATATATATATATATATATATATATATATATATATATATATATATATATATATATATATATATATATATATATATATATATATATATATATATATATATATGCGTGTGTGTGTACATGGAAACACACAGAGTATTTTTTAAGTTTGGAGTTAATTTTCTTATCGTTTTTTCATTTTACTTGTGATACAAATTGCTTTGCCTATGACTCGCAGAAACTTACATGCAGTGTTCTAAACTAGTGTCGCCATCTGTTAAGTGAATATCAGACTTCAAGCAATGAACCCTAGGGTTATGTTCGGATATTACCTTTATTCGATTATGTGTCAAATAAATACATAAAAAAGATTATTTATGTCAAAATAAATTAATTCTGGCATTATTTTATGGCTATGATAGTTATCAGTTTAGGGAAATTATGAATCGAATGACTTAGAACAGGGGGTCTCCAAACTAACTCGCGGGCCGCCACTAGCCCGCGAGCACACTAATCCGGGCCCGACATGCCCGGTATCAGCCTAACATAATTTATTTTGATTGCATTGTAAAATTTAAAATTTAAGTAAATCATACAAAATAATAATCAAATGTTTTTATTTAATGGCCAATTAAGGAACACAATAACTGACATACATAATGAAACTGAACATTTTAACTGTAATTAATGATATGAGATTCATCCTAAAAACTTACTATAAGTGACATACATAGGTAACTTACATAAATCATAATTATGATTAATGAGATTTATGCAGCTGTAACTTTTCACTGATAATTGTTGTGTATCAAGTTTATCAATCAAACTTCCCACTGACAATTGTTGTGGTTACATTTGTTGTGATCAACAAGTTTACTAGTGAAAATTATCAGCAGCGATTTCAAGTATGATACAGTATGTTGTTTTAGGTTGATACAGTATGTTGTTATGATGAGCTAGCTAGCTAGGTCTTGGCCCTATGGGACTTAGTATAGGAGTCAAGGCTAAAAAGTTTGGAGACCCCTAACTTAGAACACAGAGGCAGCAATTTTTCGGTCATCTATCCCTTCTATAAGATATACCCTTCGTTTTCAATTAAGAGTCCGATAGTGGACAGTATTATTTAGACAAAAAGTCACATTTTAACGTTTGAAGACGTCTTTTAAATGTTTTCAATTTATAGTAGACCAGTTAAAATACCAGATTTTTATAAAATCCTTCTGCAATCATTCTCACCCTTTAATGATAGTTCAATTCAAACGGTTCCTTTGAATGAACATTTCTATTTCGTATTTTACTATGCATGTTTTATTTTTCAAACCAAAGTCAGCAGGTGGAGTCAAGACGTCATTTTCATTCAATATATCATACCTAGTAGAATTGAATATTCTCCCTTCATATTTCGAAAATTTTATTTAATGCTATTTTATTGGCAGGAAATTATACAAATGTGATCACATGATATGACTTTTCAATACTCTTTTAGTATAACATCACTTCTCATGATTTTCAAAGAAAATTTTAATGCAATTATTTTCGTTATCTAGTAAAAATACACGGAAAAAATAAACTTGTGACGACCCGTAAATTAAACAAAACAGGAAGTAATTTTTAACATTTGGCAATGATGTGTTTGGTATAATTTGCGTATTAGTACATTTATTTACTATCTAGCCGTCATGTTTTGATGAGTGCCAACTAGTATTATTTAATTTGTTGAGTAAGAATAAGCAAATAAGCAAAGATGAGTAAAAGTCATCTGTAAGTCATCACTTTAAAATGCAGTCTCAATAAGCACCAAACTTAATTCTGACTTCTATTGTAAGCCCATCTGTCAGATATGCATTCACTTGCGGCTTCTTCTAATAATTACTCAGTTTCTTACATAAATTCTAAGACATTTATTAAATACATTCAAAGAAAAGCAACACCTACAGAAATTGATTTTTGTTCCATGAAATTCGAAATTTCAACATCTTTTTGTGTTGCCACAAGTTAATCAAAAAACTGCCTGTTGTTATGGTAACCAACGGCATGTTTTTCTTTTATCCCTCGGAAACATTAATATACACCATCTGGGCCTTCCTAAGAACATTTTAATGTATCTTAAAAAAAAAAAAAAAAGAGCCGAATCTTCGCAGTTGTAAAATTCAAGTGAAGATCAATCTCATTCAAGGGAGTCTATGTATTTTTTAATTAATGTTTTTATGTTTTTTTAAACACGCTTTAAAATAAAACCGGATCTCCAATACGTCGAATATGTTTATAGAACACATGATTTTATTGAATTTCACAACAGAAAATAATTAATTTAATTTAAATTAATTTATATTATGTATTCAAATACAGATGGCGTTTAATTAATCTGATGATAATTTCTGTTGTGATAAATTAACTAACTATTTTCTCCACTTCAGCTGGGGACGGCTATCGAGCAGTGGACGTACATATTTAACTTCGAAAATTATTCTTTTGCCAAAGCTACGCACAAACCTTGTGAGTTCGCATTTATGCACCATTTTATACTTTTGTTGGTTTAGTTTTGTTCACTTCTACCAAACTGTTTTCTCTAATAAGAATGATTAACTATAGACATGTTTGTTATATTTCAACTGCAATTCGTTAAGGTTTCTTACTTTCTATGTAATATTTGAAAATAATTTTAATGTCGCACATTAAACGTTAACAAAGTACACTCTAGTCGTAATATAATTATTCTTATTTTTTTTCTGTAATATTTTACTTTTGGATTTTGTTCTGACTACGTGTGAAACGCATATCAATGCAAAGCAAAAAAGATTTCAAGAAATCTTGTTAGTGGCGCCATCTGTTGCACTATTTTATACTTTTTTTGGTTTAGTTTTGTTCACTTCTACCAAACTGTTTTCTCTAATAAGAATGATTAACTTAAGACATGTGTGTTATATTTTAACTGTTAGTCGTTAAGGTTTCTTGCTCTCTATGTAACATTTGAAATAATTTTAAGGTCATACATTAAATGTTAACGAAGTACACTCTAGTAGTAATATAATTATTGTTATTTTTTTCTGTAATATTTTACTTTTGGATTTTGTTCTGACTACGTGTGAAACGTGTATCAATGAATAGCAGAAAAATTTTCAAGAAATCTAGTTAGTGGCGCCATCTGTTACACAAAACTTAAAGTACAAGTATTGTTATTATTTATTTATGATTTTACCTTAAATTTATTAATAAATGACAAAACTCATTTATATCTTTAGACGATAAGGGAAGTAAAATTGACTTTTAATTATTTTTATAATTAGAGAACGAATCAATAAAGGGAAATAATTTTTCTGCTGCTGAAGAAATGGAATTGTTTTCAGTTCAATGAGGCTACTGTGTTCTAAACCAATTGGATTCGCTCCCCTCACTGTTAACCTATGGAGAAAATGTGTCTACGATTTAAAGCTACATAAATGCTGACAATCCAATAAAAATGGTATTTTCAGACAGCCTCAACTTTTCTGCACCTTGCAACAAGATTCATTTTATAAATTTGGTCCACCAAAGGAATTGATAAATCGTTTAAAACACACTATACCAGATTTTTCCCTCAGAATAATTTAAATTTTAAAATATTATTTGCATTTTTTTTAAAAGAAAAACGTCCTAATATGTAAAATTTGTTTCCTTAAAACGTAGTGCAATAAAAAGAAAGTAATAATAATCCATGTCGGCAATCCTTGGACACATTTTCTCTATAAGTTAACTTCGCTGTGAGCGTATCCAATAGGGGTAGTACACAGCAGCCTTAAATATATATTTCTTGTAAAGTCTGTTAACTAACATGGAGGAGCTAAAATGAGAAAATATTTACTAAAAGCGACCTTATCTTGGCATGCTATTATATAACAAGTAATGCCTAACGAAGCGAATGTGGAAAGATAATTTTAAGTTCTAACGAATTAGTGTAATACACACATTACAGCCATCAGTGCATGTCATATCTTCATTATAACATATATGTATCTGGGAATTTTCAGCTCTGGAGACACTGATCGCTCTCTTCATGGCCTACGAAGCTAATTACCCAGAGAGATTGAAAACTGCCTACATCATAAACGGTAAGTGCTGCAAGCTATTGCTTAATAATCGATTCATAAGCAGACTTGGGTATAAAATTGATTACTGAGTAAAATTTAATCTAATATCCATAAAACACACTAATTTGAAATAAATTCTTAAAAAGCTTCCATCTCAATTAGTCTAGTAGTTAAATTTTATATTTTACTGTATTTTAATGTTTTTTTGTGCCAGTTTATTTCGTTGTTATGCACATTGTGGCATCACGACAAGGCTGATTACTCTGAGGCATTTTTAACAATTTTCACTACTATTGATCCATACCAAGAAAGACAGAGTTCTAATTAAAAGCGAAAGCCAAATTTTTAAAACAAACTTAACAATTTATTAACAAGAAAAAAATTAAACATTAGACATTTTCGACAAATCCACTTAAGTTACGTGCAGATTTACAGTGCGCGTTCCAGGGCCCCTTTTTGGCCCAAAAAAAACAGGAGCCTCCCAAAAACACAACCGCTCGGGTCGATGTTCTACGCCGCTCTTCTTCAATGTCTGGATTTTTGAGAAGGGGTGGAGGAGCCGCCAGATTACCGGCTGACAGTTCTTTTCAGACGCCGAACCTTTCTACATTGCAGGACGTTATGATGACAGCTTTAGTGGCTGCCTCTGTGAGGGAAACGGTGTTTAATCCCCCCATGTGTTCCGAACTGGTGGAACCGAACAACACATTCCTTGAAAAACACGCAGCTGTGTTTTCCAAGCGCTTGTGAGGTCTCGGGAATAAATAAGACCATATCTTTCCAGTACGCTACAACATGATGCAAAATAAATTTGAATTATTACAAAAAGCAAAGAAACCACGTGATCAGCATTTAATAAATTAAATTCTAAAACTGAAGCTTTAAAAATTCACCAAAAATCAGAAAATGGAGTTAAACACTCGAAAAAGATTTCATTTTAAGTCCTTTTTAAGATCTTTCTCGTGATATAAATTTTATAACCCTCAGATTATTATTTTTAATTCAAACTTTAAAAAAGGTGCAAAACAGCTTAAAAATTAAATTTTTAAAAAATTTAAGAACTTTTCAAAAATCTTTCTTGGTGCACCCGTACACGATAAGAAGAATCGCCGTACAAAATTTCAGCCCTTTAGGTCCAGCGGTTTGGTCGATGCGTCATCTGTCAGTCAGTCACGGAACTGTTATATAAATATATATGTAGATTGTTGTTGTTTAAGTTTTGATACTTTCTACACTTTGAAATTTCTGATTTTTTTTTTCTGTGTTTTTATTTCTTAACTATATCTTGAAATTTTTTACAGCTTCCGTGTACTTCAATATAGTATTTTCTGTTATCAAACCCCTACTATCCGGTGCGACGATTAAGAAAATTACGATATTTGGAAAAGGTAAAGTAATCCATTTTTTCTCAAGTCTTATTCATGACTATAATTCATTTATTACCAAAACAGAAATTTTCATGCGCTACAGCTTTCTACTTGTAGTTATTTTTAATGCAATACCACCCTGGCCGGAGGTATTGAAGACCAGGTCCATATAGGGTAGCGGGCTGAAGGGTGCGGCTCCGGTTTATAACGGCACCACGAGGGTCGAGACCGATTTAGCCAGGTGCCGCCTCAATTTTGACCGAACACACCCAGGGGGGACATCTGGGAAGATCGTACCGTCACCTACCCTCTCTGACTTTATGGAGGAACTATTCAGTCTACGGATTTAACATGCCCATATACGGCCTAGACACGGGGGTATTTAATGGCGTTTGTCGGGATTTGATTCGAGCATCCTCAGCACCACAAAGCCGACACGCTTCTACTAGGCTACCTCAAACCCAGCTTTCTACTTGATCGTCACCAGTTACGGAAACGGCCGCAGGCTGTTTTGTTTGATTTGTTTATCGTAACCTTTAGGAACATTGTTTGGTCCTTAAGGGGACAGTGGACTTTCAAAATTGTGAAATTTATCCAAAAATTCAATTTTTTTTATTTTATCGAATTGTGAAACTACGGACGTGTAGGAATGTGTTGCAAAAAGAGTTTTTAATTTCTGTGATTACTTTCCTAGTTATAGGCATTTGTATTTTATTTAGATATTATGTGGTTACTAATAGCAATAACTTTAAATGCGTTTTTCTCAAAACAAAAATTTTCATGTCATACAAATATTCAAACTGCTCCATGAGCAGTTCTAATTCTCGTATTGCTTTGAAATTTAAGTTTTATATACTTAACTGTATATCGAATAAATCTTATTGAAAATAATTATGCTTCGTAGCTCAGAATTTCTAAATTTTGTACTTGAAAAGATAATTTATACGTATTTTGCGACATAAAAAGGGTGTCTTCACTATTATTTTTTTTCTCTTTATATTTCTAATGAATGCTTAAAATAAGCAATAAGTTTCATTGTTAGTTCTATAAGGTATCCTGTAAATACAAATTACCATATTATATGCAAAAGAAATGCGCCTTGAACATTTTTAATGAGGCCAATTTTTGATATAATTAATAATTCATAATTCATAAATTATTAATATTTCATCTTTAAATTTTAACCACTTTTACATATCTATGGTTCTAATCACATATTCAGATTTCAAGCAAATCCATTCAAAACAAAATAAGTTAAGTTTGAATGTCCACTGTCCCTTTAAGATTTCTAATGCACAATGTATGAAATTGTATTACTTGGCCTGGAAAATCACGTATTCCTATCGTTTATTTCAGATGGATGGAAAGAAGAGCTTTTGAAGAGCATAGACGCCGATATTCTGCCCGGATTCTTAGGCGGGAAGAAGACAGATCCCGACGGAAATCCCCTATGCAAGACTTTCGTAAGTTATAATAGCAAAAGTTAGTTTTTAACCTTCTTCCCGATTTATAGACGAATGATATATCCCGCAGAGTGCAACTAATCAGTCTTCTTACTTCTTTTAATAAAAGTAATACTGGAATGACTTACCTTTAACATCGTCTGAATAATACTTAAATAATAAGTCAACACTAAAAAATTTAGTTCCATGCATGCATGCACACACACATATATATATATATATATATATATATATATATATATATATATATATATACCTGAACATTTTTGTTATAATTTTTTATTAATTTTTTATTATTCAATCTAGGCACAATTTACTAAATAATGGTTTTAGTTTAAGACCTCTTTGTTTTGTGACATTACATGGGAAGTTTACACTTTCTTTGTGTAGAAATTCTATTATCTCGCCCATTTAAGTATCGAGACACCAAGATGCAATCTAAATTATGACTTTTCTCTTAAATGGACAGCACACCTACTATAAGTTCTTAACTGCTCTCCCTAAGCTTCGAAAGAGAACTTTCGCTAGGCTCGTACGGCCCTTAGAAGTCCTTCAGAACTCCTTATTTTGAATTTCTTTTTTTAAGTCCTCTGTGCACTTACCCTATTGGATTCCCTCGGCCCAATGCTAACCTATGGAAAAAATGTGCCTGCTAATTACAGCTACATAAATGCCGATAATCCAATAAAAATGGTATTTTCAGATAGCCTGAACTTTTATGCACCTTGCGACAGGATTCATTTTTTAAATTCCGTCAACCAAAAGAATTTAGGAGCGTTTAAAACACACTACACCAGATTTTTCCCCTGAATAATTTAAACTTTAAAATATTGTTTGTACTTTTTTAAGAAACGGAAAATACCTGAAGGTGTAAAATTTCTTTCTCTATTACGGAGTACAATTATTTTAAAACATCTTCCAGTCCAAGTGTATATGTGCACACGCGTATATGTATGTGTACGTATATATACGCGCATATATATATATATATATATATATATATATAATATATATACATATATATATGTATATACAGGTGGTTATCAAAATAATGGAAACACCTATCAATATAAGTGGTGTTTATGAGTGTGCTTCGTATTTCTTAAAAGACAATTCTGTCCACCGGTATTTTTTTATACAATATAGTGTGTGTATTATTCTACTATCAGGTAGCAGTAATGAAGCTACTACACTATATATATATACAGAGAGAGAGAGAAAAAAACAGTTGCCGTTAAAGTTCAATAACCAATGCCGTAAAAGACTGCCATTTTCCGGAAGAGTTTAATACAAATGTCCGTACACCAGGAGCTCATTTAGTGTGACCTTTCGTGACAAAGTCTGTACATATATACATCCTTGGGCACATTTTCTCCATAGGTTAACATTGAGGTGAGCGAATCAAGTAGGGTTAGTGCACAACAACCTTAAGAGTCCATCAATTTTTTGTAATGTTCTTTTTTGCCACCTTCAAGGTCATAACTTTCTCGTTCATTTTTCGTTGCCCTGAGTACAACCAACCCAACAACGAAAACGTGTTAAAGCAGATAGTCGATGTTCTCTTCCAGGTAAAGCATGGTACGCTGGTTCCCGAAGAGTACTACATGACAAAGTCGGCAAAGCGGCTAAGCACGCAGCCCGGCGTCCAGAAGGTGACGGTGGCCCGCATGTCCAAAGTGAACCTGAACCTGGACGTGGCCGAACCGGGCTCGCTCATCGAGTGGGAGTTCGAGACCGAGGGCAAAGACATCGGGTTCGGACTCTTTTACAAGGACTCGACGCAGGACGCAAAGGCGCTGGTGCCCAACCAGAGAGTGGACACGCAAATGGTATCCGAGGTCGGGATGTACCAGTGCGAATTGGCCGGAACGTGTAAGTCCACCTTAAGTTACCGGATTCAAACGAATTTGCAGTGAATATTTGCTCTCCTTTTTTTAAAAAAGCTGTTAGCTAACTCCATCGGACACAATTTAGTTCAGGAAACTTATTGTACAGGTCGCATGTTCTTATAACGAGTGAATATCGTCCTGGGATCGATGTCTGACACTATGTCATTGTGACGATACAGACTTGTCATTTGAGATCAAGGAGTAAAGCTATCATGAAATATGTACTATGGCGCAGTTGACAGCAGATACAACCGGTAACGTGAAAGGGCAATAGCTGTATTTTTTTTTGTAGGCTGTACAAATGAGGTTCTTGTAAGTAGTAACCTATTTTGAAGAGGTTATGGAAAAGACAGGTGTGTCTTAGTTCATATGTAGGGCTGACTGGATGCAGCAGTCGTAATATAATACATACTAGTTGGCACCCGTCAAAACATGACGGCTAGATAGTAAATAAATATACTAATATACAAATTATATTCATCATTGCTAGATGTTGAAAATCATAATGCGCTAGAAACAAATTAATGTGTTTAGGTGGCCTCGTGCTTAGTGAGTATCTAAAGCCAGATTTAAAGATGTCACTGAGCATGCACAGAAAGCAATTTTTTTAAAACTGTAAATTGTAGCTAATTAAACAACGCGAAATTAATGATTTCCCTCAGGTTTAATCTAAAATTTCCCAAACATAATTATCATAAAAATAAAAATGGCAGAGACAGATCTAGAGAGATCCTCGGAATAAGCGTGTTCATCATTACAACATGTCACTGCGCATGCGCAGAAACAGTGGGTTTCTAAAGCCAGATTTAAACATGCCACTGAGCATGCACAGAAATCAATTTTTAATTGTAAATTATCACTCATTAATAGGAATTGCGGTTACAAAAACCAAATTTGACACAGATTGCAATCTTTCGTTTAAGACCAAAATGAAGTCAATTGATGCAGTAGTTTTCTCTCACTGACTGCCCAAAAAGTCGGCTTCAAAACTTAAATATATAGATGTTTAAAACAACTTTAATGTACATGCTTAAAAAAACTGCTTTTTCCTTCTTAGATTTTTGTTTTAGGGTATAAACGCATGGCGCAACAGTCCGCTGTGGACCAAGGCCGACGTTGCCCATCTCCGCTTTCTTGACCATAGGCTTGGGGTGCCATATTGCATATGTCTCAGTCAGGTGATCAACTTTACATGGGACCCCTAGAGTTTAGTTCCCAAGCATGCTTGGTCCTCATTTATCGGCCCATTCAAGGGATAAAAAGCTGAGTCGACCTTGCCTAGTCGCAGGGTCGAACATGAGGTGTGGCAGCTTGAAGCTTTTAACCACTAGGCTAGTGCTCCCCAACCTTTTTATCGCCGCGGACCGATCAACGTTTGATAATTTTACCGCGCCCCGATGAGGGGGGGGGGAGACGTTGATTTTTTATATTTTAGTTTGTTTTGATTTAATAATTTTAATTTAATTGTACTTAAACATGCATTTTAAAATAAAATATAGTTACACCAAAAAATGAATATAATGTGATTTAACATTTTAACTCACTAGAACGCTAAATCAATGAGAACCATGAACTGGTGGCCCTAAGCTGGCGGCCCGGTGCCATTTGATCCACGGACCGGTACCGGTCCGCTGCCCGGGGGTTGGGGACCACTGGACTAGGCCACCGGGCGCCTTCTGTTATCTTCAAGCACTCTAAATTTTGCATTGTATTTAAACTAAAGGATTTTATATTATATTTAAACTAACTATATGTATTTAATCAGTACTCTATATTTTAAAAAAAAGTGCTCTGAATGTAGTCAGATACCTTAACTGCCTTAAAACATTTTCAAGGAATTCATTAAACTTCACAAAGCCAGTTCTCTCAGTGAGAGTAACGCATAAAAGCTAATATCTCTTGAATAGCTTTACTGGAATCAATGATAAAATACTGAAGATGAAATCAAGGAGTTATTTAGATTTTACAATTATAAATAATTACAAGATAAAAAGAACTTTTTATATACCATGTTTTTAAATTTTCTGTTGAATCATATAAACTTGACAATTCTATGTATTAATAAATATTAAAAAAAAAAAAATTATGAATTATCCTATCAACTTGAAAGAAAAGGAAGTTGATTGGAAGTAAACTTGCATTTAACTTTTCGTTCCCGTTCCAGCCGACAGATTGCTGCACCAGTCTACAAAACAAAATTAACTGAAAATAACTGAAAATTAATTTAATTCCGCTTAAAGATGGCTAAAAGTATTAAAAAATTGTATTGTCATCGCGTCCTGAGCTATTCTAAAAGTTTCAAATGTCTAGCTAGCCGGAAAGTTAGTTAAAAATCGATTGCAAGATTTGTAAGGGACAAACGCACAAACAAACAAGAAAGCAAGTTAATAAAAACATGGTAATAAAAAATGTGAAGGAGACGTAAGTGAATCACAATTTCAAACTTTTTTTTTAATCTTTCTTCCTTAGATATCTTGGTCTTCGATAACAGTTACAGCTGGATTCACCAAAAAGAAATTTACTACAAAGCCACAGTTGTCAACCCCTTAAAAACGGAGAACTGATGAAGGATTTCTCATGATCATCCCCGTATCATCCTGTTATTTGTACAGCATCAAACTATCCAACCGAACATATCTCAAATTCAATTCTGTGTGCACTGTTCAAACCATATCTCACTGATACTCAAGTACGTCTACACAGATGGTAAATGAATGATACCGACGCTTCGTGGGGGATATTTGCGATTTGATACTTTCATATTCGTCCACTGTACGTAACCCATAACTGTAAGAATTATTATTGCATTGGAAAGCAGAATCTTTCAAGTATTTTGATCGAAATTCAAAATGCAGAAGAGAGTGAATTTTCTCACAAACTCCTTTGCTGGTCGCCGGAATTCTGAGGACTTGCTAGTATATATACCGTATTTTTAGGATTATAAGACACCCTAAAGAATATTTTGTATTTTATTAGGTATACAAATATATTTCCAATTTCTTACTTAATAAAGATTATATATATATATATATATATATATATATATATATATATATATATATATATATATATATATATATATAATAAATATTATAGATTATAGATAAAATATATAATATAATATATATATATATATATATATATTATATAATATATTTATAGTGTTCAGTATAAAGGGCTTAAGTCAATAATTACAAGATAAATAGAACTTTTTATATACCATGTTTTTAAATTTTCTGTTGAATCATATAAACTTGACAATTCTATGTATTAATAAATACTTAAAAAAAATTTTTTTGATGAATTATCCCATCAATTTGAAAGAAAATGAAGTTAATTGGAAGTTAACTTGCGTTTAACTTTTCGTTCCCCTGTCGGCCGACAGATGGCTGCACCAGTCTACAAAGCAAAACTAACTGAAAATGAATTAAAATTCTGCTTAAAGATGGCTAAAAGTGTCAAAAGAATGCATTGTCATCGTGTTCTGAGCTATTCTAAGTGTTTCAAATGTCTAGCTAGGCGGGAAGTCAGTTAAAAATCGATTGGAAGATTTGAACTAGTCAAACACCAGGGCCGCCCAGAGACTTTACGGGGCCTGGGGCAAACTTCTGTTGAGGGGCCCCAAGAAATCTGATTAATCGAATAATTTTTTTTATTTTTTTTGGGAGGGGCCACTTTTTTCAGGAGAATATTTTGAATTTTGAAGTACGGTACAAGTTTCAGAATTTTCTTTCGGAGGAAATCTAATAAATTTTTAAAAATTATTTTGGAGCTCCTCCGGCTGTTGGGGGCCCTGGGGCAAAGTGCCCGTTTGCGAAAAGGTGCGTCGTATGATGCGATAAAAACGGTTGTTGCGGTAGTGTTTACAATTTACGTGCAATAGCTAAAACTTGTATGTTTGCAGTGTATAAACATGAAAGCATAGATATGTATGAAGTTTTACGTACTCAAAATCCCAGTAGTTCGTAGAATATACTAACCGAATTCATAAAAACTATGCTGTATATATTTTATACAAATGTTGTAAATATAAATTAAAGTATATATTTAGATAAGAGTAAATTATTTCTAAGTACAAACACAGAATAGTTTATACCAGAATTTCCCAAAGTGAGTGTCTTAAAACGGCTACATTTTTTTTCGAAACTATAACTGGCCGTAAAAAAAAGCCTACCCCTATTCGACAACAGTCACTCAAAACAGCCACTTTCTTTTTTAATCATGACTGGCTGCCTTAGACAAGTTTCACTGTACTTCACTGTCAATGAAGAATTGATATATTAGCTTTACTTCAGAGTAAAATTTCTCGTCATTCCTTATCTTTGCATTGCTGCATGGCTATTAAAAAATAACACGAAGTTAGCGAGGTAAACATATACAGCTGCTTAAGTCCTACACACGACCAAGAATATGCATTTAATATACTCGCGGAAATATCCAAACATTTAAAAAAATTTTCATATATTTATATAAGCCAAAAAAAATATCTCCATTCGATTTTTTTTTCAGTAAACTAAAGTCTAAGTATTCCATACTTTAATCATTTTTTGCTATCTCATCAGAATGGCGTTTTGTGTATGTATTTGTATTGTCTTCATAGCACATTGTACGTATAAAATAAAGTATTATAAAGTATATACAGTTATCAGTCTTCAGTTATTTCTCTGTGTTTGCTCTCGTAAATTGCTTAAAATGAATAAAGACTTATTAATCATACATACATACATACACACATATATATATATATCTCTCTCTCTCTCTATATATATATATATATATATATATATATACACACTTATTGATATACACACACTATATATATTATTTCTAAAAGGTTTTTTCAATCCTTTTTCTCCCTTCATACTTTATCAAAATCGATAAATGAGGTACCATTTTAAAGATTAAGATCTCCGCTTTGTGCGAATTGTTAATTTTGAATTAAAAATCTTATTGTTTGTTTAAAAAACGAACTATAAACATTATAAACAATTTTTCTTCCCCTAGATGCCATGCGCTAGCTTTTTTCATTTCACCATTATCAATTGCACTGAACTTTTAAATTTAAAAATCATTTGCTTTTATTATCATTCTGCGATTTCCTTAATGAGTTTCTTTCTTGGAAACATCCTAGTTGATGTACATTATTCTTTTTGCATGGAAAAACCATTTATATTATTTCTAAAAGGTGGTTTTTTTATAGTTTTATCTCCCTTTTCTCCCTTCATACTAAACCAAAATCAATAATTGAGGTACCATTTTAAAGTTATCCGCTTCTGACGAATTGTTATTTCAAAATGACACATCGTATTGTTTGTTTAAAAATCCAAGTTAAAAATTAACTTTTGGCCCTAACGTTCTTTCCCTGGATGCGTCGAAACAGTACGGTCAAATTGTATTCACAAAAGAGGTTTTGAAATGTAAATATCACATTTTCCACGAGTTTGTGTCATATTTAACTTTTAATATTGTCTACAAAGGTATTTTGTCGGGTACTATCTCATGTTTCCCTGTTTTGTCTTATGCTTCAACTCCAATATTGCGGCCAAAGGCGTTTTATAATTGGTTTTGTATTATTCTGACTAAAAACAATTATGATGGAAGAATGGATGAACATTGATGCAGAAATTAAAAAAGAACTAGTGCAATTTATTCACAGACGGTTAAAAGCTGTTGTGGATGCTAAAGGATATCCTACTAAATATTAATTTAACGAAAAATTAGAATATTTACTAATATGTAGAGATTTTTACAAGTGTACAATGACTTGTGAGACAGTTTGTTACTTTTTGATTATTGGTTTCTTAAAAATAAAGTTTTACTATGTTTTTAAAATATTTCATGTAGTTTTGTTAATAGATTATAGATCTTATTAAATACTCATTTTGAAATATTCATTTTAATTAATGGATAGACCCCTATTTCATTGAAAATCGTAAGTGTACGATCACTTATGGCAGCCACTGTATGTCTGTGGCTTTGTTCTAAAAGGGTCAATGTAGAATTTTTTTGTTTCGAGAAAAAGGCATTCAAAGATATTGAACATTTTTGCTGAATGTTATATATTTCCTATACTACGCCTGACATTTTTTACTTGTTCACTGCCAGTGTAAAAAACATTTTATCACAAAAAATTTTCATCTGTTACTATTTTATATAAAACATATATGCCTTTGGCCCTTTTTTGATCTAAAGTTACTGCATCTTAAATGACATTGGCTGATATTATAATGGAAATATCTCTTTCTGTTTGTTATTTGAAATTGGCCTTTATAGAATTAAAGATTTACTGAAATGAAAACTTTTGGTATAAATAACTCAAAATCGGAAAAAAAATTTACATTGACCTTTTTTAGAACAAATCCACCGATATATACACGCATATATACATAAACAGATCCATGTCGATCTGTCGTAGCTCCTGAGGTAATTTTTAAAAACGACGCCTTTTCAATTTTCAGAGACACACTAAATAATGAAAGTATCCCTATAATAAATAGCCTTCTTTTAGAATAACAATCATTTTGGAGAAAAAATATGTATTGATTAAAAAGTTTTATTAAAAAAAATTAGAACTTAAAAAAAACCCGAGAAAGTGAATAAATTTGAAAATAGTTTGTTATGTAATAAAGTTAATTACTAAATCATTCTTCAAGCCTTTAAGGCAGCAAAATGCTCGATTGCCATCTCTATAATTAATTGTTTTAGACATTGACTTTTCTATAGTAACTATTGCTAGATCATTCAATCGCTCTTGGGTTATACTTCGTAGATAATTCTGTAAAATTTTCAGTTTAAAAAAATTGCGATTGGCTGCTGCTAGTGTTTCAGGCAGTGTTAGTAGAATTATTAGAGCTACAACAACGTTTGGAAATAGGCATTCAAAATTTATTTCTGATGATCACCAATTCAGCCATTTACATATACAGTGGAACCTCGCTTAACGAGCACCTCACATAACGATTATTTCGCATAACGAGCAAAATAAATCGTAAAAAAAAATGGCTTGCTTAACGAGCAACATTTTGAGCATTATTTTTCGAGCAACATTAACGAGCAACAAGTCCCCTCTTCACGTCACCAGGATCATCAACGGCCGAAAAATAAGTATTTAAGGGTTGTCATGGATGGCTCGAGAAGCAAATATCATGGGACTGTAGGATAAGAATGATATTCAGGAGCTTGGGGAAGAGCACAACCAAGAGCTGACCACCGAACAGCTAATAGAATTGCAGTGTCTTTCACAGCAAGCAGTTGTAGAGGAGAGTTTGTCAGTGAAGAAGGACGAAGAAACAGCAAAGAAAATCTTCTGGCGCAATAAAAGAAATGAAAGCATGGGAAACTGTTGCATCGTAAGTTACAAAGCATCACCCTGATAAGACGGTGGCTATGCGCGCTATAAATTTATTCAATGACAATGCGGTGACACATTTTCAGCTAATTTTGAAGCGCCGAGCAAAACAAATGTAGCTAGATAGCTTTCGAGAAAAAAAATTAGATATGCGTCATAAATTCGTAAATAATAAACTACATATGGATGATTTTGCTCCTTAAGAATTTATGTACAAGTAATTTTCTTTAAATAATAAACGTTAGATCTAAAAAATTGAGTATTTTTTGGCATTTAGCGCATTATCGTAATTTACATTAATTTATATGGGAAAAATTGTTTCGCTTAACGAGTGTTTCGCATTACGAGTAAGGGCCTGTTCACATAGGAGTCCGTTGCGTTCATCACACGAATACATCACATTAAACTATTAATATTTTTTCGCTATTCGATAAGAATTTCGTATTTTCATTTTGTCTCCTTTTGGCGCTTTTTTCAATTCGTCGCCTGAGCTGGTTGCTTTGCCTCTTCACCTATGGGACTGTATACATACATACTCTTATTATGAACCAAGAATGACCACATGCCTCCATACCGGAAACCAAGTATATTAAATACAAATTATTAGCGATTATGCTTAACACTGTTGGGGATTTGGAGTGAAAATGTCTCATTTTCGAAGTATCATTGGTCACCGTACGAAGTTGTGAAAGAAAAACATGATACAACTAATATTCCCGTTGTTACTTATTGTGCCGTAGAAGATTAAACGAGAAAAAATTTTTAAAATTTTAAAATAAAAATAATAAACATAATTTTTCTATGTGAGGCGGTGAAAGGCAAAGAGGTTAAGTCAGTAAGTCAAGTGGTGTAAGTCCAAAGCGTTTTACTACAAAATCTGCAAACAATTCCACTATAAATTGAACGAATTATAATTCACAATGATTATTATAACATTGCAAATAATAATTATTTGCAATTTCATTATAAATTGAACATGGAGATTACATTTTTGCCCTCAAATAAAAAAAGTTGAAAATGTGATTTACATTACTTTTCCTTTCACCGCTGCATCATATGATAAAATTAAAACAAATGAAAATTAAAAAAAGAATAAAATAAATTAAAAAATTTTAAAAATAAATAAAATAAAAACATGTTCGTGAATGCCACATTGCCATAAACAGCACGGTAACCAGGGTAATTATAAAGCATGGAATTAGCAGTTATTTGCAGTCGAGAAGGGGTAGTCACGGAATGACTAAGGATCAATCCCCCCCTCGCTTGTCAGGAGTCTTAATTCGCAGGGAGGAGGAAATGATAATTCCAATGTAATTTACCAACACACTTCCTCCAAGAAAGCAATTCTGATTGCATCACATGGCTGTCCCTTCTATGTCGTAGTTGGTACGCAAACGATATCATTTCTAAAATAATTACAAGATAAAAAGAACTTTTTATATACCATGTTTATAATTTTCTGTTGAATCATATAAACTTGACAATTCTATGTATTAATGAATACTTTAAAAATTTTTTTTTGATGAATTATCCCATCAACTTGAAAGAAAATGAAGTTAATTGGAAGTTAACTGGCGTTTAACTTTTCGTTCCCGTCCCGGCCGACAGATGGTTGCACCAGTCTACAAAACAAAATTAACTGAAAATGAATTCAATTCTACTTAAAGATGGCTAAAAGTATTAAAATAATGCATTGTCATCGTGTTCTGAGCTATTCTAAAAGTTTCAAATGTCTAGCTAGTCGGGAAGTTAGTTAAAAATCGATTGCAAGATTTGTACCGGACAAACACAAACACACAAACAAGAAAGCGAGTTAATAAAAACGTGGTAAAAATGAGTTTCATTGAATTAAACCACTTTATCAATTATAAGTTTTTTTTAAAAAAAGAAGGCATTTTTAAAATTTATTTTCAAATTAACTTATCAGTATAGGAAACGGAGGATTCCTACCATGACGCTTTCAGGCGCTGTGAATGATGCGTTTCGATTGGCAGTAAATTCTCACAGCTGTTGTGGTTCAGGATTGAAAAACAGCTGTCGTGATTTCCAGTATCGATTTTCCGCTCCTAACAGCTGATAAAATGTCGCAAATCAGAAACGACTGGAATGAATTTATTTATACCCCTTTGCTACGAAGTCGACGAATGTTTGGGGTTTCTTCGTTGTGATTAGACGTCACGAGCTCCCAAGGTGCGGTTCGAATCTCGACTGAGGTATGGACCGTCCTTGTGCTCTCCGTTCAAAGAGAGTGACGTTGGTTCACCTGTGTTGTGCCTCCGTAACGAAGGAGCGAAGAAATTTGCGGTGTGGAATGGGGGCATTTCGAAATGGCACGTGCCTGCCACGTTAAAAACAAAAATAATAATAGCTATAAGCGAGGAAGGTAAAAGTAGTGCTGGACTTTTACTGATAATTCAGGATAATAGTGATACCCAAAAATACGTTGAATTATTTAATCTGAAAAGAATTCTTAACGAGCCAGTACGATAAAGGTTATTAAAGTTAACCTTTGAAAGCTGTCAGACTATGTTTTTCCTGGATAATTGAGTTTCTAATCCAGCTTTTGGGTCAAGAGACACCACATCATCGTCAATGCCCTTGCGTTTTGTCTAGGGGTTAATGAATCACTGCAAAATAAGGTACTGTACTCCAGTACATCCAATGCCCCATACAGGGTTCAACGTACCAACTCAAGACTTTCGGGGTTGAATCACTGCTGGCAAATATGCAACCACCAGAATTTAGACGTAGCACTTTCACCTTTACAAATCCCATTAAGGGGATTTTCCGTAATGCAGATTTAACGCAACCATAACCGGCGTAGACATGAATGCATTTAGTTACGCTTTTCGGAATTCGAACCGAGCATCCTCAATACCGACGCGCTAATCAAATACATAAAGATGATTTTGAATTTATATGTATACGCTTGGCAAACACTGTTTAGGGCAAAACAGATAACAGGGGTCCGATAGCTCAAAATCGATGGTAAAAATTAGCAGTCTGCAATAATCGTACACGAAATTTAGAAAAGTACGAAGGCCCGAGGTAGCCTAGTGGTAGCTTTCGGTACTAAGTGTGCTCAGATCGAATCCCGACAAGCGCCATTAAATATTTTCGTGTCTAGGCCGGATATGGGCACATTAAATCCTTCAACCGGAAAGTTTTATGAGGTCAGTGTGTGAGGAAGGTACGATACCCCCCCCCCCCAGATGTCGCCCCTGGGGTCCCTCGCTCAAAATTATGGTGGCAGCTAGGCAAGTCGGACTGTGACCCTTGTGGTGCTATTATAAACCTGCGCCGCACTACTCAGTCCGCTAAGTCTATATGGATTGGTTTGGAACTTCCTGCCAGGTGGCATTGGGAACAACAACAAGAACAACGATAGAAAAGTACGAGAACAACATTTTTTAGCTCACTGCATCAATCCTAAAATATCAATCAAACTCGCCATCCTCCAGGCCCTGATTTTCCATTAGGCCCGGGCCTAGGGGGCCCCCCAAAATTTTAATTTTAAAAGGAAAAAAGAAAAAATTCCCAATTCAAACTATTTTAAATTTTACCTTTTTTAATAGCATTTTTTTATATATATCCTTTCAAATTTGATTGATTGGTTCATCATATGTATACTTATATGTATAGTTCATCATATGTATGTTATAGTATATATAAGGGGTTAATTAGTTTTTCTAGATGCATTGTATTGGTGATTTAATGATGAAGTTAATGTTGTATTGCTTTTTGTTATTTGATAATGTTCTAGGCTTCTACGCTTCAAATAACCAATTCTTGGTAAAATGGTACTTTCACAATGATTCTTGATTATTTTTTTTGTGTGAATTTTGGAAATTTTATGCCCACATCAGTGTTAGGGGGCCCCCGTCCCGAGTTATGCCTATAGTCAAGAATTTTCTAAATTGGGCCCTGCCATCCTCTACAAGATTTTTTAAAAATATATATACTTTATTTCTAAAAACTCTTCCCACGTTATACACATAACGATTTCAGCGGAAACATTCTTAATAACTACATTTTCGTAAATACACAGGAAACCACAGACGTATCGAGGAAGTGCCGATGAATGTGAATGCTTGATAACATCTTTTTTTTCCAAACCGAAGTTTCAACATTTCTCGCACCTGATGCAGGTAATTCAATAGAGAACAGCGGAGCCGTACTCATAATTTAGTCTTTGGGCTCTTGGCACTTGTTGCAGTCTTGCATGTCTTCCCTGTACTCTTCCACTTGTAGGGTGAGGTCGAATACTCCCAGGTCTTGGCGTATGATGTTGGAGGCGGCTTTCAAAATGGCGATGGGATTTTCGTCTTTGGCTGAAATGGAGTCAAAAGAGCGGGTTAAATAAAAACTTTTATTGGTGGATGCATCTGTTCTGTTATTGTAGGATATTGTCGTGAAAATAGTTAAATAAACTTCGAAATATGGCGTAAGGAAAAGCTACTGTTTTTGCATTTTATCTACTAAAATCGAAAGCAACCCTAGATGGTGTTATATCACGAGCGCTTCGTATAGGCAGATGTCTAGTTCACGCATATACGAACATAGAGATGGGGCATCTATAAGGATACTTAATTTTCGCATTTACGAAGTAGATGCGAAATTTACCGATATGAGCGAATAAATGAGAAAATCATCCGCGGTCTTTAACCGCGGTCTTATTATAGAAATCTCACTCTCCTTCGGATTTTCTCCGAATTTCACCCGGATAGTTTGTCCGTACCGGAGTCGAACCTAAAAATCTAACTTTAAAAATCAACCAGTTTCATGGAACAATTTAGTAGATTTAAGAACGCCTCTTGAGTGCCAAAGACAAGCGTATTTCAACTACTTAACAGTATTCAACCAAGAGACTCCCGTTGACGTTATACTGATTTTAATTGAAACGAAATGCTGCTACCTTAAATTTGCAAAGGCAGCTATACAAAGTCTCTGTAGTCCCGTAAACAGGGTAGATGTTCAGAAAATTAATGACAGAAGGCAAAGACTTAAGTAACATAATGTGGAGACTACTACAATGTCAGCTTTTAACTAAGAATTTTGATACTTAACCGCAAGCCCTGATTTTCATTAGGCCCAGTAGGCCTGGGCCTAGGGGCCCCCGTACTAGAGTACCAGAAGTTTTTATTTTAAAAGAAAAAATTCCCAATTCAATTTTTTTTTCTTTTACCTTTTTTAAATAGCAATTTTTTTATATATCCTTACAAATTTGATTGATAGGTTCATCATATGTATAGTTATATGTATAGTTCATCATATATATGTTATAGTGTATATATGGGATTAATAAGGTTTTCTGGTTGCATTGTATTGGTGTTTTAACGATGAAGTTAATGTTTTATTGCTTTTTGTTATTTGATAATGTTCTAGGCTTCTACGCTTCAAATAGCCAATTCTTGGTAAAATGGTACTTTCACAATGATTCACGATTATTTTTTGTGCGTCAATTTTGGAAATTTTACGCCCATATCAGTGTTTGGGGGGGGGGGGGGTCACCATCCCGAGTTGTGCCTATAGTCAAGAATTTTCTAAATCAGGCCCTGCTTTCCCATCAAAGTAAGTAAAATTGTGATTTTTTTTTAATGAATGCGAAATTTTTGAATTTAAATTGTTTTTGCAAATAAATGCTAAATTTTACATATTGTATTTTTTGTTGCAAAATTTCGATTTTTTAATTCGAAATTTACGTATACCTAGGCATATATCACGTATCATGATTCATTGGAACCACATGACGGGTTCATGAACCACTAGCAGCATAATACATATCTTATTTCGCACAATATACTACAAGGTGTCGCAAAAAAGAAATTAATTTTAGTTGTGTTGGAGATTTAACAGTTGTAAAATAATGGTTGAATCCAGATTAGGTTTTGAAGAAAGAAAGTTTGTGTTAAAAGTGCCACTGGAAGTACGAAAACGCACTAGAACTGCAAAGGATTTCGGAGAGAATTTCCCACTGATCTGCCTAGTAGACTCACTACAAGACTAATTAGAGATAAGTGTTAAGCAGATAGAACTGTCTACAATATTCAGAGACAAACTTTCAGGAAAACCAGGGTCATCGACTGACGCAGACACGGAAGAAAGGGTGTTGGAAAGGTATAGCCAAGAACATCGCTTCGCCAGGCAGCTCGTGAAGTAAGAATTCCAAAGGATAGTGTCCGTCTCACTTTGAAGCGATTTAAGCTTTTCGTGGGCCATTTATTTCTCTTTTGAAGTTCTCCCAGTTTTTTGTGTTTTATTATCAATTAAACAATGGCATTTAAGGAAATTATTTTATTTAACGGAATTTCAAATTTTAATTTTAGAGGTGGGAAGCATACTTCCCAATGAACCATCTACGGACATAAAAATTCAATGATGATTATTTGCCATAAAAAGATGAGAAGCATGTTGCAATGCACAAGGGTACATCACACTCTGCGCACATGTAGCGGGTCCTCTTTTCTTGTGCTTTTGTGCTACATTTCCTACATCGTCTATAGTTTGAAACCAACTTTGGCATATGGTTTCCCACACTGGCTAATCGCACATCATCTGGAACTGCACACTTCTTTGCTCGGAAGCTTTCAGAACGACCTTTCCTTTTTCTTGAAGAAGATCCGTCTATTAGCTGACGAGCGAATGCTATACGGAATTTCAGCTGGTCTAAACTTCTATTCCGTTTATTTACTTGCCATTTAGTTACGTAGAACAAATATATAGGGTGAACCAAAAGTCTTGCTCTGATTATAAATATTTATCGTGCTCAAACTATTATAATGAGACCTATGTTTGTTTGGATATATTGTAAGTACTGTTATAAATTTTTTATAAGACCATTTACCTCAGTAAATTTTAACGTGTGCCCTCCTGGTAGCTCGGAGAATGTCGAAGCAGTATTCCAGTTCCCCCCCAAGTGTTATTTAACATGTCTTCTGTTACAGTAGTACAAGTCTTACACAGTACATGTTTCGTCTAGGAAATCACGCACTAAAGATACCTTTGTGGGGGGTGCGACATCTTTCTGAAAAAGTTGCAATAAGTCTAAGTAAATGTTAGGGGTAAAGCTTTTTGGGCTTTCTCTTGAATCGACGCCATTCCGGCCGAAAATGATGTCCTCCTTTCAAATATTCCCCCGAGTCCCTCTTGAAGGAGCACTCGTCATTTATTGCACAAAAAAAAATACTAAAACTGACCTATCCAACGATACAAAAGTTACATTATTATATTAAACGGTTATTTTGTAATGAATTTTTATAATCAGGGCAAGACTTTTGGTTCACCCTGTATATCAACAGAGGTGTCAGAGCAGAACATATTTCACAGAACCGGCTTCCGAACTTAATAACATATGTGCTATTTCTGTTTCAATTGCTGGAAACTAGATGGCAGCACAAAACTCAAGTGGGAATTATTCTTCCCAACATTATAATAGCGACGAGCCGTTAAATCTCTAACCGGCTGGCAAATCTGATTGGCTACTGAAAATACGTGTTTCAGTGCTGCCATCTATCGGTCACTACTGTGACTAATTATTTATCAATATTGTAAAATCTACCAAGAACTTAACTCCCCCCCCTAACTAGTTTTATTAACTCCTTAAGGGGATGGTGGACTTTCAAATTACCAAAAATCGAGCAAAAATCGGAATTTTTTTGGGGGTGTATAAATATTTTAAAAACATGTAAATATTGGAATGAAATGCATTTAAAATGTGTAGTGAAAAGAAAAATGAAAAATTGGTGGCTTTAGAGTAGTAAGTATTAAAGGTAGATAAAAAATTATCTTTTAAATGACTTTTTCTCAAAATGAGAAATTTCCAGATTTGCAAGTCTTTAAAATGCTCCTCGCGTCATAATTTTGGACGAAATTTTATGAAATTTATAATAAAGATTCCTGTAATACATCAAAATAAAGTTATGTATCCATTTTAGGATTCGAGGTCATTTAGGTTATAAAAGTTTAACTTTAGTGTAGAAAAGTACAAAAATTTCGCGAACATTCAGAGTACAAGCATAAAAATATTTTCTAAAAATTAACTATTCAACGAAAGTACAAAAAAATACATAACTTTGTTCAGAAACTATTTATAAGCAATATAAATGCAAAATTAAGGGGAAAAGTTTAAAATTGAGTCGCAAGGAGCATTTTAAAGAAGGGTAATTTAATTTCATTTTTTTAATTATAAAATATTTTTTTTAAAATATTTATAAAATTTTATAAGGTGTTTAATATTGTTATACTTTAATGAATATATATACAAAATTTCATATCTCTGTGGTAAAAATTTCAAAAATCGTTTTGAAAGGTCCACCATCCCCTTAAATATTAATTTCCACAATAGCATTGAATCTAACAACCTAACTCTTTTAACAGACCTCTCCAATTATGACTATAAGAAACCTTTCAATAGGAAGAGACCTAGAGCGTCTCTTGCTCTTGACTGGTAATTTTCCCCTACTTGTCGTGAATTCAGTACCACAGCGGTAGAGAGCGAGACTCGAGTTCCAAAGGTTGTGGGATCGAATCCCTGACCTAACAATTTTTTCTCTCCGGTTAGAGATTTAACGGCTCGTATAATAGCGAGACCAATATATAGTGGGTTTTGTGTTTCTCGCAGGTGTACTTCCTAAGATCGTGTATGTGAGAAGTCATCTTCCCAAGGCCCACGAAAGGGAAGTAGAAAAGTTACGTACTGACTGGTCTTCTTGAATGACTGGTCCTCTTCACATTCCACCAAATGCCACTCAGAAAACTCAGTACTCCCATTTGGATCATCTTCATTGAGAGCGTGTACTAATTTCGGAATCCTTTGGAATTCTTACTTTGAGCCACGAAGTGGTAACACTCGCCCGCGACAATGATTTCGTTTTTTTTTTTTTTTTTTTTTTTTCCCCCTTCTGACAAGACAGCCTTTATTATCTTCAACTTTTAAGTGTATGATTGTCTTGATTGATACAGTACATGTTATATATCTCTGAATGTTCCTTATCCTTACTCATTACGTTTGTTTAGTGCCCAAATGATGCCCTATTTGTTTTCGAAGTCCAGATATATTTTAACGTAAGCAGGAATGTTGCTCTGCTTCAAGCATTTCGAAGCAGCATTAGGAGCGACTAAACTTGAAATTACCACCCACATGATGTAGTGTTTAGCGTCGTGAGCTTCCACGCAGTGGGTTTGGGTTCAAATCTCGAATAAGGCTTGGTCGTTAGTGTGCTGTCCCCTCATAGGGAGTAATGATGGCTCACCTAAATTGTACCCCATAATGAACTAGCCAGTAAATCGTGTTGAATAACAAAAAGTGAATGTCTCCCGAAGTGCCTGCGCATTTAAAAAAGCGCCTTGAAATTTGGAGCAAATCAAATAGCCAATCGATAGAAGTATTACTTTTAAAGTAACACTTTTAAAGCAATCGAACAAAGTTTATAAGGCAGTCCATTTTTTAATAACACAGACAATTACTTTAAAGATTAACATATAGTTAAAACCATTTTCGATTTCGGTTTTAGAGAATGGAAAATTTTTAAAAATGTTGGTAAGAAAACTTCTTAAATCAAATGTTAACAGCTCTTTCTTTCGACAAGTTTATAATTAAAATAGATCTGTTAGAAAATTGAAGACTTTAAATAATTGCTTAAATTATTCAAACAGAATTGAAACTGGATTTTAAAAAAAACGTCATTTTTATTTTTTTAAGAATAATTATATTAAATGATACTCTTTGAAAATTAAAAACTTTTGATGGGGAGATCATTACCTGATATCTAATTTCTACCATACATGAAATTTCATTTAAGTACTCTACTGTAGCAGTATAACCACACTCTGGAATGAAGCAACTATTATACTAATTACACGGTTCACAAGATTCAACGGAACTAATATCATTTAAACTCCACGACAGTTCCTTCTGTCAACAAAAAAGAAAAATAAAGGCAATAACCAAAAAAAAGCAACAAATGAAGAAGTAAATTTTTTAAAAAAATTCTCAAACATAAATCATTAAAAGAAATGACGCAAAACGCTTGCGTCAAAAGATGAGTGCACGCTGATCAAACAACTCAGCACAGTGACTGTGAAACAGCCTGACGCATTGCGGATAAATTCTATTTAGTGAGACCCATGAAGCTGTAGCTTCATTGTGAGACCGTTGCGAATTCAGTTTTCGATAAAAGATGGCGCTGCTGTGCAAAATGATTTATGCAACTTGTGCGGCTGCGCAAGTAAAGTTCTGTTCAGTGTTGTTGTTGATTCGAAATATATATTATGTAGAAGTGGGGGTTTCCCCGCACAATGCTTGTTTTATTAAAAATATTTAAAAGGGCACCATTCGACACGTTAATCAACTAATACAGGACCTATTATAAGTATTTATTCGTCGTTATACTGAACCACCAATCGCTTTGATGTTATTCGTGTTTCGTTCAATGAATAGGATATGAATACGTCACTCACCTATTACAATGTGAGCCGAAAGGGCCGTTTTGTCCATGCTGAGAGACCAGATTCTCAAGTTGTGCACTTTAACCACGCCAGGAATAGTGTAGATCAGTTTCATGACTTCCTGGAAGTTTATACCTCTTGGCATGCCTGAAAATGAGGAAATAGTGCGAGCACTAAAAATATTGCATTGTAAAGTTGAGAATACAGTATTTTTTTTAACTTCTGAAAAATTAAAATTTGTTGAAGTATATCATAAATTTAAAAAAAATTATCTTTGTGCTAAAATATTTTGCTTCTAAATGAAAGATATGCAACTTTAAATGTTTCATATATAGTAAACGTTATTTCGAGTTTTTTCCCCCAATTATAAAAGACTGAATTATGAATGACGGAGGGAATTCACGGGGATTTGACAAAACGGCTTGTCAATTCAACACAAATGCTGCATAAAGCCACTGCTTATTTTCACACATGCTTTATGTTTGCTTAAATATGTAAGGAATTTCAGTACTGCTGTAGAGCAACAATTTTAATGAAATGAGTAAAGTATATATAAACATGAATTGATTATGTTTATACACACACTTACATACATCTAGACATACATTCATATACACACATTTACAAAACATGTATAAAAGTGGGTCTCATATAGAAAATCTAAGTTAAGATTGCCGGGCCTGAGGTAACCAAGTGGTAGTGCGTTTGGGTTTAGATTGGGGATGCTCAGTTCGAATTTCAACGAACGCTATTAAATACATTCGTGTCTAGACCGGATATGGGTACTTTAAATCTGTCGACCGGAAAATCTCAATGAGGTCAGAGGGAGTGGGAGAAGGTGAGACCCCCGCCCCTCCCCCAGATGTCACCTAAATTGAGGGAGTACAAGTGGGTAGTATTGGTTCACCCATACGATGCCCCGTTGAAAAGCAACTAATGATTCTCGCGGTTAAAGTACGATTGTCTTCAATGACACGTGCCCCGCGTCGGCAAACTGTTAGCAATGTAATCGCAGACGACATCATCTGATCTCAGTTCGTCTCTCCGATTTGCTCTCGTATCAAAGAATTCTATTGGATGTCTTATTAAAAGTTACTATTGGCTCTTTCGGGGATCCTATATATGTTTATAAATACTTGTCATGATCTTTTTCAGTCAGTCTGTCAGGAGAATCAGGTGAGTCAGACAGAGAGGAGAGTCTTCCGCTGGTGTTCAAGGAGTGCAGTCGCATTGCTGGGTACTGGTGTTCTGGATGCTTACGGTGTGCTTTGCCATTCGCTTGCTTTCTGCTACGTATTGCTTTTGTTTTGCTCACCCTCAGGGATAAGCGTTTTTCTCCATCATCATGTGTGATTCTGATTCTGAGGAATCTATGACCGGAACTGGACTTATGGATACTGCTCTCACGGAAAACGGAACTACTGATGTATTGCCTGGACCTGACTACCAACTAAACAATGAAAATGTTGATATTATCATTTCACTAAAACGAAATCTTGCTGCTTTTACGGACCATTTTAATGCCAACTACAGCCCGGAATGGGAGTTTTTCCATGTCGTCAAAATGTACCTGGACTTTTTATTCAAGATTCTGACGCAGGCTACGGACAGCGACCTAGGTCGGGTGAGTACTGCATTCGATAATATTGCCAAAGTGCTCGAAAATAGATCTATTGACATTTATGATTTTACTTGCTTAGATTTCTTTATTATGTTTGCTAAACATTATAATAATGACATAAATAATCTCATTAAGAAACTAAATCTTGTAATGACTTTTGAAGATGATGATGTTAAATTTATTGAACTAAAATCTGTTGCAACTAAACGACAAAGATCTGCTGAGCATTTCCCGGACTCGCAGAACAAATTTACCATATTAAGTCAGGATAACCCTTGTGATCCCCTAAATAACGATGTTACTATTACTGATGTTACCCAGGAACCTGAAATCATACCTAAACCCAAAAAGTATCACATTTATTATGAACGTAAAACGAACTACAAAACGCTCCTAAACAGTATTATATCCGCTGTTCCCACTGTTGAGTCTGAGATGGCTGGCAGCCTTATTCATCTCGTTTTTCGGGATGTTGATGGCTACCGGGCCATCCAGAAAGAACTCACAAACCTCAAAATTCCTCTACGCTCTGTTGACCCACGGTCGGAGAGACCTAAAAAAATTCTCATTCGTGGCCTACCTGCTGACACTGACAGGCAGGATATTGCTGATGCACTCGAAAACTTGGGCATTGAACCCATTAAAATAGCTTTTTTAATGAATAAAAAGACTAATACTCCCTACCCTCTTTTCATGGTGAGCCTTAGGCCATCCCCCAACATTGATAACCTCGAAAATCTTCATACCATCAACCATTTAAAAATCAAAATTACCCCATTTGTTAACACAGGATACGCCCAATGCTACAATTGTCAAAAGTTCGGCCATTCCAGTGCCACTTGCAAATTAACTCCTAAATGCTTATTATGTGGCGATAAGCATCAAGCTAAATTCTGCCCTGTCAGGGGTAACCCTGATAAATTCGTTTGTGCCAACTGCGGTGGTAATCACACCGCAAATTACTCAGGTTGCGAACGTCACCCTTCAAATGCTGAAATTATTAATAAAGAAAAGAAAACTCAAATTCACAAAAGAAATACCTAAACAAAACTTTATTCCGGCTCCTATTCCCACCACTTCAGCCTGGGCTGATATTACTGCCAAAAATCTGGTTAAAGACAACGTTTCAAAAACTGTTAAGGAAACCCAACCTGTAGCTAGCTCTTCTAGCAACGCCTCCCCTAGCGCTAAAAATGCCCCAAAAAAGAAAATCCAAATCGATAAACCGATATCCAGAAAAAATGCTCATGAAATTTCTGTAAATCAAAACCTACAGGATAAACCTGTAAATCCTAACACTACTAATTCTGAACAACCAAATGAAAACTCAAATCAAAACAGCGACAGCGGTCTCTCCGACTTCGCAATATTTCTAAAAACTATTCGTGACTTTACGTCCGAATATTCAATAACTGACATATTCACTCTACTTAAAGACATCGCTGAACTTTTCCGAGAACCGGTCGACATGATGACCAAAATGATGAATATTTTCGCTAGGATTTGTAAATACTTTGTCCCAGAACCCGTTCATGGATAATCGTCCTCCGTCTTATACCAACCTCCGTATTTTGTTTTGGAATTCTAACGGACTTACCAGGCGCATTACTGAACTTAGAGAGTTTTTGGAAGACTCTGACATTGACATTATTCTTTTGCAGGAAACCATGTTTAATGATAACCGCTTTAATATTAATAATTATAAACTCTATAGGAAAGATCGTGCCACACCTCTGTCTCAAAGGAGACAGGGTGGTGTAGCTATTTACGTTAAAAACAATATTAAACATTATCCGATCAGTGATCTTGTCACCCAGAACCTGGAATCTACCTCTGTTATGGTCTGCCTGAGAGATAACTTCAAAATTCTCCTTTCCTCTGCTTATGTACGGCAACGCTGCCCCTTCCCCATTTCTGACTTTCAGCATATCTTTGCCTATCATAAAAATTGCATCATCGCTGGTGATCTTAACGCCCACAACCGGGCCTGGAACTGCAATACTAATAACAAGTACGGTCGCGAACTTCTAAATTTTGTCACCAATAATACTGATATTACCATTGCCCACCCTGCTACCCCTACCCACTTCTCTACTGGCTCTCCTTCTACTATTGATCTCGCACTCCTCAAAAATATTCATTGCAATTACGATATTGAAGTCTTGGACCTTTTTGATTCCGACCACCTCCCTGTTCTCTTAACTATAAACTCTGACGTTTCTATTGAATCGTCTGACCCCTTCTATTTTACCGATTGGAATCAGTTCCAGGATCTCCTTGCCTGCTCCAACCTAATTTACCCCATCATTCGTTCAAAATCTGATATTGATCGTGCCGTCCAAATTCTTACTGACGTCATTATCCAAGCACTCAAAAACTCTTCTCAATGCGTCAGCAAATCTAAATTACATAATCTTCCGAAAAAAATTCGTAAACTCATTAAGAAACGTAACACGGCTCGTAAATTCTTTCAAATCCACCGTGGCGGTCAAAGCAGGCAAAACTACCATTTTCTCCGGGCTCAGGTCAGGAGGGAAATTCGTAAGTTCAGACAGGAAAACTGGTCGAATTTCATATCTAATTTAAGTACAAATGATAATTCCATTTGGAAATTTCAAAAGACCCTCAAAAACAATAGACTTAACTTCCCCCTATTCACGGCCTCAACGGTGTTGCATTTGACAATTACGATAAAGCCAATGCTCTTGCTGATAGCTATGAACTTCAATTTTCCCCTAATGAAGATCTTGAAGACGAAGACCACGACCGCATGGTCCGCCACGCTGTCCGTGACTTCCTTTCCTCATCCCCTACCACCACTATTCGAAATTCCATCCCTCCTGAAATTACTAATATCATTAAATCAGTTCCTAACAAAAAAGCCCCCGGCCTCGATAACATCACCAATAAAGCTATTAAAAACTTCCCCCCTAATATTATTATTTACTTTACTGTCATTGTAAATGAAATCTTAAATCTTAAATACTTTCCTAAACACTGGAAAACTATCGTTTGCCCTATCCCCAAACCTTCTTCTGACTTAACTTTCCCCCAGAATTACCGCCCTATTAGTTTATTGAGCTCTCTATCTAAAATTGCTGAACGTGTCATTCACAACCGTCTTCTCGAACACATACACATTAACAACATACTGATTCCAGAGCAATTTGGTTTCAGAAATAATCACAGCACTACACAGCAGTTGCTTCGTGTCGCGGAGTTTGCCTCGAGCGGACTTCAGGACAAGAGGCCAACTGGTGCTCTTTTCTTGGATCTTGCAAAAGCCTTTGACAAAATCACTCACACCGGTCTCATCTACAAACTCATCAATCTTAACTTTCCTGATTGCATCATCCACCTCATTCACAACTACCTGTGCAATAGAACTTTTACTGTCCGCGTCAATAACAAATACTCTGATCACAAACCCATCACCGCTGGTGTTTTACAAGGATCTATCCTTGGTCCCATTTTTTTTCAACATTTACATCAACGATTTGCCCAGAAGCCCACACACTTCTATTGCACTTTATGCTGATGATACAGCTATTTTAGCCACTGCTCACCACCCAAATCTTATTGCAAATTTCATTCAACATCATATTGACATTCTTGAAGACTATTACATAAAATGGAAAATTAAAATAAATACTGATAAATGCCACGCTATCTACTTCTCTCATAAATACAAAGAACCTCCACGACTACATCTATGACACGGTCATCAAATGGGAGAGCTCGGTGAAATATCTGGGCGTTACCCTTGATAGACGCCTTACCTGGAAACCCCATATTAACTACACTATTAATAAAATTAATCAAAAAGTTTGTATGCTCCGCACCCTTTTATTTAGTCCCCATCTGGATACCAGAAATAAAATTCTTCTTTATAAAACTGTCATTCTTCCAATTGCTCTCTATGCTGCTCCTGTTTGGTCTTACGCGGCCAAATCTAACATCAAAAATTTAGAAATTTGTCAAAACAAAATTCTGAGGAAAATTAGGAGGGCCCATAGGTACCTTGCTAATACGGTTATTAGACGTGACTACGATATCCAAACTATTGGTAGGGCCGCTCAGCAGGTCTCTATCAACTTTTACAATCAATTAAACTCTCTTAATAACGATATTATCGCAGAACTTCCAGACTATGACTTTAGGGACCCTTCATACAGAAAAAGACCCCGGGCGGCTCTTTTAGAGCCTGCTCCGGATTAACCTTTCTTCAACTTTCTTTTCCTTACTTTATTTTTCTTTAATATTATATTATTTTACAAAAAAAAAAAAAACTTATATAATCTATTATAAAAATATAAAAAAAAAACTTATATAATAATAATAAATTCATTTATTTTCTACCTTTTTTCCTTACTTCACTCTTTATATTTCTACTTTATTTCACCCTTCCTTTCTTCATATTACGTATACCATTAAGGTATCTCATATTTAAACTTTTTTCTTTACGTTATGTATGCATATATTCATTACTTAATTTCTTTCTCATGAGCACTTTGTCAATACTGTCTATATGTAGTACTGGGGATTCGGCTTACGCCCAGGTACCCCACAAAGCAGTTCATTCTGAGCTTGAGGTGTTCATTCAGTCTGTGTCGTAGCTTGTATATGTTTGACCTACTATAAATAAATGCATATTTTCCTGGTCCATGGAACTCTTAACGTAGTTGCCCCTCTTATTCTAACACAAACAAGTTGAGATGCCAGTGAAATAAATTTTATATTACAACATTTCTTTATCAAATATAATCGCCAAACAACATGAAGATATATTATTAAACATTTATATTTTTATTACCATGTTTTTATTCACTCGCTTTATTGTGTGTGTGTGTGTTTGTCCCGTACAAATCTTGCAATAGAGTTTTAACTAACTTACCGACTAGCTAGACATTTGAAACTTTTAGAATAGCTCAGAACACGATGACAATGCATTTTTTAATACTTTTAGCCATCTTTAGCAGAATTTAATTTATTCAGTTAATTTTGTTTTATAGACTGGTGCAGCCATCTATCAGCCGGGACGGAAATGAAAAGTTAAACGCAAGTTAACTTCCAATTATTTTCATTTTCTTTCAAGTTGATGGGATAATTCATCGAAAAAATTTTTAAAAAGTATTTATTGATACATAGAATTGTCAAGTTTATATGATTCAACAGAAAATTTAAAAACATGGTATATAAAAAGTTCTTTTTATCTTGTAATTATGTAATCATAATTTGTTTCCTTGGTTTTCTTCATATATTAGATTTTAGTTTCACCTTACATGTGTATTTTATGTACAGATACATGTGTGTGCGAGTTGTGAAAGAGGTAGAAAGAGGGAATACAGAAAATGCAGTTTAACATCAGTGTATTTTGAGGGGAGGTTTTTCCTACGAACCAAATTTCAGCCCTTACCTTCCATGAGGACGTTCAGTGTTTCCCTCAGAATAGCAAAAGTAGTAATCAACACCAGAACAGAGAAGAAAAAAGTGCATATGGGATCCACTATCGCATATTCTTTCTAGATGAACAAAAACAAGAATTAAGTCGCATGCCGTAGCATCATTGCAAAATTTTAGACGAAGTGGAAGTGTCTACAATCTGTACTTACTTGATACCAGGAGGTCTATGTACACTTGCAAGAAAAGTTTACTTTTAGGGGTATTTAATTATAAGCCGCATTCAATAGTAAAGGTTACTATTATAAATCACCATTTTTTTTATTAGTTAAGAATAAAGTAGGAATGAGTGAAATTTAAAGTAAACCATTGACTTTATAAATTTAAGATAATCATCTTAGGTATTTTAAAATAATGTAACAATTGGGGCTTAACTTTTCATTGATTTGCACTTCATCTTTGAAACTTTTTTGTCCCGTTAGTAAAATAGTGAAGGTTACGGTCGTAATTAACATTGATTTCTCCTTTCTTTATTAGTTAAAAATGAATTTAAAGAGAATAAGTGAAAATTTAAGCAAAATCTTGACTCCTCAAAAACATTTAACGAATCATATCTGGTATTACTTTCTAAATAATGCTACAAAAGGGGTTTAATTTTTACCAATTTTTACTTCCTAATTTTATATTCTATCACACAAGATTCCCCTAGGATCTACCTGTCGCTTCGATTCCCAAGTAGCATGAACTGTTTATATAGCATAATATTCAGTAAATTTTCGCTTGGAGACTGTGGCTTTTCTGGGATTGGACGATGAAAGCTGAACCAGTTACCAAACCACCGACCTAAATCTAGTTGGTTGGTTGGTTTGGAATGCCAGTGTCTACATTTGCAAAAGCAACGATCTCGCCACATCTGGAGATTACCAGTTTAAAAGAGCTTGTCTATAGAAAAGTGACCTCATTCCAACCTCTCCAAAACTTTGCTACTGCATGCTGGCCTCTATCCACTTTGCAGTAGTCCATGCAACTATCTCGTTTATAATTACACAGTTCATACATTTAAAAAAGTCCCTTCGCACCTAGGCAAAGAAACTTAAACGTTTAAAAGGTAATCAGACCTTTTCTTTCTCCTTATGGGAGTCTTTATTTAAAAGAGCAGTATTTTGAACATGTAAGTGGTTTTTACGCTTACGCTACCAAGAACAAAACACGAGTTTCCTTAATGAATGGTAAGACATTACTGCAACAGCAGGCTGGACATTATAAGGTTACAAAAAGCCAACGAATGTGGATCGAAGCATACCCATGATCAACCGTTATAATCAACATCTAGCTGATCATTTACCAAGCCTCTGACGTTACCTGGGTATTGGATCAAGGTTAAGAACAGATGCCAATCTATATATTTAAGTTGCTAAGCCGACTTTTTGGGCAGTCCGTCAGAAAAAACTACTGCATCAATTTACTTCATTTTGGTCTTAAACGAAAGATTTAGTCTGTAGATTTGTCAAATTTGGTTTTAGTAACTGCAATTTTTATTAATGAGCTATAATTTACAATTAAAATTTGATTTCTGCGCATGCTCAGTGACATGTTTCAATGCCGAGGAGTCTCTCTAGATCTCTGCCATTTATATTTTTATGATAATTATGTTTGTGAAATTTAAGATTAAACCTGATGGAAATTGTTTATTTCGCGCTGTTTAATTAGCGGTAATTTACAATTAAAAATTTGCTCTCTACGCATGCTCAGTGACATTTTTAAATCAGTCTCTAGATACTCACTAAGCACGAGGCCGCTTAAACACATTAATTTGTTTCTGCGCATTATGATTTTCAACATTTGGCAACGATGTGTTGAGTATAATTTGTGTACTAGTACATTTATTTACTATCTAGCTGCCATGTTTTGACGGGTACCAACTAGTCTCGATTTAAGTCTGACTGAAATTAAAATAAAGGATTTCTCAGACCAGTTCGGATTCTGTACCACTTTCGAACCAATCAGAATGTGTTACCTTGAAATAGATGACGAAGGCAGCCACCAAAACACCGAGACTCTGGATAAAATCCCCGATAACGTGGATGAAGGCAGCCCGAACGTTGATGTTGTCCTTCCCAGATCCATCGTGGGAGTGGCCGTGTTTCTCACCACCCCCGTGACTGTGACCATGGGACACGCCACCGGCCTGAAGAGCGATGCCCATTCTGAAAGGATGATGATGACAGTTAAACTCAGAAATTAAGGGGACAGTGGACTTTCAAAATTGTGAAATTTGTCCAAAAATTCGATTTTTTTTATTTTATTGAATTGTGAAACTACGGACGAGTAGCAATGTGTTACAAAAAGAATTTTTAATTTCTGTGATTACTTTCCTAGTTATAGGCATTTGTATTCAATTTAAATATGTGGTTACTAATAGCAATAACTTTAAATGTGTTTTTCACAAAATGAAATTTTCATGTCATACGAATATTCAAACTGCTCCAGGCGCATTTCTAATTATAGTATTGCTTTGAAATTTAAGTTTTGTATACTTAACTTCATATCAAATAAATCTTATTAAAAATTATTATGCTTCGTAGCTCAGAATTTCTAAATTTTGTACTTGAAAAGATGATTTACAGGTATTTTGCGTGATAAAAAGGGTGTTTTCACTATTATTTTTTTCTCTTTATATTTTTAATGAATGCTTAAAATAAGCAATAAGTTTCATTGTTAGTTCATAAGGTCTCTTGTAAATAAAAATTACCATATTATATGCAAAAGAAAAGCGCCTGGAACATTTTTAAATGAGGCCAATTTTTGATATAATTAATAATTCATAATTCATAGATTAGTATTTCATCTTTAAATTTTAATCACTTTTACATATCTATGGTACTAATCACATAATCAAATTTCAACCGAATCCATTCAAAACAAAAAAAGTTAGGTTTGAAGGTCCACTGTCTCCTTAAGGGAACAACTGACCTTCAATCCCATTCTTCTTTAATTTTCAATATTTTACTGTACATACACCATGAGTATAATCAGTATTCTTTTCTACTACACTGAAGATACTTAGAATCCTCAAATAAGTATTTTGTGGAGGAATAAGACCTGTTTATCAAAAAATTCTTCAAAAATGCTAAATCTTTTCAAAAGGTTCCGTGGGTATTCATTTTCTTCTGATATCTTCAATTAACAATTCTGAGAAATTTGGAAGTATTTGTCTCAAAACTGTGCATAATTCTTTGAAATCAAATGTGTTTCAAATTTAAGACCATAAAATAAAGTAAAAACCTAAAAAACATAAAAGTAGCAGGCAGAATAGAAAAAAAATATGTAAGACTTTAGATTCATACAAAAAAAAGCATATTTATATTTACATACGTGGTAAACGTATAATCCAAAATTTAAGGATTTTAATTTATATAGAATGTGCATAGGGCATTTTGAAAAACGTTAGAATTTTTGAAAATTTTTTGAAAAACAGGCATTCTGCCAAAAATTTCTTATTTTGAATTTTAAGGGTTTTTAATGTAGTAAAATAGAAAATAAATTATTCTCATTTTGTATATCGAGTTAAATATTGTAAATTGAAAAATTCGAATTTGAAGGTCCCTTGTCCCCTTAAGAACTCAAAATGTTTCGAGATTGTATAACCATGAGAAAGAACTTCAGTAAAAAGCTGAAGCTTGCCGGTCTAATTTATCTCCTAATAGTCAAATGAGTTGATGCAAAGAAATTTTGATTCAAGTCGCGGCATTTCCTTTGCCTGATACTCACATGACGTTGACCCCAACGCCCACTGCCGCAGTGATGAGCATGATCTGTGCGTCGATTTCGTAGTCCTCGTTGATGATCCTCTGGATGGCCATGTACACCAGGATCCCGGTCACTACCCAGATCATCAAGACGGACGTGAGTGCGCCGATGACCTCTGCCGAGAAAGCAATATCATGTGTTAGAGTCAAATCTGCTTGGCTTTCATCTAAATACTAGCTGAAAACCCGCACTTCCTTACGGAGTACATTCAAATTAAATACAACGATCAATGTATGCAATTAATGTCAAAAATAAATATATATATCGTAAGGGATATTTATATAGACAAAATAATGTACAAGAAAAATATTCATATTAAATCTAATAGGACATACTAAAGAATGCAGTACAGTTAATGTAGCACAGTTTCAGGAACATGTCTTTTACTGTATTTTAATATTTTTTTTGGATAATATCCAATCGTCTGGTGGTTTAGCAAGAAAAAAAATATTTTTGTTTAGTTGTTATGGACGTGACGATAAATTTACTTAAAGCACCAGAAAAAGAAATCACGTGATCAGCATTTAATAAATTAAATTCTAAAAATTAATCTTTAAAAATTTCCCCAAAAATCAGAAAATGGAGGTAAAGATTCGAAAAAGAATTTAATTTTAAAGGAATTTTTATGATCTTTCTCTTGATATGAATTTTATAACCCTCAAATTATTATTTTAAATGCAAACTTAAAAAAAGTCACTATAAACAGCTTGAAAATTTAATTTAAAAATATCTAAGAAGAATTTTTCAAAAATCTTTCTTAGTGCACCCCTACACTATACGAAGAATCGCCATGCAAAATTTCAGCCCTTTAGGTCCATCGGTTTGGTCTGTGCGTTGTATGTCAGTCAGTTACGGAACAAATTAATATAGATTGGATCAGTCAAGATGATTAAACTTCGAAAGAAAAATCTTAAAGAGATTGACGTAGGATTTTTCGGTATACCCCTAAACATCTAATATATTATTTCTAGACGGTAATTTTTTTCTGACTTTACCTTTTCCCCCTTCATACTTAACCAAAATCGATAAATAAGGTACTATTTTATAGATTAAGATCTCCGCTTCTGACGAATTGTTATTTAGAAGTACACATTGTGTTGTTTATTTAAAAATCGAAGTATAAACATTATAAACATTTTTTTTCTTCCGATAGATGACGTGCGCTCGCTTTTTTCCCCCCCAACGTTAACTAAATTTTAAAACCGTTTACTTTTATTATCATTCTGTGAATTAATAAGTTTTTTATTGGCAGTGTTCTCTTAGGTTTACATTATTCTTTTTGCATGATGAACAATTTGTTTGGACTAAAATCTATTTTCTTTCCCCCTGAAGAACATTTTATGAGGGATACTTTACTTTGGTATGCCTTTTGAGAGTTTAATTTTAATTATTCAATTCTATGTACACAATTGAATTGCATATGATAAAATTCTACCAGGCTATCAAGGGAAAGCTTCTAATTTGTCTCATAATTAAATTTCTATATATTTTTTTCTTGTTCCTTACATGGAGAGCTATTTTGAGAGGAGACTTAACGCAAAAATATGATTGGGGTATCAGAATAAAGATCTTGCCGTGAAGATACGCTATTCGAAGAGAAAAAAGCTATTGACGCAAGGGTTCGGGCGTTGGGGGATCGGCAAAGTTACCATGTAAAGTCTACGGGGAAAATCGTGCGCGCGGGATTCTTTGTTTACATTTACTTTTATTGGCTCACCCACCGGACTTTTAAATTTTAAAAACACGCCATCTGTGATACAATTTTAATTGCCATTACCCTTATCAACAGAAGGACCTCATTTCAGTGTCACATTTGAAGTGCTCATGGTGTGTTCTATGATCAGTCTTATATATTCATGAAGTATTTTCTTATTATAAGTTCTATGTGGGCTTTTTTTTTTAATTTAGAAACCTATTTTGAGAGAAACCGCTGAACATGAAAAAAGGTTGGAGTATCAAAATGGAGGTCTTGAGAAAAATTTGTAAAATTTTATGAAGTTAACTTGATATGAATTTGTCCTTTTCAAAAAGATTAACCGTGAATTTCGACTGGTTTCTACTATACTATTTAACAGTAATAATTTTCCACATGGTACGGCCATTAATTTCCAGGACTGATCTAATAACTTCAGAAAATATTGCATGAAATACATACCCATTTAATGTTTCGAAGTGACTCCCACCTTCCGTAATTCATTCCTGTGCTCGGCTGTATAAGTTTCGGAAACAACTTTTAAAGTCTCCTTTCGGAATGCTCTTTAATGTGGACGTCACCGTTTTCTCGATAGCTTCGACATCCTCAAATCTTGTTCCCTTCAGCAAATTGGCCCAGCATGAGATCTTGGAGATGCGGCATCCTCCATACTCTCCGAACTTAGCACCAGCAGACTTTTCCTTGTTTCCAAAACTGAAAGATTTGCTGAAGGGAACAAGCTTTGAGGATGTCGAAGCCATCGAGAAAACTTTGACGTCCACGTTAAAGAGCATTCCGTAAGAGGACATTAAAAGTTGTTTCCGAAACTTATACAGCCCAGCACAGGAGTGCATTACGGCAGGTGGGTAGGGTTGCCAACTTTTTCTGCGACAATTCCGGGACAAATAGCTCAAAACTGAACATCATCATCATCAGCCAGCCATTACCTAGTTTTCTGAGGAAACTTTATGTATGAAAAAATTAAAATACAGTTTTTTAATTTATTTTTTGTATTTTTTATTTTAACTATTATAGAAACATTTATTTATATATATATATATATATATATATATATATATATATAAAAATAATTTTTATATTAATTATCTGACTTGTCTATATTCCTATAAAAAACATAATTTATTCCATTTCTAATGATGATATAATAGCTCTTAAAGTTTGCAGTAGTTAATCGCTTCGTTCCCCTATAGACAGAGAAATATCCTGATAGACTTAGAACAGCCTCTGTCTAGGGAGACTGAACCGATAAGAATCATCGGACACGCCCTAGTCCATGACGTAGCATAGCGTCATAGGGATTATTGCTTACACCAAGTCTTCTGTATGTTCCCGATATAAAATGTGAACACGGCTAAAAGCCGCACTCTTCTTGATAATGTATGAACATAGAATGTATCACAAAGTCTAACTCCCTTCCTATGGGGGAACTACGTATAAAACGACAATAAAGCTGTGTTAATTCAGTCGCCTGTTTACTGCGTCCCAAGAATTCCTTTACAGGTGTTCCAGTATCAGCTGTTCCAACGATACCTATTGCTATGATATTTTATATATATATATATTAATAATAATAAAAAATATTAAATCTTAAAAATATAACGTTAAATTTGTTATTGTATGAGTTTTTCCAATAATATTTTCTCTCACCTCTTTCCTGCAATCGCCAATTCTTTAGCAAGTGAGTCCGTATTTAAAAAGTTAGCAAATTCTGCACACGATTCACTATTAAGTCGTATTTGCAATTCCGCCTTCACAAAGTCGATATTCATGTTATTCCTGGCCTTCGTCCACACACAGTCTGTGACGTTCACGCTACCTGTTGAATTACTACGACGTCACAACGTTCAACGGATTTACACGATGTCAATTTTTTTTTTTTAATTTGAAATAGTGTCCGCTAAATTTCGGGACAATTTAGCATTCAACCGGGATCAGGGACAGCGATTCCAATTCCGGGACAGTTGGCAACCCTACAGATGGGAGTTACTTCGAAACACATTAAATGGTTATGTATTAGATCAGTGCTGGAAATTAATGGCAGCACCTTGTGGAAAAGATGTCAATCTGAAAATGTTATTGCCCCCGGACTACGAGAGGTCTAACAAGAGGCCATAACAGTTTTGTGCAACAACACAATTTGCCGTCAAGTTGCCTCATTGAAACTAAACAAAATATTTTCCCCGATATTAAGCAACCGGAAAAAACCGCTCCTACGCCAGAGAAGACTATGATAGAAGTTAAAAAATTTCATTAATAAGAGTCCAGTCCCGCTTGGCTGTTCAATTTGAGTGCCCGTGGCAATTAGTTAAAATTGATAAATCAAATGCAAAGACAGAAATGCTAAAGTTCAATAAGCATTGAGCTGCGTAAGTTAGAATAACATGTGTTATTCCGAAAATGAAGTGAAATTTGCTCGATTTCGAGCAACGGGGCCACTAGTCCTTACTTAAGGCTGATGCGTACTAACCCTATTGGATTCGCTCACCTCAATATTAACCTATGGAGAAAAGGTGTCCCAAGGATTGTCGACTCGGATTCAAGGATTTTTTTAAATTGTACTCCGAAATAGAGAAAGAAATTCTACACCTTGGGGAATTCTCGTTTTTTTAAAAATTGCAAATGATATTTTAAAATTTAAATTTTTCGGGGGGAAATCTGGCTAAGTGTGTTTGAAACGCTCGTAAATTCCTTTGGTGGACGAAATTTATAAAATGAATCCGGTTGCAAGGGGCGGAAAGTCCAGGCTATCTGAAAATATTTTTATTGGATTATCAGCATTTATGTAGTTGTAACTAGTAAACAAATTTTCTCCATAGGTTATTACTATGGTTTGCTTTGGGGAACTAATATTGTAGTTAATTGCTATTAACAGGTTAAGAAATAAAATTATATTAATGTATATAGTAAATTCTGTATTATGTATATTGTGAAGTATGAATTTATGATTTTCGTTAGGTAAATATAATATAAATGGAATATATATAGCAAAGTTTGTAAGAATGTATTGTTTAGTTATATTGATAGAATTTGTGATATTGTATAAAGTTTCCAGAGCTATAGCTCTGGAAACCATCGACACCAAATTCCCAAAAAGTGAGTGGTTACATGTCTTTACAGATGGCTCCATGCTGGACAGACACCATGGTGCTGGAGCTGGCGTGTTTTGCGAGCTTTTTAATTTTTATCTCCCCGTTGGTCCATTTTCTACCGCCTTTGATGGCGAGATTGAGGCCATTGCTGTAGCGGTACAACAACTGGCTTTAAGAAGGGCTAATTTCGTTAGAGCCGTTATTTTTTCTGACTCTAAGTCAGCTTTACAGGCCTTATCGCAAAATAGCCAGTGCCAGTCTCAACGAATTCTGGATTGCAGATCAATTTTAAAAGATCTTTCTCATAAAATCTCTTTCCAGTGGGTACCAGCACATTGTGACATCACTGGAAATGAACATGCAGACTTTCTAGCTAAAAAAGGAGCCATGGTGACCCAGAGTTATAAAAGAGCCTCATCTTTCCATTCCCTGAGGCTAATTACAAATTTGACTTTCAGGAGTAATTTTAAATTTGAGGCTGCGGAGACATCTAAGAACAAGAGTGGGGCGATTCTTGTCGAGAATCCCAATTATGTTCCCGAGGCCCCAAGAAAAACTGCCGTAGCGCATTTTAGATTATTAACTGGACATGACTGTTTAAGGTCCCATCTTTTCCGTATCGGCATTGCCGATTCGGCTGTCTGTACCCTCTGTGACTCTGGCCGGACTATGACGGCGGAACATTTAGACGAGTGCTCTGCACTAAAACGTTTTACTGATCTTGTTGAGAAGTATTGGAGAGCACGTGCACTGATGGCATAGCTGCTATTTTTTTGTAGTGTGTGGCATTTGCAAAATAAATAAATTTATTGTATGAATAGTGATGAATTGTGAAATTACATGAATTGTGAAATTGCTAAAATTAGAAAGCATAAATGTGTTGTATTGTTGTGATACTGTGTAATTAAAAAAAAAGAGAAAAAGGCAACCTAGGATTGGGTCTGGAACATTAGTGGCGTTGTCAACCATATGTAGTTAGAAACAGGTAAATTTGATCTATGAACTCTTGAAATTTGTTAAGTTATGAGTAGGACTGCTGTCGTGACAATCGGCATCAGAATCAACACTACCGTATAAGCTAGCCGCTGGGGACAGCATATTTCATTGAATTTCTCCATAGGTTAACATTGAGGAGAGCTTATCCAGTAGGGTTAGTACACTGCAGCCTTAAAGCTCGAGGAAGAGTTTTACATATTTTTGTGTTTCTTTAGCTACGCTTTTTAAAAAAAGTATTGCATCAATTTAACCTAGGTAAACCAAGAATTTTTTAGGATTATATTTACATTTAAAATTTATATTCCAGGAAGGTCTTTCTAATGTAAAAGTATTGTTTTTCAGAAAATCCTCAACTACTCTTTTTCAAAAGGTAGAGGAAGAATTCTGCAAATTTTTATATTCATTTAGCTGCGTTTTAATAAAAAGTATAAATTCAAATCGAACCGAAGTACATCAGCTACTTTTCGAGGTTTTATGTATGTTTAAAAGCAATGTCATATGATCTTTCATAGGTAAAACTTTAGAGTGGCATCGAATTTCTTACATGCCATAGGTAACAATTTTCCTTGCTTGTTCTTTCCTTCACATACTTATCACTCTTTGCAAATTAATATTTTTATTCCCGTTAATCCAAACTGTTTAATATTTAGTCTATTGTTTTTGTATTCTAGCCGTCTTTTGCTGTAAACTATGTACTCGTATCTTGTATTGCATAGGCCGTTTACTCTGCCAATGGTTTCGCTATCAACATGTCTATTCCACAGTGCTATTAGACATCTTAAGTTGTTTAATAGTTGCACGCAACTGCTTTATTGTCATCATTCTTAAGTTAATTCTGTTTATTAATTTACACTGTTGACTTTTTTTAAAGTTTACATTGCTATTTGGCACCTTATCTTAAGGTGTTCAATAGTTGCACACAACTGCTTTATTGTCATCATTCTTAAGTTATACTGCTTATTATTTACCACATCATGGGCGAGATGGCGTTTTTAAAGTTATGCTGAAAAGAAAAGTGAGGTGGTATAGAGTTATGGTATAATTATGTTTTATTTACTATGTTTTAAGAATAATCCAATTTGCTTTTGGGCTCACCTGCTCTGTACCAGCCGAAGCTCATCCGCTTCGTGGCGGGCCTAGAAGCTACCCATATGGCCATAAGACTGATCATGAAGCTGGCGAAATCTGTCAACAGATGGGCGGCATCTGTGGCGATAGCCAGACTGTTGGCTAAAACGCCCCCTGAAATCAAACAAAGAAAAAAAAATTAAACAAATTAAATAAGCGACACAGGACTATTACGCAAACTTCACGTCAACGCCTCGCTAAGTAACAGTCTCTTAATTTTTATTTCTACATTTCAGAATACTGCTTCTCGAAGCGATACTGTTTACTGCTTCTCGAAGCGATACAGACTGGGTTTGGCACGCTGCCAAAATCATAACTCTCGAGGACGGATGGACGGACAGTTTTAGCGTCTGAAATTTTGCTTTTCGAAGGACCGTTATGGGGGAACGTAATCCTATGGTAAAAAAAATCCCATTTTTAAAACTATGTGTGGGAATGTTTTAAAGTAAGAAAATACTGGAATTTAATTTTAGATCTATACCGCTAATGCAACCATGTTTAATGCATTAATTTTTACCAGTGACATAGAAGAATCCATTTAAAAGAGGAAGGGGATTGAAGAATAACAAAGGTTTCTAGCTGCACTGAATTGTGCAAAATTATATCTAAGGGTGTTGAGAGCCCGGGAAGAAATTATCATATCTTACCCTAGGCCCTTCTTTCCGAAGCGAACAGGGCCTCAAAAGCTCGTGGACCTCAGAAATCTTTCTTTTCCGTTCCTAACTGTCTCACCAGTCCTGACGATTTCTCACGATTGTTAATTACTGTGTTTGTCACAAAAGCGTGCAACATTCTTTGAAACCACTAATATTTTTCAAATTTATCGGCCACGAAATAAAGAAGAAACATGCAAAAACATAAGAAATAACAGGTAGATGCTGGCCACTGTAAATGCAACACCCTGAAGGAAACATGCAAATAACATGAAATTTACAACATGCATTAGCGGAGGTGAGATATGCAAATGATTGGAATTTCAGCGCAGACTCACATCACGCGCGCCTGTGGCGACACTTCAAAGCGCTATTTAAGGCTTGGAGATTTCGACGATTTCAAGTTCGGCAATTGTGTTTTTCTTGTGGTTTTTTCAAAAAAATGATCAATTATGCCTCGTCGAAAACAGCGATCATCTTTTGATCAAGTATCCGAGTTCGACAGAGGAAGGAAAGTGGCCTACCGAGATTGTGGATTATCTTTCAGGGAAATCGGTAGTCGTGTTGGACGAAACCAAACAACTGTAATGCGGATATGTGATCGTTGGATGCAGGAGGGTACGACGGACCGGCGTGTTCGATCGCATCCACCTCAGCGCACCACTTCACGTGATGACAGGCAAATTGTGAGCATGGCAGTGACGGATCGCTCAGTCAAATCACGAACCATAGCACAGCAGATGCAGTCTGTAGCGCATCATCCAGTGTCTGCGCGTACCATTCGACGCCGTTTACTGCAGAGTGGTCTGTCCGCAAGACGTCCATTGCTTTGTCTACCCTTGACGCAGAACCACAGACGTCTCCGCCGCCAATGGTGCGATGACAGAAGGATGTGGACGGCAGAATGGAATGAAATTGTCTTTACTGACGAGTCACGCTTCTGTCTGCAACACCACGATGGTCGCATTCGAGTCTGGAGACACCGTAAAGAGAGGATGCTGAACAGCTGCGTTATGCACCGCCACACTGGTCCTGCACCGGGTATTATGGTATGGAGCGGTATTGGATATCACTCTCGCACACCTCTAGTACGCATTGCCGGTTTTTAAACAGCCAGCGCTACATCTCCGAGGTGTTGGAGCCAGTTGTCCTTCCTTACCTTCAGGGCTTGCCCACAGCCATATTTCAACAGGATAATGCGCGACCACACGTGGCACGCATTGTCCAACGGTTCTTCGTCAATCGCCAGATTGAATTGCTTCCCTGGCCGCCTCGGTCTCCGGATCTTTCGCCGATAGAAAACATGTGGTCCATGGTTGCTCTACGATTGACCCAGATTCCACCCCCAGCTGCCACAGCAGATCAACTTTGGCAACGTGTGGAAGCTGCTTGGTCTGCTGTACCCCAAGAACTCATCCAAAGTCTCTTTGAATCAATGCCGAGGCGTGTGGCAGCGGGGATCTCCAACAATGGCGGCTACTCTGGCTACTGATTTTGGTAGGAACCACACTTCACAGAAGTCTATAAATTTAATCATTTGATACTTGGTCAACATGTTATCTACAAAATAAATTTTGTTGTGATATCTCTTGTCTTTCTTGGTGTTGCAATTTGGGTGGCCAGCAGTGTATATATAGATAGATAATTTTGAATTTCGATTTACACAAAAAAAATTCAATGGATAGATATATAATTGAGTGTGTGTGTGTGTTTGTTTAATATAAACTCATGGCGCAACAGTCCGCTGTGAACCAAGGCCGGCGGTGCCCATCTCCGCTTTCTTGACCGTGGGCTTGGGGTGCCATACAGAATGTCTCAATTAGGTGGTCAACCTGACGTGGAACCCCTGGAGTTTAGTTCCCAAGCATGTTTGGTCCTTCATTTTAGCGACCCACTCAAGGGATGAAAGGCTGAGTCGACCTTTCCCAGTCACAGGGTCGAACCCTGGACCTATAGTGTGGCAGCTTGACGCTTTTAACCACTACGCCACCAGGCGAGCGCGTATTTGTGTGTGTGTGTGTATATATATATTATACACAGGTGGTTATTAAAATAATGGAAACATCAATATTAGTGGTGTTTATGGAAGTGCTTCGTATTCCTTAAAAAACAAGTTTAGGGACCAATATTTTTTTATAGAATATAGTGTATACATTATTCTACTCTAAAGTAGCAGTAATGAAACTATGGGTATCAGGCTCTTTGGGGGATAGCGTAAGATGTCAACCTTGTAGACCGTGCAGAAGGGCAAATTATTGAAGCGCGTTTAATTGGAGTATCTTTTACAACAAGCCCCATGGGTTTGGGTGCTTACCGAGCTATGATATCGGATGTCATGATAGCATACAGAGTTCACGGAAAGACATCCTCTGTGAAACAGAATAGTGGACGAAAGAGGAAGCTAAGTGAAAGAGACTGACGGGTGCTGAAGCGGACTGTGACTTCAAAGAAGAAGACATCTGCAGCCAAAGTGACCGTAGAGCTCCATCTGAATCTGCAGGCTCCAGTACCAGTCATTACAGGTAAGAGAAAACTTCAAAAACAAAACATTTACGGCAAAGTAGTAATTCCCAAGCCACTTGTAACAGATAAACCGTCCTCTACAGTGGTGCCACGAGCACAAATCCTGGTCGAGTGATACTTTGAAATATGACATTTGGTCAGACGAATCATTGTTCACTTTGTTCCCTGCAACAGGAGTGCGTATGTCTGAAGAACATCTACACAAGCGTATTATCATGCTTGTCTCATGCCAGCTGTCAAACATGGAGAGGAAATTTCTTAGGGTTTCGACGGCCATCTCATGGTTTTCAAAAGGGATCTACTGTAACCCCGAAAGGGATATTGACTGGGAAGGACTATGTCGAACTTTTACCCGCACAGATCCATCCTATGGTGCAAAAATTGTTTCCTGCAGGAGATGGCGTTCTCCATGATGATAATGCTCCGATCCATACAGATAGAGTGTCAGGTCGTGGTTTGAGGAACACAACGACCCAGTCTTTGTGTTCCTCAAATTTCTTCCAGTTGATTGCAGACTTTGTTCTCACTGTATTATTTCTATTAGCTTTTGGCATGTTCCCACCACTAGGCAGATCAAGAACATCGCTAGTATCAAGTAATGATACCTCATCTTCCGAATCACTACTACCATCAAAAATTTCATCACAAACTTTGTTTGGTTTATAATTAGGATCACCTGTGCTGCCATCGCTTTCTGAATCAGATCCATCTTCACTATGATCACTCCACTGTTCATAAGTTCCTCAATTTATTTCTGTGTAAAAATCTTTCTTCTTGCCATTTCCTTAAAAAATTGCGTAAGCACACCATGTATCATTTTTGATACATAAAATTGAAATCATGCTTGATTTTTGCATAAAAGATTAAAGAAGTATTTTATTAATAATTATAAAAGCTACGTACCTCTAAAATATATTTATAAAACTTTCAAAGAAGTAAACTGACTTTAAAATACTGAAAATATAGCAAATACTAAAGCACGTCTGGTATGAATTGAACGGTTATCTTTTACTGAGATCGCAGTTGTATTCCTGCTGCCATCTATACTACGAAAATGTAACTAACAGTGATTAAAAGCATTGCTATGATGTTTCAAAATTAATACAAGGTACACAAGTGGATAAAAAATATCGCATTTGAATATAAAGGGGAAAAATAACTTATGTATCAAATTTGATACAGTGTGCAGTGAAGGGTTTTAAAATTGCCGGTAGCGATTGTGCGGGGATTTGAACCGGGGACCTCTGCAGTACTGCGGAGCATCGGACTGCAGTCCGATGTCCGATGCGATAACCATTCAGGCACAGAGTCCTTGAGAAAAAACTCTTATGAAGGGGGATAACGCTTTTTCGTTACGTGACGATTCCTGCCAGTTCACTCTACTGTAAGCCGCGTAAAAGAACTTCGTTCCAAAAAATCACCCTGTATTATATATATATATATATATATATATATATATATATATATATATATATATATATATATATATATATAGGGTAAACCTATATTAAAAAATTGAAGCCTTTTAAATGATATGCGATGAGCATGGAGAATTTTTGAAAACGTTTTTGAAAAAACAGGCATTCTGCCAAAAATTCCTTATTTTGAATTCTAGGGGTCTTTAATGTAATATAAAATACAGTCGGACCTCTATTTAACGAACCTCTATTTTGCGAATTTCTCTATTTTACAAACTTTTCCTTGGAACCAAGAACGTTTCGCGAATTTCTTCGTAAAATAACCTCCAAATAGCGAAGTGCATTCTCTAACGAACTTTTTTTTGTGATCCAATAGGTTTTTCTCCATATTTCTGAACATTTCAAACTAATTCTTTCTTTCAACACATTTAACATATTAATTTTCTTTTAATGCATTCCGACGCGGATTACAACTTGAAGAAAATACGCCTGAAGGGGATTTTGGCGTATTCCAAAGATGAGAGACGTATTACGAGAGAAAACACTTTTTCAAACAAAAAAACTCAGACAAAATTAACAAACTTTATCAGCAATTAAATTTAAGGGCGCATGTGGTAATGTAAGTTTAAAATTACTTGTTATAATAAATGCGATAATGTCATTAAAATTCATTAATTTTAATATAATTTTTTTAATTGAAAATACAGTGTATTCCCGGACAATGTTTTGTTTTATTCTTGTTTTCCTTGCAGATTTCTGTTTGATGGATAAGATATATAAAACAAATAGACATTAATTTACAAAATAAAGGTGTGATAAGCTCATTTTATTAATAATATTTAGTGTTTATGAATTTAAAATCTGTCTAGTGTAGTTTAAAGTATTTTAAAAGGTAAATCTCTAACGAATTTTCCATATTGCGAACTTGTTTTCCGGATTTTGCGACTTCGTTAAATAGAGTTCCGACTGTAATATTAATTATTCTCCTTCGGTATATAGAATTAAAAGTTCTATATATAGAGTTGAAAATTAAAAAATTCGAGGTTGAGGGTCTCTAGTCCCCTTAAGGGGACTCACGACTCTTAAGTCGAGGAAATAAGGCATATTTTCCTACTTTGACTCTTTGTAACTATTTTAATTTACTCCCAATTTTTCCAAATTCTATGTATATGATAAATTGATATATTTATTTTAATAAACAAATTTTCAACTCTGAAAATAATTTTAAATATTTTTTTAAATGCTTTAGAATACCTGTTTAAGAATTTTTATTGTATACTGGCTTGCACGCAGAACTATGAAATTAATTTTGCACTTAAATGTATAATTCCTGTTTTATATTTAAAATAAATAATTCAAAATACAATTGAACATAAAACATTGAACATTAAAATATTTTTCAATTTTTTTAAAACTGCTCAAAATATACTTAGCATTGTCTTAAATTTTTGCATTAATTTACCCCTGAAAAAAAATGTGCAGTGATTCCAATAACTCTAGTTTAGACGCAATAAAATAACATGATTATGCAGTGATAAAAATTTCATGGAGTTATGTTTCATAGTTTTTGAGATATCAGTTGCGGAATGATGCAAAATTACATTGAGAAAAATGAGTTTAAAATTTGTTCTTACCATAAACTTGATCAGTAATTAAATATTTTGAATATCAATATCTCCGGAACTAAGCGGAATATTTTCATGCGGTTTGCTTTATTTTGTTCAGAAATGATCAGGCTTTAACATATATTTTTTTTCAAAAAATCGAATGTTTTAAAGATTTAAGGGTAGTGAGTCCCCAACATGACATTCTTTGGCCTTGAAGCTCACGAGACAAGTAGAAGTGTGTTCCTTACCTACGGCCTCCCCAATCATGAAGAGCAGGCATAAGACGCTGGCCATGACGAGTCGACGCCGAGCCACCTTGTCGATGCCCACCTCTCTCTCATCGTGGCAGTGAGAGTCGGACTGAAACAGATGAGATTTGGAAATATGAGACGCCGATTTGTTGCGACTGTTGCTATTGATAATTCCCTCCCGGTTTTGCCCCAGCTACTCCAAGTCTATGAATACATGCACCCCTCATGGAATCCAAAACTAGCGAAGGATTTGCATTAAATTCCTCTCTAGATAACCCCGTGGCAGTGGAATCTAACCCTGATCAAATTTCTGAGTACCGTAAAACCTCGTTTATCCTGCCCTCGTTGATCCGAATCTTCAGATAATCCGGTTCAGATTTGTAGACATTTTTATTTAAAGCTCACATTAGATAATTGTAGCTTGGAATTTATCGCTACAGTTAGGTTGTGCCTATTTTGCCCCAATTTAAATGTAAAATTGTTAGCCATGAAATATTCTAATTTAGCTACTTTTCGAGCAATAGTTAACGTTAACAAATGTGTTTTTTATCCTAGCCTTAAATTCTGGGTGGTCTTCCCGTAACGTCGTTTTTGCTTAATCATTCACATCTGTCCGTGAATTGAAACTGCTCGGTATTGTTAAAGAAACCATTGCGGTTCTTTTTCCCTGGCTCCTCTTAAATTACGGTTTCCTGTTTACTGGCTAACAAGTAGCGTGCCATCTATCAAAATCCCGTTCGAGAGCTGTATTTCTTTACGCGGCGCTTCAGGGAATGTTTGTCAATTATTTGCTACAAAAAGCGCGTCGGCAGATAAGCTCGGAAAGGTACTCACGTTAATTGGTTCAAGGCAGTTTCTGAGAAAACCGCTTTGGCGTAAAATCGCCAAATTTTGGTGAATTTTGAAAGTCGTCAGGTCTCACCTGCCCAGCCAATTACCGCTTTTAAAATCTACCGCGCCTTTACGTCATAAGCACATAGCTGCAACTTTTCTACTGTTATCGCCCTTTCCGCTAAATGCGCTCCTTCCATTCACCGTAGGTAGGCTACGGCGCTTGGCATGTTGGCACGCAACTGTATTGCAACCCTCGCTCCCTCTCGTTCTGACTTGGAAGAAATTGAATAAACAGATTACGATATTTTTCTGAATATATACGTAGGTCGGTTTCTCGAAGCCCCTCCAGAAGGTGGTTTTTTTGCCTAATTCTGGAGAAGGCTATACCATTTTTTTATATGTATTTTTATAGACCATGACGGTCATTTTTCTTCTAACTGATTTTACAGTTTTTATGTGACAACTTCACTGAAGAAGAAAACTGATGTATTGCAGTAATTTTGTACTACGTAAGGACTAGTAATAAGTACAATAAATTTTGTGTAGTCCAAGAAAAGCTGAGTTAGTTTTTATTTGATATCCTGCCGTGATAGTAGTCGACGTTGGAACTTCCTGTGGTTATCTATTCCTTCGAAGCCACTACTTCACGATCAATTATCGGCACACACCAACTGAAGAGTCCGGACTTAAAAAAAATGTACATTTCCTTGACTTAGTATCAGTTTTTTTTTTTGTGAGAAATGATGGGGTGTACCTGTTAGCGATACTCTACAGGTATTTATCTTCATTACGCTCCTGACTTGTTCGTCTCTATATTTTATGGCATTCCTGACAGTACCTGGCGTACTTCACCTGTTCCCTTGTGTTCCGGCTGGCAGATGTCCTAGATGCGGTGGACCTTCCTTGACGAATTTCTGATTCTTTTTTTAGCGAACGATTCACGCTTATTGACTGAATTCTTCATAAAAATATTCATCATAGATTTTCGGCCAGGTTTCCGTTTTTTACGAACATTGTGTAGTCGAATTCCACGAACTATTGTGCCGGTCCTTCACCAGTATAAACTACGATGTTCCTTCACCAGTATAAACTACTAATATTTTTCATGCACAGACTATGTTGCGTAATTTCTCTATCTCCTTTACTGAGAAAGATCACTTACTTGCTTCTTTACTGAAAAAAGACAATTTTCTCACTACAAACAATGGTGACTGTTCCAGTCCTTCGTCAACTACTTCCTGGTAAACCTTTTTATTTGTAATTTTTATTTTGTTACATAATGTGTTTTTTTCTTTATTATTTAGTAGGAGTATATACATAGTTTTAATTTTAAGCATTTCTTTATGAGGGTATATGTCTATATATATAGTACAATTTCTTGTATATCATGTATGCAAAGCTATTAACTGTTCTGACACTAGTGCATTTTATATTTTTATTTGGTAATCTTGGTCAATGCTTTTAAAATAACCTACAACCTCCTTGTGACAATTTTTTTGTTGAGATAAATATATTTTGACTTTTAATTTAAAAAGGTAATATAATTAAGTCTCATGTGTACTAAAAATACATTTTCATGCAGTCTAACACCATTTGATGGTGATCCTGATTCACTAAACTTCTTTTTTGAGCAATTGTCTGATATAAAAGAGCTTAATAAATGGTCAGAACATCAGGCTCTCATATTCCTAAAATCAAAATTAACTGGCAATGCACTTAAATTCTTTGTGAGTTCTGCAGAGGCCAGAGCTTGTAAATCGACAGATGAATTACAACAAATATTTTTCAATTTCTTTCAACCGGCTAATACACATGCTTTACGTGTGGCCGCAAATAACATTAAATTACTACCGGGTGAAACCATTAAAAATTTGGCTCACCACCTTGATAATTTAATTCGAAAAATACACCCTAATATTACTGAGAATCAAATCCCAATTTTATTCCATCAAGTTTAGTCACCTCCTGAATGTGCTACCTGCCACCATGAAAACGAAAATTTTGGAGTATGGTCTAGACAATTTTGATGATGCTGCAGCAAAAGCTCAGCTATTGCAAGATATTCAGACTCAATCTGAAATCTCAATGCCTTCTGCTTCTTCGCAGCATTCCTATGCTGAACTTGTAGCAGAAGTTAATGTTCTAAAAACTCAGTTAGTTGAGCATAAAAATCCTGTAAATGTTGTGGCTGAACCACCTTCTAAAAATCATTCTTCTAGACAAAACTTTAGGAATAAGTATAGACCACACTGTAAATATTTCAGAGGTAATTTCATTAGAAAACCTCAGGTGCAATGCAATTTCTGTGGAAAAGCAAACCATGTTTTCAGAAACTTATCAATAAGAAAATGATATCTGGTAATGCAGTTCATTCACCGAGTAACTTTAATAATGGTAGAAATCATACCAGAACTAATACTTTTTATAACAGCCGAGGAAATCACAGAAGAATGAATCCTCGAGCTAATGAATTTGTGCCTTCCAATAACTCTGTAAACCAGAATTTAAATATGGAGTCTCATACCACTGAGATTATGAACTCCTATCAGAATTCTTGTAAATGTTATTCTCGGTGCTTAGACGAGGATTATTTATCTGAAATTATGTGTCCTACTGACAATATTTCAATTTTTTCTTTACCTTTGGTGCACACACAGGTAAATAATAATGTTTTTATTTCTCTATTGGATTCTGGATCCAGTTTATCACTATTTGGTGCCACCGTATTCAGTATAATCAAATCTCAAATTAAATATAAACTACTATCTAGGGCAGTAACAATTAAAACTCTAAATTCTAATTTGCAATATTCTGCTTGTATTGAGTTATCTATCAGGTTCTCTAGAAATTCATACATGCATTCTACTTAACTGATCTTTCCTCTTCCAAATTTGATATTTTACTAGGTTATGACTTTATCAATAAATTTAATGTAATACTCGACCATAACATTAATGCTGTAGCAATTAATTCTGAAACTATTCCTTTTATTGAAAATACCTTTGATAGTAATGTGCAGTTTAACTCAACAATCTATATCACCTAACCTTAATTCTAATCTGAATAATAATGTTACTGAGTTTAATGAAAATATTGATAGTAATTTTGCTAATGGTAATTTTGATGAGTATGATATGCATAATTCTTATCAACCTGTACCGAAGAATGTAAGATTTCAACCTAACGATTATTTTCTGAATGATAATGTGTATTCAAGTGTATACTATTAATCCATGTATTGATGACAATTTTAATATGAATGCTACCGCAAAGTGTTTTAATTTACAAAATGATTTATGTGTTGAAGGTACTAATTCTAAAAATGTTCCATCTACACTCAAGAGCCAAAACATTATGACCACCCCTGCATTTTGCAATGAATTCGCCTGGATGACATGGAAGGCACGTGATCAGGTGGAAGTGGTATTTAACTGCTGCTGGAGAGTCTGAAGAATCATTCTTTCACTTACTTCTGTGTGTGATGGGAAAGGCTGCGGATCTAAGCGGCTTTGATAGAGGGCAGATTGTAATGGCTCGAAGGCTCCGAACAAGTATTTCCGAAACTGCACGACTCGTGGGTTGTTCGCGGCCTACAGTTGTTAGTACTTATGCAAAGTGGATGAATGACGGTGAAACCAGCAGTAGACGACATGGTGTTGGACGTCCACACGCTATCAAAGAAAAAGGTCGTCGGAGACTGTCTCGCATGGTGAAGCAAAACCGGATCCAGACAGTAAAACCTACTGTACATTGAGGGAGCAACAGTTCGCCTGAGAGACGGCGTATCCTGACACGGCCATCGGCGTGATGAATGACAAACCGTGATTCATCTGACCAGGCAACTCTCTCCCACTGATCCATGGACCAGTCGCGAAGTTCCCGGGCCCAGCGCAGGCGCAGTTGGCGATGACGCTTAGTCAGCAAAGGCACACGAGTGGGAATCAGCTGACAGCCCAATACAATGCAGGGCCAAGTAGAATAGTATCGCAACACACTGTTCAGCGGACACTGTTGGATATGGGGCTACGCAGCAAACGTCCCACTCGTGTGCCTTTGCTGACCAAGCGTCATCGCCAACTGCGCCTGCGCTGGGCCCGGGAACTTCGCGACTGGTCCATGGATCAGTGGGAGAGAGTTGCCTGGTCAGATGAATCACGGTTTGTCATTCATCACGCCGATGGCCGTGTCAGGATACGCCGTCTCTCAGGCGAACTGTTGCTCCCTCAATTTACAGTAGGTTATACACAGGCCGGTGGAGACGGTATTATGCTTTGGGGGACGTTCTCTTGGGCGTCTCTGGGACCCGTGGTTGTGGTAGAGCAGACCATGAATGCTACAGGGTATCTGAACATCATTGCGGACCAGTTGCACCCTTACATGGCCTCTGTTTTTCCAGCTGGAAATGGAATGCTCCAACAGGACAACGCTCCGTGTCACAAGGCTAAAATTGTGTTGGAGTGGTTCCAGGAACATGATGCTGAATTCCAGTTTATGTCCTGGCCACCTAACTCACCGGATCTCAATCCGATAGAACACATTTGGGATGTCATGGGACGGCAGCTCAGAGTTCAAAGACCACCAATTCGCAATATCTCGGATTTGCGTGACCGTTGCTTAAACATCTGGTACAATCTGTCTCCGGCCCTCTACCACGGACTTGTGGCATCCATGCCAAGGCGTGTTGAAGCTGTGTTGCGCGCCAAAGGTGGGCCAACTCGTTATTGACAGGTGGTCATAATGTTTTGGCTCTTGAGTGTAATGTGGTTACCCTGTGTGAAAAACTTGTATTAGATTGTAAGAGCAGTCAGTATTTTAAAGTTAAAACCCATACCAATCTTAAAGAGTGTTTTTTTCAACCTATTGATACAAACCAGTTTGTGTGTCACCCATCATTACAAAAATTTGAAAATGAACCAACTAGTGGAGTTCATAATACTCAAGAATATACTTTAAATAACTTTTATGTTTATATTGAAAATAAAAGGTGACAATCAACTTCATATGAACAAAGGTTCTATTATTGGCAATGTTAGTGATTTTGAACTACTTGATAAACCTGATGATGATAATGAATGTAATTTTGAAACTGATTTTGACTATGATTCGAATGAAAATGTTCAACATTTTGTTAATTTCATTTCTGCATCTCCTGAAATGTTGAGTAAAAGAAAGGAAATGCTTTCTGCTTCTGATTTTAAATTTAATCATTCATTTGTCGATTGAGCAAAAACAAAAATTTCTTAGTATTTTATTAATAAATTATGCTGCCTTTTCTAAGGACTTGCCAACCTTAGGGCATACTGATAGAGTAAAACCTCATATATCATTAAATCAAAATTTTCCTATTAGAACGCTGCCTTTTCCTATTCCTCAAACGCTTTAGCAAACTGCTTTGGACCAGCTTAATGAAATGCAGAGTGCTGGTATTATTCAACGAGGGAATTGTGAGTGGAGCTGTCTGATGCTTATGGTTCGGAAGAAATCACTTGATCCTTCTGCCCCTCCCACTTTTAGGCTTGCTTTAGATCTTAGTTTACTAAATTCTGTCATAAAATCATCCTCCTATCCCCTTCCTAAAATTTCAACTATTATTTCTAACTTATCTAAATTTAAATATTTTTTCACCCTTGATTTTGGCAATGCCTATTGGCAATTAGATCTCCCTGTTGATCTTCAAAAAGTCGTCGCTTTTACAACTCCCTTTGCTTCTTATTTTTCAAAACGAGTACCTTTTGGCCTTAAGACAGCGGCGAGTACTTTTCAAAATTTAATTGACAATGTTTTAGAGCAGATAAACCTGCCAGGTCTGTTTGCATACCAAGATGATTTGGTTATTGGTGCAAACTCATTTGAGGAATCGCTTGATAAAATTTACAAATTGCTTGAGGTTATTTCTGAATTTAATTTGACTCTATCACCTCCCAAATGCTCATTTCATAACAATTTATTTTCTTGGATTTCACATTGAAGATAATGTTATATTTCCCATTAATAATAACATCACCAAGATAACTGCTTTTTCTGTACCTACTTCTAAACGACAGGTTAAAAGATTTCTAGGAGTATGTGGGTTCTACCGCACATTGATACCAAATTTTGCTGCTCTTACACAACCACTAATTGTTAACACCTCACCTAAAGTGAAATTTATTTGGTCGCCTTATCTTCATGAATGCTTTACCAAATTACAAACTATTTTCTTTACTAAACCTTTGTTAAACTACCTATGTGGGACCAAGATTTTTATTTGAATACAGATGCATCTAATCTTGCAATCTATGGTATTTTGATGCAGAAATTCGATGATCAATTATTACCCGTGTCTTAATTTATTAAATCTCTTAATGCTGCCCAGAAAAATTATCCTATTAAGAAGGAACTATTTGCATTGTACAAATCCATTGTTGCTTTTAAATATTACTTGTATAACAGAACTTTCACAGTATTAACTGATAGTAAACCTATAATGAATTGTAAACATACTTCTACTAATATTGTCACCAAATGGTTACTTGAAATGAGTGAGTATTCCATCATTTATAAACATATTCCAGGTAAAGTTAATGTATTGACAGATTATTTTTCTCGCCTCACCTGTGACCCTCCTGCTCAAAATTTGTATACTAATCCTGAAATTATTAATAGTGAGCAAGTTCTACCCATAACTTCTGTAAATGCTATGACTACTGACCCTTTTCCAAATTCACCAGCTATTCCCCATCAATAATGGAAATCTTCACTTCCACATTTTTGGCAGAACAGAGTAAGGATTCAAAATTGCTCAAAATTATTAAATGTCTAAATCAACCTCACTCTGTTAAGCATTCTAAATTCCCCGACTACTATATTCATAACTTCCAAATTATTATGCAGGGACAAATCTAAAATCTATGCTCACATTATCGTTGTTCCCCATTCATTAAAGAAAAGTTTCTCAAAATTTGTCATGTGTCTCATTTTGGCATACAAAAGACATACGACTTTATAAAAGCTCGTTATTTTTGGCAAGGCATGTATGTTGATACATTAAATTTTGTAAAATCATGCCACCTTTGTTCGGTTCATAAGCCTCATATTATTGTATCAGCACCTTTTCAGGCAAAACCTATCCCTTCTTTACCTAACGAGGCAATTTCTATGGACATTCTAGGCCCCTTTAAAAATAACGCTTAAGTTTTGACCTTTATCGACCAATTTTCGAGGCATTTAGAGCTTTTTCCTCTTGTTAAAATTACCACGGAGGCTGTCACTGAGTGTTTGCTGACCTATATTTGTAAATTTGGGAGACCTTTAATCTTAACAGATCTGGGTACCCATTTTACTTCTGAAGTTTTCAGTCACTTTACTCAATCTATTGATATAGTTAAATCATACCACAGTGGGTAATCCAAAATCCAATTCTATTTGCGAAAGAACTAACCTTTCTGCCAAATCCACTTGGCAAACCCTATCCCTTCTTTAATTTTTTTGTTGTAGCAATTAATTGTTTGCTACAACAAAATGTACCATTTAAGAACGCTGTGTTAATACATTGTACGGATCTCATCACTCTTCGACTAATTTTTCTCCATACCTTTTGCATTTTGGAAGAGAGGTAGCACTAATTTTTGATAATTTTAACTATACTAAGTCTTCTGAACAACTAGACAAAACACAGCATCTGAATAAGTTGCTTAAAAATTTGCATCACATCCAGCAAACAGCTTATCAGAATTTAAATGATAAACGCATCTTGCAAAACACCAAGCAACATGAACAAGCTAAATTAAGTACCATCTCCTAGTACTATTGTTTATGTTAAATCTAAAGGCAGATTTAATAAGAGGTTCAATGGCCCTTTTGAGGTTACCAAGCGTAACTCAGTTGTTACCTATTCAATAAGGTTACTAAGTAACCTAACATATTCAATAATTCTAACCCTTATGCTCCCGTAACCAAAAATCATATAGATAGATTACACGTTGCCCCAGCTCGAAAAAGTCATCAAGGGATTATCTTTTCCTTTAACGTTAAATATTTCTCCGCCTCAACAAAACAGGTACAACCGTTGAGGTACAACCATGGTACAACAGATACAACCATGAGGTCAACCGTTATGCAGTGAGTTTCCTTTAAATTTTTGTAGTATGTTAGGAGCTTCGGAAAGGGGTATTCTTTGACAAAAAAATTTAACAGATTTTTTCAAGAAAATGTAGTTTAGTAATAATTAGTTTAGTACATTATCTAATTCTGAATTTTCTTGTAATTTTCAGAAATATACTTTATATTACTAAGTATCACTGTGGTTTTATTGTAACCTTTGATTGACTTTTGGTTCCGGATTTCCGGGACTCCACTGTAATAGTAGTAATCTGTATTCTAGGAATTGACCCTGACCGTCTCAATGGTGCCCGTCAAGAAGGATTTGCTATAGAATTTACTAATAAGAAAAATCCTTCGAAGCAGGGGATTCCATCTCGCAGATTTGAAAATTCTAGACATTGTTTCAGATGGCAGAATGGGGAAAGAATGGGCAGAATGGATTTTCTCCTACAAATTGCAATCTACTCACTCCGGAAGAACCATTTGTTTTTAAGTAGGAAAACACTTCTCGGATTCATTCCAAAGGATGAGCCACATATTCTAGATTTTATCGTAAGGGGTTGTATCTTGCAGCACATTGTTCGTATCTTGAAGTAATTGCTAGGCGTCTGTCTACAAGGGAATTGTCTACAACAGTAAATTAAGGGGTGGGGTGTAAAAGAAAACCTGTCATTACTCACGAAGAGTCTCTCCCTCTTCCCGTTCAGAACAGAAGTCTCCTGCGACTTGGTCAATCCGTTGTTGCAGCACTCCTCGGCAGCATTACCATGGCAACAGTATATGATGGAGTGGTCCCTGGAGACCAGAGATTCGTAGGTACCTGTGCGCTCGTCGCCGAGTGTCCTGAAAAAAGTTGACCAATTAAGACAGCGCAGTATACCACAAAGCTATTTTTCAGACAAAATAATTTTAACAGGCATGAAAGATTGGAGACAATCGAAACCTTAACGCTTTCAGTGGCAACAAACTCCCCCGCACAGGGCGGATTCCCCCCCCCCCGATTTTTTAACCTACAGAATCTTTAATATTTTTTCAATTAAAGGTTGCAAAATCTTTTTACTTCTTTAAACTGATAACAGATGGCAGTACTAACCATTTTTCTGCTCATTTAACTGTAATACATTGAATGCAAGTGAAATAAAGACAAGTTTTAGGCGTTTGCACTGTGCAAACGGCGCCCCTCGAAGAATTAAGATATAAGGGATAGCTTAAACTACACGCATACATACAGCTTCCTCAAATGCACATTTTTTGAGAACTAATAATTGAAGTTCTTCATTAAATTCCCCCCCCCCTCATCTTTCTGATCGAGGAATTTCTTTTTAACTGTCTCCTTCGCTCGGCTTAGGCATTGTTCACATTCCTTTAGTTACCTCCCTCCGTTGGCGTCGACTATAGGCATGACCTGTGTTTGGTTTGACATATCACGTGGTCATTGCGTTGAGCTCTGTAATTTGTTATAATTTTTAACGCTACGCAAGAAATGTGAACAAGGCCTTACATCAAGTTTCTTCTGGAAAATTCTGTCAGTTTCCCTGTTAAAATCTAAGAACTGAATGGGCCTCGCATTTGTGAACTGCCCGTAGAGACAATCAGGCTTAACGCTCGTCTGCCAAATGAAAAAAATTTATTGTGGTTTTTAAGAAAGTGTGAGCTTTTGTTTACATAGGGGATGTTAGGCTGCAAAGTCATGATTGAATCTGAAATCTGTAAGCAGGGCAATCAGTTGATGCAAAACAGAAATAAATCTCTTGACCAAAACATTTCTCAAATGAAATATGGAAAGCATTCTAACAACTGCAAAGCATTACGCCTAAAAAATCTCAATATACATATATACTAGTACCAACAGATGTCGAATACCTACGGACCATTTTTTTTTTTAAATGCCCCAAGATGTAAAATTTCTTTCTCTGTTACGGAGTACAATTAAAAAATCTTTGAATCCAAGTCCGCAATCCTTGGACACATTTTCTCCATATATTAACATTGAGGAGAGAGAATCCAATAGGGTTAGAACACTTAATGACTGCAATACTAGGTCCACTAAACACATTGCATTTAGATACTGAAAGGAGATGTATAAACAAATTTCAAAACTCATCCCATTTGTTCAAAAGAAAAATCACTTCAGTTTCCTTCAATGGAACTAAGGAATTCTACGCATTATTGGGAAAGTAGTGTCTGATAACAGCTGACATACCGATAAAATATGACGTTCTTCCAGCTATCAGAGTTATTGTGAAACTGCGCCAAACGTCTGCATTGTCGAAACGAAACACACATGTTTAAGTGAGCCCGTCGTATGTATCTTGTGCATAAAGAATATTTTTCTTTCATTAAATCCTCTACAAGTCAACATCTGCTGCTAATTTAATTCAATTTCTATTATTTGAATATAAATGAATTTATAATTTTTACGAGCGAAAATATTAAAGAAATTAAATTTGTTTTTAAAATAGAATATTAAGAGGATTTTTTATAAAAGTATTTAGTTATTTTTTTAATAATGATAAGAATAAAGATTTTTACAATTTTTTTAAAGTAAAAAGATTAAAACATTTCTTTAACACATGTCTTTTAAAAAGGCCAAGAGACTCGACAAACGTATTTCTGTTTTCAATCATTAGTAGATACTAAAATAATTTATTCAGAAATATGAAGATTTTAAGGTAAGTTAAGCACTTTCTTCTTTATAAATATGGCTTTCAGTTTTATCTAGCTTGAAGAGAAATTTTTAATTGTTTAAAATTTTAACCATTGTTTTTTTCATTGTTAAGTCTTTTCGCACATGATATCACCAAAACAGTTGGCTAGAATACCATGACTTTTATACACGAGCAATAGAAACAAGTATCATTAAAATGCCTTCTATTATGTCATTCCTGCCATAAAAATTTTAATTACAGTAAAATTTATCGAAATTTCTTTCGAAATTAAAAATTTTTTTTAAACTTTTTCTACACTATCTGGCCAAAAGTATCCGGACACCCCTCTAAAGAAGAGGATCTGGCAGGTGACGTAATTTGATGCGTAACCGAAAACTATAAAAGTGTTCGTACTGGTTTGTCAGGTCATATTTGTGCGTTTGAGAGACAATAAGTCAAAGGAGCTTAGTGACTTTGATCGTGGCATTCTAGTGGAATGCCACCTTTGAGGGAAATCAGTTTATGAAATTTCGGACATTCTACAGAAGCCAAAATCCACTGTGAGTGATGTAATTGTGAAGCGGAAACGTCGAGACAGTGAAACTGCAGAAAAACGAAGTGGCAGGCAGAAAAAATTAGTGAACGCAGCCGTAGAACTCTGAAAAAGGGAGTGAAACAAAATCATGAAACAAGTCCTCGTTGATTGAAATCACTCAGGAGTTCCAAAGTTCAGGTGTTAGTGCTAGCAGCAGGACTGTTCGTGGAGAGTTAAAAAACCTGGGATTACATGGTCGATCAGCCACTCACAAGCCGAATATCACTCCCCAGAATGCGAAGCGTCGATTATAATGGTGCAAGGCTCACCGTCATTCTACTGTGGACATGTGGAAAAATGTTCTTTGGAGTGATGAATCTCGCTTTACAATCTGGCAGTCCGATGGACGCGTCTGGGTTTGGCGGATGCCCGGCGAGCGCTTCTGATGTGACTGCATTGTGCCGACTGTTAAGTTTGATGGCGGCATTGTCATGGTGTAGGTGTGTTTTCAATGGTTTGGCCTGGTTTCCTTAGTTACTGTGTTTGGAAACGAACTCTGAGATGTATGTGGACATTCTGGACAATGCTGCTCTCCCAACTCTATGGCAATATTTCGGGGAAGGCCCATTTCTCTTCCAGAAAGATAACTGCTCCATTCACACATAGAGACTTACGCTGGCATGGTTTGATGAAATGGGTGTTCAAAAACTGGACTGGCCTTCTCAGAGCCCCGATCTAAATCCCACTGAACATCTTTGGGACGAATTAGAACGGAGTGTACGTAGCCATCCAAATCGACCATCTTCACTGCCAGCACTCACTTCAGCTTTGATGGACGCCTGTAAGTCAATTCCTATGGACACCTATCAAAAACTGGTGGAAAGTCTCCCCAGACGTGTGCAGGCTGTCATCGATGCAAAAGGAGGACCAACATCATAATATATGCCTCAGGACTCTCCGAGTCCGTACCACTGGGCGTCCGGATACTTTTGGCCAGATAATGTACGAAGAACTAAGAATTTTGATTTCATAGTAGTTCATTTTAAAGATATATTTCACAACATAATTTTAAAACTGGAAAAGTATGTATTGTGATGTCGTGCAGCATCCCATTTTATCTCACAACGTTCTCAGAACAATAGTGTACGAATAAGAATGCAGTTTCGACTTGGAAACCAGCATTCCAAGGGAACGTGACTTCCCATAGAAAACTCAGATAATAGCTTTTTGTCATTGTAGGGCGCATCGATAATTTCAGGTCGCAGGGAGCGGACGGATTTTGGTTGAGAGATACGAGATTGACAAAGATCGGCAGAGAACTAGCCGTTGTTATTTATCAAAGACGTTTTCAGAGGCTGGACTGAATGGAAGGTGGCCAGCGCGACAAAGACAAGACGCCAAGGCGCCCGGTGGCGGAAGTGAAATCTAACCCCTGAGGATAGGGGTAGGAACCGGTCGGAGAAGGTGACTTAGATAGAGCAAGAGAGGAAGACGAGAGGCCAAATCTGGAGTTGGTCAGTGAGTGAAGCTGATAGATTGTGGTTTGAGACCAGGGGCTAGTGGCAAGCATGCCTTGCAACTCCGATGATTTGTGTCTAGCTTAACGGCTAACTGTGTATATTTTGCATATAGTGAGTTCTAATTAAAAAAACTTAATTTTAATTCGTGCCTCTGCGTAACTCAATGTCGAGTCTCATTTTATCTCATCTGTGATTTTGGCTTGTTGTCGGCCACGTCGTGACAGTATATTCATCAATTTACGGACGCAAGTCTGGGCGCATTGCCACAACAATGAAAAAAAAAGTTAAAATTTTAAAATATTCATCCTCAACGTAGAAAAACTGAAGCCATATTTATAAAAAAGGAAGTGTAACTTGAAGTAAAATATTCATATTTCTGAATAAATTATTTTAGTAACCACTGATTATTGAAAATAGAGATACGTTTGTCGAGTCTCTTGGCCTTAAAAATTGTATGTGTCCCCTTGAGCAGTTTTTCAACAGGAAAAGGGGTAAAAGAATTTGTTAGATAGCTACGCTAAAAAACTTGAATTTTTAAGATAAAAATATAATAACAGTTCTTTAATATTTTCTAATGATGAAAAATTAAATTACTTTCTTAAGAAGCTGAAAACGTTAAAGAATTCTGTTTTTTTTAAAACAGAAAAGGCTTAATAGACTTTTTGTTAACTAGAAAAGTAAAAGAATTTTTCAGTTTTTTTTTTTAATTGATTCTTTATCTTCTTCATCAACATGACAATCTGGTACAGGCCAAGACGGTCCCGGTCAGTTTTCTCCGTCCAGCCCGATCAGACGCCAATATTCTCCCCTGGCTAATTCCAGTGATCTTAAGATCTTTCGACAGAATCAATCCATCTAGTACATGGTCGCCCTCTTCTTCTAGTACTTTATATTGCCGCATTTTCCATTTCTTGAAAAAGTGAGAGGAAGTGTTCTCTCCAGAAGCGTCAGGAGTAGTATCTTCATTCAGGAGTAGTATCTTCACTACAGGATAGTTTGGTGGAGGCGACGGGTACCGATATGGATTCCCATTAATCCATCGTGGCAGAAAGTGAAGAACGCAGAAGCCGTCGGCAACATCAATTGCCTGCTGAATACGGACTCCTTCCTGCACCGGTCAGACAAAGAATTCCAAGGAAAGATGGCAGAGGAAACTTCCAGCCAAGCACTTCCAGGATTCCCTTTGATACAGTCAGTTAGAACACCAACCTTCCATGGGGAAGCTGGAGAAAACCCTACAGCGTGGCTCAAAGAATACGAACGTATATCAAAATTCAACCGATGGGACGACACGATGCGTCTTGCCAATGCCTACTCCTTCCTTAATGGTACAGCCAGGCTTTGGTACGAAAACAACGAAGAAAATTTGAATTCTTGGGAAAAATTCCAAGAGCAGCTCAAGATTGCTTTCGGATCCAAGGACCTCTTCATCAAACAAGCCGAACAAGAACTCAATAGCCGAGCCCAGAAAACCGGTGAAAGCACACAGTCCTACATTCAAAGTGTGTTAGAACTGTCACAAAATTAATCCTCAAATTTCTGAAAGTAACAAAGTTTCTCATTTAATGAAAGGCATCGCGGAGGACATGTACCAGTCCTTACTTGTTAAGGACATTGGCTCAACGTCAGCATTCATCTCGGAATGCCAGCGTATCGAACAGATGAATCAACGGCGCATTATGAAGCACAGGTTCGCTAGACTGCCAAATGTCGTCCCCGTGGCATCAGTAGGAACAAACAATGACTTAGTGACATTAATTAGACAAATTGTGAGGGAAGAAGTACAGCGTCTATCAGAAGCAACGCTACAGCCTCCTGCACTTGAACCCCCATCCCTTGAAATCATTCGGGAAGAAGTCCAGAGTGCACTATGTCCAGTCGCTCGTCCGCCCCGGCGGAAAAAAATGGAGGAACTCTGACACAATGACATCCTTCGATGTACTCTACAGCTGTACGGCGACCCCGACGTACTACAGAACTTGCAGTTACCCCCAGGCAGACAGACCTTTAGAGGACGGACGATAACAGACCTGTTTGTTTCCATTGTGGTAGACCTGACCATGTAATTCGTTACTGTCGAGACCGAAAAGCCATTTTTGACGCCTACCGAAACCGACAAGTAACCAACAGTCAGCCGCAATCCCGAAATTTTCGGGATGAGTCCAGCCGAAAGACGCCAGAAAATTGACATCCAGCCCACGCCGAGGAAGATCCCCAATCACGCCGATATAGATCTCCATCTCCATATGGCCGTCGCAGTTCCAGCCTATCTCCCAGCCACCGGAGTGAGGAAAACTAAGCGATGCGACCTTTTGTGGGGGGTGGGGCCGCTGGTTTTCTAAATCCTCCGGTGGCCGCAAAGATGAGAGGGAATCATCTTGAAGTTACTGTCGACAACTTGCCGGTGAAAGCGCTTGTGGATTCCGGAGCGTCATCATCTGTGGTGTCCGAGAAATTCCGTCGCCATCTTAAGGGGATGGTGGACCTTTCAAAACGATTTTTGAAATTTTTACCACAGAGATATGAAATTTTGTATATATATTCATTAAAGTATAATAATATTAAACACCTTATAAAATTTTATAAATCTTTTTAAAAAAATATTTTATAATTAAAAAATTTAAATTAAATTACCCTTCTTTAAAATGCTCCTTGCGACTCAATTTTAAACTTTTCCTCTTAATATTGCATTTATATTGCTTATAAATACTTTCCGAACAAAGTTATGTATTTTTTTGTACTTTCGTTGAATAGTTAATTTTTAGAAAATATTTTTATGCTTGTACTCTGAATTTTCGCGAAATTTTTGTACTTTTCTACACTAAAGTTAAACTTTTATAACCTAAATGACCTCGAATCCTAAAATGGGTACATAACTTTATTTTGATGTATTACAGGAATCTTTATTATAAATTTCATAAAATTTCGTCAAAAATTATGACGCGAGGAGCATTTTAAAGACTTGCAAATCTGGAAATTTCTCATTTTGAGAAAAAGTCATTTAGAAGATAATTTTTTATCTCCCTTTAATACTTACTACTCTAAAGCCACCAATTTTTCATTTTTCTTTTCACTACACATTTTAAATGCATTTCATTCCAATATTTACATGTTTTTAAAATATTAATACACCCCAAAAAAAAATTCCAATTTTTGCTCGATTTTTGGTAATTTGAAAGTCCACCATCCCCTTAAGTTTTGTAAAGGATTGGATCCTTGTCACTGCACCAATGTAAAGGATTTCTTGTTGTGGCCGCGATTATAAAAGATAAGCACCTTGCAAAAAATAAATGAATAAAACTGGAATTAACTTACCACACTTTAAGACAAGTTAGGAGCACAAAAATTATTTGCACATGGTGCATCACAATTTATAGCACGAAATTTATTGTCACTTATACAGCACAATTCTTAGCACGAAAATTATGTGCTCTTGGAAATCACAATTCTCAGCAAAAAAAAGCCAAGAAACATCGGTCAATTCCGCATTTGTTTAAATCCTTCGTAGACCAGTTGAATCTCCCTTGTGCCACTCGCGCAACCACGTGCTTCAGAAAGCCCTCTCTAAAAGAACACCGATGGACACCTTCGCCAAGAAAATTCGATGACTGACTTTACATAATGTTCTTCCGCCGGAAAAAATTTCCACACATTTCCTTTTGCCAACGTTCTTTTTAAAACTTTGTAGGAAGATCTGGAGAATGTCCGATTTGGCGATCAGGAGTGAAATAAAACCGGTTCCGTCTAATTTCAAATCCGATGCTCCGGAACCAGTTTTACGTTGATGTTTTCATAACAGTTATGTTCCCCATTCCTAACTCCCCCGTCCTTAAAGTCGCCAACAGAAGTTATGTACAGCCGAAAGGGAAATGCACCCTCCAAATTGGAATTAAGGGCCGAATCCATCCTTTTGAGTTCGTTGTATTGCCAGGATGCAGCCATGACGTCATCTTGGGATGGAACTTCTTGCAGGCGTCAGGAGCTCTCATACACTGTGGCCAATCGGAACTTACTCTTGACGACGTTGAAGCTGATAGAGAGAAGGCATGTCAAACCTTTAAGTCTGTGTTCGATGAAAGACTACGAAATACCGGCCTACTCCATAATGAAAATTGCAGTACAGAATCCCTTTCGAGAAGGCGCCGTGGACGTGATTGTCAACAGATCCAAGCCGTTAACTTTCAAGAAAGAAATTTTCATGCCTGCGACACTTGTTACTTTGAGACGCGGAAAAACCGAAATATGGGTCGTCAACTGCCAGCCCACAGAAAAATTGGTCCCTCAAGGCAGTGGCGCACCCAGGATTTTTTCTTGGGGGGGGGCCGAGATGAATGGATAAAAATATTTATAATGCATGGGGGGGGCCGAGATGAACGAATAAAAATATTTATAATGCAAAATCAATATTTCTACTTCTTTGGGGGGGGCAGGGCCCCCTGGGCCCCCCCCCTGGGTGCGCCACTGCCTCAAGGTATGTGTGTTGCGTTTGCAGAACAATTCTATCTCGACAGCATAGCAGTAATTTTGGAAGTGTCATCGGAAGCTACCGAATTTACCGAAGGCAAGCAATCAATTGAACTCTCGCCGATGATCGCACCTGACCTTAATGCTGATCAAAAGCGGAGACTTGTAGCCATGCTTCAAGAGTATTCGGGAGCATTTAAGGAAGGAATGAAAACTGGATCTCCACGAATCGCTGTGAAACATCGAATTAATACAGGTGACCACCCGCCGCTGAGTCAAAGAGCGTATCGTGTGTCCCCAACCGAACGTCGTGCAATCCATGATGAAGTGGAGAAAATGCTAGAACGTGGAATTATACGACCCTCTGATAGTCCATGGTCCTCCCCTGTGGTCTTGGTACGAAAGCAAGATAACAGTTGGCGGTTTTGTGTGGACTACAGACGGCTCAACAAAGTGACTAAGAAAGATGTGTAACCCCTTCCTCACATCGACGATATACTTCATTGCATGCAATGGTCAAAATTCTTTTCCGTGGATTTATCCACAGGATATTGGCAAATTGAAGTTAACGAGGCGGACGGAGAAAAGACAGCGTTCGTCACACCGGAAGGCTTATACGAATTCAACGTAATGCCTTTCGGACTCTGTAATGCGCCAGCCACATTTGAAAGGATGATGGACAATTTATTACGACACTTAAAATGGACAATGTGCCTTTGCTATCTTGACGACATTGTTTTTACCCAAACCTTCGAAGACCACCTGCAACGCTTGAAAACTGTTCTGCAATGCATCCAAGAAGCAGGACTCGTTTTAAATACCAAAAAGTGCATTTTTGGTGTCCGACAGATAACCATTCTGGGACATGTGTCGGAAGACTGTATAAGGCCTGATCCAGAAAAAGTAAGAGCAGTCAAGAATTTTCCCGTTCCCAAGAACATACATGATGTAAGAAGTTTCTTAGGTTTATGTTCCAACTATCGTCGATTTATTAAGGATTTTTGTTACAGAGCCCAACATCTCCAAGAACTTAAAGGTGATTCAAAATTTTCTTGGGGTTTGGACCAAATAAAATCATTCGAAAACCTAAAGACCGCCCTTATTTCTGACCCTATGCTCTGATTATTTGAAGAAAAGGCCCCTACGGAAATACATGCCGACGCCAGTGGCTACGGGCTAGGAGCAGTTTTAGTCCAGATGCAGAAGGAAAAGGAAAGAGTAATTGCTTATGCATCAAGAACCCTGACAAAGGCTGAGAAGAATTACTACACAACTGAACGGGAATGCCTTGCGTCCGTATGGGCTATTACTAAGTTTCGCCCATATCTCTATGGAAGATTCTTTAAAATTATAACCGACCATCACTCCCTCTGCTGGCTCACGGGGCTTAAAGATCCGGCGGGAAAACTTGCTAGGTGGGCTCTACGTCTTCAGGAGTATAATTTTGAAATTACTTATAAAAGTGGCAAGACGCACAAGGATACCGACAGTCTTTCAAGAAACTCCGTGGAAGAAGAAGCAGTAGCGACTGAGAGAGTGGATGTCCTAACTGCCTTTTCAGATATTGCCGTCGAACAAAGGAAAGATCCGGAACTATCTAAAATAATTGATGCTCATGAAAAGGCGGAGCCAGCGACAAAGAGCTTCAATCTGATAGATGGAGTACTTTGCAAAAAGAATTTCGATCCGCCAGGAAAGAAATGGTTACCCATTATCCCCAAGCACCTCCGTCTTGAAATTTTGCAGCATTTCCATGACGCTCCAACTGCTGGACATCTAGGCTTTGCAAGAACATACGACAGAATTCGGAAACTATTCTTTTGGCCCGGACTCTGTAGGAGCGTACGTCGCTACATTGTACACTGCCGGGAATGTCAAAGGAGGAAATCAGTTCCCCAGAAACCAACCGGTTTTCTCGTACCGATTGCACCCGCAACCGTGCCTTTTCAGCGCGTTGGCATGGATCTTCTGGGAAGGTTCCCTAAATCCACACGAGAAAATAGATGGATTATCATGTGTACAGATTACCTATCTCATTTTGCAGTGACAAAAGCTCTACCATCAACCGAAGCTCCGAAAGTGGCCAAATTTATCACTGAAGAAATTGTATTGAAACACGGAGCACCTCGAGTGATTCTAACCGATCTTTCTTGAGAGTGAACTGGTGGCTGTGAGGTAGCGATGTTGCCTTCGGAGCGCTCGGTCCTTAGTTCGAATCCCGCCGGTCGCGGGCTGCGTTTTATTTAATTTAAATCTCCTTTCTGGAAATTTCCAGAATATTCCAGTATATGTAAATTTAATTAATTTGAATGTTCTGTTAGGATATATAAGTTGCTGCACTCCAGTTGAGAGTCAGTCCTGCTCTGTACGATCACTCCGATAGCACTTCATTGCTTCCAATAAATTTCTATACTCCACGTCTGTGTATTTAACCGTCTCGTCAGTTTTCACGTGACAATACAACTATCTGGGATTTCTGAAGTAAAGGGCTTTTTACAGGGTTGGGTAGGATTCTTTACCTTACCTAAATTAAAAAGAAAATCTTTTCAGTTCTTTGAGGTAATTTTTGTCATTGATTCTGCGGTGCTATTTCAACGTCCTAGGACCTACGCTTTTAAAAATTTTGAGATATGGTTTTATTAATCTTTGACGAGATAGAAAAAAAATTACACAGTAAAGTTTTTTTAACGAGAGTAAAATTTCTGAAGGCAAAAAAAAATGTTTTCCTCATAAATGATTGAAAATTTTTATCAAGAAAACAATAAATCTTGTAGATACCCATTTTGAAACCCATAGTACTGGTAAGTGTGCCCATAAGTGAAAAAGGTATTCAAAGCTATTGGGTACATCAGATAGACCAAATTTTTTTCCAACGTGGCCGGCACTTTGTCTTTCTACGTTCGCCCAATGCACAGTGGAATTAGTTACTTAATTGAAACGTGAGCACCTCGTTACAACAAACCAACTTATTGGTTTAACTGCCACCTCAATTTAGACCAAGTACTCCCAAGGGCAGCATTCGAGCAGCACGTACCCTCCTCCCACCCTATGTATAACCAAACAAAAGCATGTTTTATATTTTGGATTTTAACGAAATCAAAATTCAAAATTGCCCAAACTTCAAATCGTCTTAGTATTTTAATGATCCTTATATTAAAGTCGCATATGTGGGTAGAAATCATTACGAGACGTTGCAATGCTGCATTAACAGCTGACATGCCGATAACAGTATGACAACAATAATAGTTCAATCCTGATGTTAAAAAATGTACCCTTCATCCCGCCTATAGAAAAATGAAGAGTACACAGTAATTCAAAAGTATTAAGCCGACCCGTCCAGAAGGAACACGGCGATATTTGAACCTGATGACGTAGACTCTACGCGCAATCCTTATAACTCGCTCAGGGAATACCTTGTAATGATTCCCGTACAATAACGTTTATCTTCGCACGTAGAAATTCTTGGAGACCACCCAGCACGCGGCTTGTGCACCTAACTGAATTTAGATTACCTTTGCTGAGAAAACCGCAGACAGTCGCACTTAAGTGACATAAAAGCCCGGAAGTGCTAACGACAGTTCGCCCGAACGGTAAGCCGGCTACAAAGAGGAGCCTCAGGCCAGAGCCCAATCAACCGAGGAGGTAACTGGACAAAGAATGAGTTTTCTGGACCCTTCTAGAACATTCGGTGGAGGTACATATAAGCCGCCGAACGCATTGGAAATAAGTTTAGTGGAGGCCGGAGAGAAAGGGAGATGCTGCAAGTTGCTGGCCGGGTCTGGAAAACTGGAATGAAAGCAGGGACGATTCAAGACGGTACTCCCTTGTCGGTACCGTTATGAACCCGTGAATTAAATATTTTTTGTAAATAACCTGTAATGCAATTAAAGCATTAAAATACAAAAAGGTAGGCAGTCATCTTTATTAAGGCAAAGTCCTTTCAACCTGTCCTTGTTAGTTTAGAATCATAGAACCAATACTAACTGAACATGATATTAGACTAAGCCCCCCCCCCCCAATTCCAAAGAGTACACAGTAAAACATACTTACAGCGGTACCCTTTCGCTGTCAGCCATATTTTTTTGGAAAGTAGCTTGGTAAGATTGGAACACTTTACCTGAAGAGAAAAAAAAATTACACGTCATCTACAGTCTTCCGCCACATTCGCAAATAACAATCGTGAACAAATGCACTTTTATGTACATACGAGTAGTATTACCAGGGTTGTTTGAATATACCAATATATTTAACAGCAATTTTTGACATTTAAAGGCAAAATTTTAAACCTTAAAAGAAAAAAAACAAGTTGGTCAGTGTTGATTGGCAATGTTTAAAGACCTACGACTCTACACGTCTTCTTGAATGTTGTAGATTTTGACGGGGTAACTGGTTGTTTAGAAATCATTAAACAGTCAGCAATGCAAAGAAATGAACTGAAATCCGTGAAAGCACAATCTAAACTACCGTATTTATTCATGTATAAGCCGTGTGCATGTATAAGCCGCACCTGAATTTCGAGACAACATTTGGGAGAATTTGTTTCTGAATTCCGTTGAGGACTCAAAGCAGCCTCATTTTGCGAAATGTAGCAATGTCGTACATCCGTTAGAGTTCAATGCTCGCCTAATAATATCAGGTACAGCCTTAGCTGATAGTGGTGAAACTACAGTGTAAAAAGAGATATATATACTAGCTGAAAACCCGCACTTCGCTACGGAGTACATTCAAATTAAATACAACGGTCAATGTATGCAATTAATGCAAAAAAAAAATATATATATTTATAATAAATACAACGATCAATGTATACAATTGATTTAAACTATATATATTTATATATTTATAAAAAAATCGTAAGGGATATTTTTGTAGACAAAATAATGTAGAAGAAAATATTTAAATTAAATGTAATAGGACATACTAAAGAATATAGTACAGTTAATATAGTACAGTTTGAGGAACATAATCTTTTATTGTATTTTAATATTTTTTTGGATAATGCCCAATCGTCTGCCGCATTAGCAAGAGAATTTTTTTTCTATTTAGTTGTTATGCACGTGACGATAAAATTTAAAGTACCAGAAAAAGAAATCACGTGATCAGCATTTAATAAATAAAATTATAAAAATTAATCCTTAAAAATTCCCCAAAAATCATAAAATGGAGGTAAAGATTCGAAAAGGATCTCATTTTAAAGGAATTTTTATGATCTTTCTCCTGATATAAATTTTATAACCCTCAAATTATTATTTTAAATGCAAACTTAAAAAAAGTTACTAAAACAGCTTAAAATTTAATTTTCAAAAATCTAAGTAGAATTTTTCAAAAATCTTTCTTAGTGCACCCCTACACTATAAGAATCGCCATGCAAAATTTCAGCCCCTTAGGTCCAGTGGTTTGGTCTATGCGTTGTATGTCAGTCAGTTACAGAACTGTTTTATATATAGACTAGTACACTTAGGAATTATTTCGCACGAAGACAAACTCTTGGGAACTCAAGAGTTTTATTAAATAGTCCTAAGATATAATATATATACAAACAATAATATTTACAATACACTGAATTGCCGTGGACATGTTACGGTGTAATAGTAGGTTGTAATGTATATGGATACTAATGTTTTATGGTAGTAAAGTGTTCTAAGCTAAAGGGCGTTTACTGCATTTAATTTTAAAATTCCGTGTATAAGCCGCACCCCATTTTTACTGCCCTATTTTATGGAATAAAAGTGCGGCCCATACACGCGTAAATATGGTAATAGAAATAAAAAATACTGCTTGTTCTTTAAGATAAACAAAGAAAAAAGGCACATTTGATGCTATCGCTTGTGAATCATTTAAGGGGAACAGAATAACAAATTTAAAACAGAAAAAAAATGGGATGTTGAAGTTTTCTTGCAGATATAGGGTGGGGATATACGTACGCCGTCATTAGATACCAGGTATTTACTAAAACGCTTACGATAGAAATGGCTTCTGTCAGAATGTACAAAAGTCATTATTAAGCGCCTAAAAAATTAAAAACTTTGATTTATGAAACAAAGTACGTATATTCCTCGTTTTCATAGAAAATAAAATATTTTAAACTGTAAAGATTACCCAATAATTACCTCAAAATTATTCATCGAAACAGCAATATTCTGGAGCACTCCTAACCAGGGAAGCATAATTGGGAATCAAGCACGTGCTTCATTCCCAATTATGCGTGCTAATTAATGTACGAATGTGCACAGACAGAGCCGGTCCCATAGGTGAGGCGACCGCCTCAGGCGCCGAATTGAAAGAAGCGCCAAAATAAGACAAAGTAAAAATACGATATTCGTAACGAATAACGAAAAATATGTTAATAGTTTAATATGATGTATGACGAAATTCGTAAAATGGCACAAATGTAAGCGAGTATTCAGGCTATTTTTTTATATATAAACTGCTAAATTTGAAATCCTATTTCCAAATCGTTGTTGAAGCTCGAAGAATTCTAACACTACCTGAAACTGTAGCAGCAGCTAATCGCAATTTTTCTAAACTGAAAATTTTAGAGAGTTATCTATGAACAAAAATCAGAGAGCGATTGAAAGATCTAGCAATAGTTTCTATATAAAAGGCAGTATCTAAAGCAATTATAGAGATGCAATACAGTAATTTGCTTCCATAAACGCTCGAAGAGTGATTTAGAAATTAACTTTATTACATAACAAATTCTATGGTGCCCGGTATAAAGGGCTTAAATCAAAAACAGCGATTTAATTATACCACGTTATTGGCTTTTATAATAATCGCAGAAATATAATTTCGACTTCAGTCTTTTATACAAAGAAATGTACTTTTGTATTCAAAATTCATAGCCTTTTATACAAGTCAAACGATTTTATTTTTTTTATCAATACTAACAGATATCTAAAAATCACTTTTTTACTTAAGCTCGTTATACCGGGAACCGTAGAATTATATTCATATTTATAAACTTTCTGTTTTTAACGTAGGGTTACGTACCTCAATAAAGGTCCTCCGGGAAGAAAAAAAAAGTGTCCGCCCTGCGTCGCGAGTTATATTAGCAGCGCGCCAAACCGAGTAGCAGTAAACAGTTTAACAGAAATGTACCAAAATGAGTATTAAAAGAAAAAAGTAAGCAGTGATAAGTAACCCTACGTTAATAACCCGCAGTAGTTTCGTTAGAAGAGACTACCTGAAATCTATATATTTAAGTTGCTAAGCCGACCTTTTGGGTAGTCCGTAAGACAAAACTACTGTATCAATTGACGTATTTTTGGACTTAAACGAGAGACTAATCTGTAGATTTCTCAAATTTGGTTTTTGTAAACTCAATTTCTATTGATTAGCGATAATTTACAATTAAAAAATTGATTTCTACGCATGCTCAGTGGCATGTTTAAATCTCTCTTTAGAAACTCACTGTTTATGCGCATGCGCAGTGACATGTTTTAATGATAAACACGTTTATTCCGAGGAGTCTAGATCTCTCTGCCATTTTTATTTTTATGATAATTACGTTTGTAAAATATAAGACTAAACCTGATGAAAATTGTTTATTTCGCACTGTTTAATTAGCGATAATTTACAATTAAAAAAATTGCTTTCTGCGCATGCTCAGTGACATTTTTAAATCTGGCTTTCGATACTCACTAAGCACGAGGCCGCTTAACACAATTTGTTTCTGCGCATTACTATGATTTTCAACATTTGGCAATGATGTGTTGAGTATAATTTGAGTATTAGTACATTTATTTACTATTTGGCCGTCATGTTATGACAGGTACCAATAAGTATTTTTTTTAAGTTCTGTATTTTTTAAATTTTTATGGGTTTTTTAAAAAATAGATGAAATTTTTTAGTGAATGCACACTTTCTTCCAAAATGATCGTTATTCTAAAAGTAAACTATTTTTAATAGCGATACGTTCATCACTTAGGGTCACTCTAAAAATCTGAAAAGGCTCCGTTTTTAAACTTGCCTCAGTCGCCACGATAGATCAGCCTGGCCCTGTGCCCAGGCAATCAGAACCCACTGATAATCCAAAAGTCATTCCGTTTATCATAAAAAATTAACTACACTACACTTAAATTAACTACGTTTAGTGAATTAAGGCTGCTGTGTACTAACCCTATTGGATTCACTCAAATCAATGTTAACCAATTGAGAAAATGTGTCCAAGGATTGTTTAAAAATAATTGTACTCCGTAATAGAGAAATTTTACACCTTGGGGCATCTAGTTTTTTTTTTAATACAGATAATTTCAAATTTAAATTATACGGGAATAAAATGTGTTATAGTGTTTTAAGTTGACTGCCTACGTTGAAAATGTCATTTTTTGACTACTTTGGTTAATTTCATTTTTTGCAAGAATCGTGTAGTTCAATTTTTCCTCTTTTCAAAACCGTTTCGATTTTCATTCTGCATCAATTAGAAGCAGAGTTATAGCTATTTTAAAAAACATCGTCTGTTACAAAATTGAAGTGGCAAGCAACTTTAAGGGCGTTTTTCTCAGATATGTTTTTTAGCACAAAACTCTACAGTTATGATATTTCACATAATGCATATAACTTGATAATTTTTAGAAAATGTTTTGGATGCTATTTTTAATGAAATGACGCACAATAATTGATGTATAATAAATAGTTTTTTATTTGGGGCTGTTTTTATAAGGAAAGGAATGACGATTCGGGGAAAATTTTCATATTGGAACAAAAAATTGTATTATTTTTGCATTTTAAAATTTCTATTTGAATGTGGGTCATTTTGAAGATAAATGTTATATGTACAATGTGTGAGAAGGAAATTAAAATAGTAGCATTAGAATTTTGTGCAGAGTGATCGGCGTTTTAGCTAAATTTCATTAAAAATTACTTCAAATTGACCAATTTATAAGAAAGTATGATATTTACAGGTAAGTTTGTTTATTTTTTAATTCTTAAGTGCTATTTTGCCATAAAAGACCAAAAAATCCTTTACAAAATGATTTTTTAAAAACATGGCTCTGAAAGTAGGCAGTCACCTTAAATGCCCGTAAATTTCTTTGGTGGACGAAATTTATAAAATAAATCCTCGTAAGGTGGAGAAAAGCTCACGCTATCTGAAAATACCATTTTTATCGGATTATCAGCATTTATGTAGCTGTAAATAGTAGACAAATATTCTCTATGGGTTAACATTAGGGTGAGCTTTTGGTGGTCATATGGTACAGCGCGCTGGCTTTCGGTGCTGAGGGTGCTCGAATCGAATACCGGCGTCGCGCCACTAAAATACATCCGTTTGTGTCGTCCCTTCATAGGGGGTAATGCTGGTCCACCTATATGAGCCCCCATAATAAAATGGTCAGCAAACTGTGGTGAATTATAGGCGAATGTCTACACGACAAATGTCTCCGCTAAAAATAACATTGAGGTGAGCGAATCCAATAGGGTTAGTACACAGCATCCTTAAGGCTGTATGCACTAAGAAAAAAAATCTTATTTCCCTTTTCCTCTTCTTGCAGACTCTTGTGATGGGAGGAGTCCAGTTGGCAGTTCGAGAATTCCACCCCCCTTAGGATTGACATTTTGAGGGATTGTAATGGCTCTCACTCTATAGGGGGGTTAAGCGCTGCCCCTAAATTTTTTATTTAAAAAATATTTTTGTCAACTATTTACAGGTACATAAATGCTGATAATCCAATAAAATTGGTATTGTCAGATAGCCTGAACTTTTCTGCAAAGCGCTACAGAATTCATTTTTATAAATTTCGTCCACCGAAGGAATTTATGACCGTTTAAAACACCATACCAGATTTTTCCCCCAAATAATTTAAATTTTAAAATATTAATTGCATTTTTTTTTTAAATGAAAAATGTACACAAATGTAAAATTTCTTTCTCTATGACGGAGTACAATTTTTAAAAGAAAAATCTTTGAATCAAAGTCGGCAATCCGTGGACAAATTTTCTCCTTAGATTAACATTGAGGGGGGCGAATCCAATGGAGTTAGTACACAGCATCCTTAAGTCGCGTTTATCTAATATAATAAATAGAAATTTTCATTAGATTTTCAATCTTCTTGCGGAAGAAGCCTTGTATTCTTTCGTTTACGAACAGTGCTGATATTCCGTGAACTTCAGAGGCAAAAAAAAAATTCAAAATACAAAAGAGAAAAATTAATTAAAAATTAATCATACCAATTTGAACAATCCCCGATTCGGACGACATGGCGAGCTAGAAACTGCGGTACTGTGTCAAAGAACAGCGTTACCTACTACATCGCATACACGGAGGAAAAAGGTGAGAGAAATCTTTGCAAGATTTCGAAAAAGAGGAAATTCCAAGAAGTAGGGTAAAGTACATAAGCAAAAAGGTCACAGCTGCAGCACTATGACAGGTATCAAACACGAGGCAATTAAGGACAGAACTGTCGAATTATTAGGACAATTTACTGAGAAATTAATTCGCACATTCTCGAGAAAAAAAATATTTTCATCATACATCAGCACGGAAATATCTTCGCAGAGAAATATTTCCGTTTTCCGTTTCCCGCTTTGTACGTTGGATAATTCACATAATAGTCACGCTGTTAACGGGGATCAGTAACTATAAGTAACGTGTTAAATTGCAATTGTTTTTATTAACTCGCTTTCTTGTTTGTGTGTGTGTTTGACCAGTACAAATCTTGCAATCGATTTTTAATTAACTTCCAGACTAGCTAGACATTTGAAACTTTTAGAATAGCTCAGAACACGATGACAATGCATTTTAATATAAAAATATTATATAAAATAATAAAAATTTTATTTAATATAAAAATATTTTTAGCCATCTTTAAGCAGAATTTAATTCATTTTCAGTTAGTTTTGTTTTCTAGACAGGTGCAGCCATCTATAGACCGGGACGGGAACGAAAAGTTAAACGCAAGTTAACTTCCAATTAACTTCATTTTCTTTCAAGTTGATGGGATAATTCAAAAAATTATTTAAAGTATTTATTAATACATAGAATTGTCAAGTTTATGATTCAACAGAAAATTTAAAAACATGGTATATAAAAAGTTCTTTTTATCTTGTAATTATTGCTTATGAATATATTTTTATAAAAATAAGACAAATGGATTTAATTTTTGAAAAAGTAAAATAAGAGAAACTCAGCTTAATTACATTTCTTACTTCGGAGACATGCATGCAGAAATGTCAAATAAGTCAAGAATACACCCAGAAGTCAAAATAACAATGTCAACCTAGAAATTTTATTATAAAGGAATGGGGATATGCACATTAACGGCTCTCAAACGTTTATTGGCCCAGTCGCACAATCAAAAGCGTTAATTTGTCGCCACACACTCGCTTTCTCGGTGAGCTAACCTCTCGTAATGAACATGTAAAGAGCTGCAAGAGTTTGAATTCTTAGAGACCCGCCAGAAATCCTCCCGGGACCCACCAGTGCAACGCGAGCCACATTTTGATAACCTCTTATCTAGAAGAGTTTATTGGGGTAACGCAAAACAACGAAAGTAGTCATATCAAAACAGTTATGGGAACTCAAATGAAAAGAGTAAACCATTATTTCTCTACCTTGGAACAAAAAGGGTCCAAAACTTTGAAATCTGAGTGAACTGCACGAGTGAAATCAGCGTAGATATACATTAATTGTCAAAATCAAAAGGACCAATCAGAGGGTTCCAAGATTTGTAATAATTACAAGATAAAAAGAACTTTTTATATACCATGTTTTTAAAGTTTCTGTTGAATCATATAAACTTGACAATTCTATGTATTAATAAATACTTTGTTAAAATTTTTTTGATGAATTATCCCATCAACTTTAAAGAAAGTGAAGTTAATGGGAAGTTAACTTGCGTTTAACTTTTCGTTCCCGTCCCGGTCGATAGATGGCTGCACCAGTCTACAAAACAAAATTAACTGAAAATAACTGAAAATTAATTTAATTCTGCTTAAAGATGGCTAAAAGTATTAAAAAATGCATTGTTATCGTGTTCTGGGCTATTCTAAAAGTTTCAAACATCTAGCTAGTCGGGAAGTTAGTTAAAAATCGATTGCAAGATATGTACTGGACAAACACACAAACAAGAAAGCGAGTTAATAAAAACATTGAAAAAATCCTTAAACTGACATTGATGAACTGACATTTGATTAAAATGGACTTTGGCCCTTTTTGTTCCTAAGTGCAGATTTATTTATTTTGTTAAACACTAACTCTATTAATTAGTATAACTTTGGTTATTAACATTGTCCGGAATCCTAAGAGTTTTTTTTTTAAAATACAAGAAAGATTTCCTGCTGTCTTAAAGCAAAATATTTCGTTCAAGTTACATTATCATTAAATTTTTTTTTCCTTGTCAGATGAATTTAAAAATCGGGTTTTCCATGTTAAATCTCAATATGTCCTCTACGTGCGAAAAGTTGAACTCCTCCGTTGAAAAATTATCTGCCAAATATTTTGACAAGGCGTAGAGTGAGATCTCATCGATACCACAGTCGTTATCAGCAAAGAAATATAAATTAAGACTAGTGTTTTTTTTTTCGTGCATCTTCATAAAACCTTGAAAAGGTTATATTTAAACTTTCTCTGACATTAGTTGTGGAAAGATTATATAACTTTCGTTTGTCTTTTCGTCCAAATCTTAGATAAAAATGTTTGAAACCTTAATCATTTGATATTCTAAGAAGTTATTGTTTAACACTGTGTTGTAACACGCTGGTGAATTTCATCCAGCACGCTTACTTGAACTCTAGATTGGAGATTTTCAATTAGAGCTAGCCATAGATGTGAGGCTGCGAGGCAACCACCTCAGGCACCGAATTGAAATAGGCGCCAAAATGACAGAGTAAAAAATCTAAAATTTTTAACGAATAACAAAACAAAAAAAATAGAGATAGTTGAAGGGGATGGTAGACTTTCAAATTACCAAAAATCGAACAAAAATTAGAATTTTTTTGGTGTATTAATATTTTTTAAATATTAAATATTTGAATAAAAAGCATTTGAAATACAGTCAAACCCCGTTATAGCGAACCCGGTATATAATGAACTCCCGAATATAACGAAAGAAAATTTTGGTCCCGCCGTTTTCCTATTGTATTTAATGCTAATTTATCCTTTTTTAGCAAACCTCAGAAATCTTAAGAATCGGCTATAACGAGCATTTTTTTCAGTCGACAACTGAATTTTTTTTTATTTTTAAACTTTTTAAGAATGTTGAAGAAACAAAGAATGTTGAAAATTATGAAGATTAACCTATCGCGATGTGGATAGAAAAGCACAAAATTTCATCATTCTCAGATTGTGGCGTGCAGTAGTTCGAAACATGTGATGAAGTCATTGCATGTGAAAATCCGACTGATGAAGATATCGTGGAAGAAATTAAAATGAATTATTCTGAAATTGAAGATTCTGCTTCTGATGCTGATGAAGAGGATCACATAAATGACGAAATCTCCACCATCTGAGATGATACAGCAGCGATGACTATAATTAATAAGTTTTTGTCTACACAAACAGTGGAAGAAGAATGTTTGATGTATTGGACAAAGAAATTCATAGTATTGCGTCAGTTTAATATATTCGATTTTAGTCAATTTAAATCAATGATGATTTTTAATAGATTTTATCATTCTTTCAATACATCATTATTTAATATACATAGCAACTAATGAGTTATACATTTTGTGAACTCTAACATTTTTCTTAATGGTTCGGATATAGCGAACAAAACCTTTGGTCCCTTGAAGTTCATTATAACGGGGTTCGACTGTATGCAGTGAAAAGTAAAATATTTATAAAATTTTATAAGGTGTTTAATATAGTTATACAGGCAACCCTCCTATAACACGGTAGATAGGTTCCTAGAAAATGCCGTGTTGTGTGAAACCGTGTTATATGAGACCCAGAGCCAGTTCAAAAAGGGAGGTTACGTTCCGAAAACTTATTAAAAAAAAACATTTTTTTTTTTTTAATTCCATGTAAGCAACTTCCGGCTTTATTCCGGCATGACCGGATCAAATCAAAGTTTTTCATTAAAGAGATCAAAATGCACTTTAGATTTTGCTTAGATTAGATGTGCATCTGCCGACGTCATCAGCACGAATTCGAACGACGAAGCGTTCGTCCACGTGGGGGTATTACGTCACACGTGTAAACTGTGCATGACGCTTTCCGCTGACATCAGAATAGAGTTATAAATGAATAAATGGTAATTTGTTTTTACATTTTCGTGTAAAGCCACTATAGTTCATTATTTTAAGGTAATTTAGTTTTTACATATGTTAAACAGAAATCATTATCTAGTGCTGTACAAAGGTTTTCGCAAATTTTTTTTACCGTGTTAGAGCGAAACCGTGTTACAGGTTGCAGTATTATACGAGGGTTTCCGCAATTTATCCGATCGTGTTAGAGCTAAACCGTGTTGTAAGATGCCGTGCTATGTAGGAGGGCTACCTGTACTTTAATGAATATATATGCAAACTTTCATACCTCTGAGGTAAAAATTTCAAAAATCGCTCTGTAATGTCCACCATCCCTTTAATCTAATAAATGAAGAAATTTATAAAAATATACAAATATAGGTGAATAGACAGACTATTTTTTAATATATAAAATCCTGAATTTGAGATTATGAGAATTAAATTTGCCTATTTCCAAACGTTGTTGTAGCTCTAAGAATTCTATTTACTCGAACTGTCGCAATAGCAACATCTAAGTGCAGTTTTTCTAAACTGAAAATATTTAAGAATTATCTATTAACAACAACCGGAGAGCGATTGAATGATCTAGCAACAATTTCTACAGAAAAGATGGCATGAAAAACAATAAATTACAGAGATGCAGTCAAACCATTTGCTGCCATGAAGTCTCGAAGAAATCATTTGTATTACATAACAAATTACAGTAAAACCTCGTTTATCCGGACTAACTGGGACCATAGGCAATCCGGACAATCGAAAATCCGGATAATAAGCAAAACAAAATCCTTAACTAAGTAGATTTACCGTTTATTACGATAAAAAACTGTTTTGTTCAACAAAAGCAACAAATTCTAGAAAAAGCAATTTATTACCATAATTTATTGTACAATCTATGCGGGAACTGCATATTGAATCAAACTAAAAAGCGAATATTTGGCCTACTTGTAGTTACGTTCTTGCTATCATAGTTAAAGATTATTATCTAATGTGAATATTAAAAAAATGTATACAAATCTGATCCGGATTATCCGTAGATCCAGATCAACGAGGGCCGGATAAACGAGGTTTTAGTGTATATTCAAATTTATTTACCTTTTTTACAGTTTTGTAATATTTAAAATTATTTTATGTGTTTTTAAAACATATTATATACATATGTTAAGAATTAATTAGAAAAAGAATAATAATTAAACAATTTACAGGGGGGCTTCAGAATAATCTAATTTCTAACGTTAAATATCACTATTTGTCGTATTGCGAGATTCACTGCGGGAGGGGAATCCCCGTTTTTAGAATTGAACTTAATTCACGAGGTTGGAAGAACCATAGGGAGAATCGAAATATAGTATCAAATTTAGTCCCGCCCCTACCTCATCTTCGGCGCAGACGTCATGAGCGCATGCGCAATGGCATTAGAAGGTTTGAAACAAAGGGTTTTTAAATTAGAGAGGGATTGATTTCGATCGTGGCTGGTCACGCATCGCGAGGTTTGAGATGGCTTGGCAGATAATTAGCATGGATTGAATTGATGTAGTTTACACATTCGGAAATAAACGCTTAGGTGTATTTTATTCGTAGTTCTTTACCACAGGCCTTTATCCACTGACTGCTATATCAATAATTATATTAGGGGAAAGGTTAAGATGGAGCAACGTGATATAAGACACCTTGTCATATATATATATATATATATATATATATATATTCCAAAATGCCTGATATTCTATTAAGAATATTTCTAATAGAGATACATTCATTCCTTAAGAGTGTCCAAAAATTTGTAAATGCGAAGTTCTTGGAACTTGTCTCAGGTGCCACAATTGATGGGCCCGGCTCTGCAGCTAGCCATTACAAGAGTTATTTTTCATTTAAAAATTTCCAGTTGTTAAATTTTTATTAAATCTCAGCTATTCAAACTGGTTTTTTTTTATTCAATTATTCTTACATTTCAAACGACGTTAGAGTTTTTGTGGTATACACGAAAGAAAATTTCAATTGTTTGACAAATTGTTTAGAACTGTTTTCACTAATATTACCCTTAGGCGGTCCGCACACCGAGTAAACTGGTTTTGTGAAATCAGCTTCGTGAAACCTGTTTCCTGAAACTAGTTTCACATGAGGTCGCACAATGTAGTTTTTAAAGTTTCTCCGATGTCATCAGATGACAAGGATGTATTTGTACAGGTAGCCCTCCTACAGCACGGCATCTTACAACACGGTTTCGCTCTAACACTAACACGATAAGATAAATTGCGGGAACCCTCGTATAACACTGCAACCTGTAACACGGTTTCGCTTTAACACGATAAAAAAAATTTCGAAATCCTTTGTACAACACTGTACTTTTATAGCACTAGATAACATGATTTTTGTTTAACACATTTAAAAACTAAATTACCTTAAAATAATGACGGGAGAGAATAATGAACTTTAGTGGCTTTACATGAAAATGTATAAACAAATTATAATTTATTCATTTATAACTCTATAAAATTACAAGAAGGCTTAAGCTTAGCTGAAATTCTTGAATAATTTTTCCCGTATGCACACCCTTCAGCTGAAAAAAGCCAAAAATTCAAAAGAGAGCTGCAAAATTGTCTATCTTCATACCGTGAATCTACAATGGCCTTGTAAGGACCAGCAAACAAACCAAAATTACAGATTTTTTTTTAGAGGATAGAAGGTGCAAAAAATCTAAATGAAGAAAAAGGTTCTGGAAGTATAAAGGTGATATTAATCAATCGAAAAAACGTTCTCGTTTGATTGTACTGAGAGGTGATGAGGAAGAAATTTATTAAATTAAGGTCGCATTAAATGAAAATATTTTTTTGTTCCTTTTCATTTTGTGTTATACATACATTTATATTTAATAAAAATTAAGTTGCTTATATGGAATTTTTAAAAAATGTTTGTTTTTAATAATTTTTCAGAACCTAACCCCACTTTAACTGTCTCTGGGTCTCATATAACACGGTTTCACACAACACGGCATTTTCTAGGAACCTATCTACCGTGTTATAGGAGGGTTACCAGTACTTTGCTGGTGGCAGCAAACTCAGAAAATGAAACGAAGTTACAGGGTTCATCCACTTATAGGCGACAGAACACACTTCACGTGAAACCGTAGTTGCTTGAAACAATTTTCACAAGTTTCAGGGAACGGTGATTTCGCCCCATGTGCAAATATAACTTCATGAAACCCAATCAGCACATCTGAGTTTTTGAAATGAAATGGTTTGGTCAAACTATAGTTTCCTTAGTGTGCAGCCCACCTTATGATTGTTGTTGTGTTGTGTTGTGTTGTTTCTAACGCCCCCTGGTCGGAAGAAATTCCAGATCAGGTCCATATAGGCTAGTGGGCTGCGGCTCCGGTTTATAATGGCCTCACAAGGGTTGGAGTCCGATTTAGCCAGGTGCCCTGTTAATTTTGACCTAGAACTCCCAGGGTGACATCTGGGGGGGGGGGTCGATCGTACCCTCTTCCACCCTCTCTGACCTCCTAAAGACTTTCCGGTCTACGGATTTAACGTGCCATACCCAGCCTAGAAGCGGAGGTATTTTATGGCACTTGTCGGGATTCCATCCGAGCAACCTCAGCCGCGAAGGCCGACGCGCTAACACTAGGCTACCTCAAGGACCTCCTTATTCACCACCACCTCTAGTCTCGAGATTTCTGGCTATTTTTTGCCAGGTGATGGCCGAATGGCTGTCGCACTGGCATTCGGCTCAGATCCTGTGGATTCGAGTCCCACTGTTGGCATGAATGTTTGTAGCCGTTCGGAATCGGCTTTAAACTGTAGGTCCCGGTCAAATCAGCCCTCGTGTAGCAAAAAGTTGACCGTAGCGCTCCAAGCCAAACCAAACCTGGCTATTTCTTTGATAATCAGGCAAAAACGAAGTTTTGGTTTGGCTATCTTCAAATAATCAAATCTGAGAAATCTACGCGATAAAAATTGATTTAGTTATCATAAAAAATGAGAATTTTTTCATTGTTGATCGAGTCTACGTCACCATAAGGATCTAGATTTTCGGCTTTTCTTAGAGATCTGATATTCGATCTTATTAGTCTCTTCATTACTTCCATATGAAAAAAGTTTCTTGAATTCTTCGAAAAAAGTATTAGAATTCTGTGGAAAAAGTTTGAAACTTCCGGTTCCAAAAAAGATTGGAAACAATAAAATAAGGGAATGATGCTGATAGGCAAAGAACAGATACGGCCTCGTATCATAGTTTTGTATTCCGATCGCAATTGATAGAGGATGATGTCATGAAACAAGTGAGGACGCATCTTAGACTTCTCTTAGCCTGTTTTGAATGGAACAGAATTTTGAAAAATTTAACTGAAGTAGTTTGATTAGGTTCAATAATTATAATAGTGCATTTGTCATCGTGACTACAGTTTATAAAGCTGCTATTCACTCTCTAATGGTCAAATATCTTCATTCATAAGCCAGTTCTAACCATTTTAACATTAAGGCTACTGTGTACTAACCCTATGAGATTTGCTCACCTCAATGCTAACCTATGGAGAAAATGTGTCCAAGGATTGCCGACTTGGAGTTAAAAAAAATTTTCAATTATACGCCGTAATAGAGAGAAATTTTATGCCTCCGGGCATTTTAGTTTTTTTTAAATGCAAATAATATTTTAAAATTTAAATCATTCGGAGCTAAACCTGGTCGAGTGTTTTGAACGCTCCTAAATTACTTTGGTGGATAAAATTTATAGTATGAATCCTGTTGCAAGATGCATGTAAGTAAGTCAGGCTATTTGAAACTACGATTTTTATTGGATTATCAGCATTTATGTACTGTAATTAGAAGACACATTAAAAAATGCTAATAATATTTTTAAATTATTCGGGTGAAAAATCTGGTATAGTGCGTTTTAAACGCTCATCAATTCCTTTGGTGGACGCAATTTATAAAATGAATCCTGTTGCAAGGTGTAGAAAAATTCAGGCTGTCTTTAAATACCCTTTTCATTTGTTTATCAGCATTTATGTAACTGTAAATAGTAGACACATTTTCTCCATAGGTTAGGGGCTGGTAGGGCCATCCGTCGGGAGTTAATTATACTCCTTGACACGGCTCCTAAGGCCGAAAATAATACACGAACAGACGGACCCTCGACTGCGTATTCAGGAATTGCTCCAGCGACTGGTTATCTGTAGCACAATTCGTTTATGGCTAAACGCCGGGTAACTTAACAGTTTCGAATCTTTTCTCCATAGGTTACCATTGAAGTCAGCGAATCCAACAGGGTTAAGTACACGGCAGCCTTAAGGGCTTGAAGTAGCTAGCGTCTTTGGTTATTTCTTTTTTATTGTCAAACATGCAATATATTTCACGAGTAAAATATTGTTTGGATCTTTCGTATTAATTACTTTTACCATAAATGGACTTACTTTTACCATAAATTTTAAGGCTCAGGGTTGCCTCATTTGGATGGCAGATCTGTACTGTCCATCCGGCGCCTAGGCCTTCAATAATCAAATGTCACCGAACTTGGGAAATTAAGCCTCGGCTGCGAGTACAGGAATTGCTGCATAGCGACCGGTCGACAGTTTGACAAAGGCGTATAAGCGAAAGATGTGGTCACCGTAAATGTTCGAATACTTACCATAAATGGAATACGGTGTTATTTATTGATTACAATTTAGCATATCACTGATCATTGATTACATTTTGCACGACTGATTACACCTTTACGTGTATATTTCGACTGAATTACACATCCCACGCATGAAATTCTGTGTTTACTGATTACACCTTTATGTATCACCGATTACACACCGATTCAATTTCGCGTCAGTGATTATACCATTAGCATAGTTAGTTAAAATTGCTTTCCTCATACATGGAATGCTTCTGCGACATTAACAGTGTACACTTTCACGAACAACAACAAATAGCTTAATTAACTGTTTCTCGGAATTATACCATTGAACACCTGAATCCGTGGATGTCACAAAAGAAATGGGCTAGATATAAATTATAAATAGTTCGATAAAATGTCAACGCGGCATCTTAAAGCTGCTGTGTACAAACCCTACTGGATTCGCTCACCTCAATGTTCACCTATGTAGAAAATGTGACCAAGGATTGCCGACTTGGGTTTAAAGATTTTTTTTCTTTAATTGTAATCCGTAATAGAGGAAGAAATTTTACCCCTTGGGGGCATTTTTCGTTTAAACAAAAAAATGCAAATATGTTAAAATTTAAAATATTTCGGGGGGAGGGGGGGAATCTGGTATAACGTGTTTTAAACGCTCCTAAATTCCTTTGGTGGATTAAATCAAAAAAATTAATCCTGTTACAAGGTGCGGAAAAGTTCATGCTATCTTAAAATACCATTTTTTATTATATCATCAGTATTTATGTAGCTGTCAATAGCAAACACATTTTCTCCATAGGTTAACACTGAGGTGAGCGAATCCAATAGGGTTAGTACACAGCAGCCTTAACTGAGGAATATAACTCACATTCCCAGAAGAAATTGAAAATGCATCACTTGCATAATCATTCAAAATTCCTGTAATAGTTTGTATTAACAGATCCTTTTTTCAGGTATTTCTTTAACGTAGGATTACGTTCCTCCATAACTGTCCTCCGGAAACCAAAATTTCAGGCATTAAAACCGTCCATCGTCACGAGTTATAATTTTGGCAGCGCGCTAAACCCAGTCTATAGCTGGGGCAAACAGTAAATATTAAACAGAAAAGTACCAAAGTGCGTCAAAATTTTGACACATTTTATATATATATATATATATATATATATATATATATATATATATATATATATATATATATATATATATATATATATATATATATATATATATATATATATATATATATATATATATATATATATATATATATATATGTGTGTGTGTGTATATATATATATATATAGAGAGAGAGAGATACATAGTAAATACATGCATATATACATACAAAAGAGATAAGCAATGATAAGTAATCTTGCGTTAATAACCCCCGGTAGTTTCGTTAGAAGAAACTACCTGAATTTTTTTTTTTATTGTTCATGGGGTAATTTTTAGGATTATCACGGTGTTGCTTGTTTTCATCAGACACTACGTGTATTCATTAACCGGGATAGTTGAAAAATAACTGTAACAATACAGAAGCCCGTTGAACCCTTATTTTGAACCTCAGAGTGTAAAAGTTAAATCTATTGCCACTCGTTTTTTAAAAACATAAAATTTCCTGGTTTCATAGGATTTTACAAAATGTTTGCGATTCCCGTAATTGCTAGAAATTATTTTCCACTTTAAAAGCATTAAGCAGACTATTAATGTTTATTCGCTGATATGGAAATATTTTTGTAACGGCAAACTCGCGTTGTCTTAGTGAACAAATAAACGCCTCGGGATAAACAGCGTCAAAAAGCATTAAGCAATTGTCACCGCATCAACATAGCTTGATAAGGCCTTTGAAACGGCAAAACAAAGACAGAATACAACGTTATCTAGAAAATAAAAACAATCGCATTGTAAGAATAATAATAACAAGCAAAGTGCATTAGAAGCTCCCGCCTTTGAAATGTTTGAAATAAAAAGTCTTTCGAGATAACCTGAGAGAAAGATCAGACTTGCTGACACAAATTTTGTTCCAGATATAAGGGCTTTTCAGAGATAATGTGTTGCGATTGAATATTAGTTTTTGTTAGACAAAAGGTTTTTATCATCAAGGAGAAAAATTGCTAAGATATTTAGTGGGAAGAAATGGGGGAATTACATAAGCAAAAAAGAGGCTGGGATTATAATCTTTCGACCTCCAAAAAATGCAGAATAAATTAATAAAAAAATATTTCAGGTAGTCTCCTCGAAAGAAACTACCGCGGGTTATTAACGTAGGATTACTTATCGTTCGCTCTTTTTTTTTACGCATTTTGGTGTACTTTTCTACTTAATTGTTTACTGCTACTGGGTTTGATGCTCTGCAAAAATTATAACTCGCGACGCAGGACAATTTTTTTTTCTCTCCGAAGGACCGTTATTGAGGAACGTAATCCTACGTCAAAAATTTTTTTCTTTGCCAAAAGAATAAGTCGACTATAAAATTATAAAAATCCTGTGGCTGCAGCTAGCTTTCAAATGATCAAAGTCAAAACTTAAAAATCGATTTACAAAACGTTGGGATTAAGTTTACAGAGAATCGAAAATTGTTTTTAAATTACTCCCCTTCGTGAAAACCGATTAGTGGTGCTCTAACTTATTTCAATCATGACCCCCTTTCTTTAAATAAAAAATCATCAAAATCCCCAATGAAAATTTTTTGGCAGTAGCGATTTTTTTTTAAATTCAGGAAACTTAACAAAATAATAGAAAAACGAAATAAATTTTGACAAACTGTTTAAAAAAGAAGACTAACTGTAGATTTTGGGTACATGTTTTTACACTCCATAATAAAAATAAATATCTTACATGCCTTCTGCATTTGCTTTTGGCCAATCTCACGCGGCTAAAACTTCGTATTTAAATATTAATATACATTTGTACTTCATTCGGATAAAAATTAACAAAAATTAAAATTAAAATAAGAGCATGATTTAAAAATTTGCATATTTATAGCAAATTTTATTTAAAGAATTCAATACGATATAAATTTACTTGAAATCACCTGCAACCTACAGTTTGCACACCACTGGTCTAGATGTTAAATGGATCGCGTTTGGTAGTAACTTTGCTCTTATCCAAAACCAATTCTAATTTCAACGCGATACTTAATTCTCGAAAATGATTCCAAAAGATTTGGAACTCAGATTAACGGACAAACAAGAGTTTTTCCGATAAACCGGGAAATCTAAAAAAACTCCGTAATTATAAATTTTGACCAACACTGTTTTTCCTACACTTTGTAGTAAGAATTTAACAAGCAGTTTGGACGTGTGCGTATGTGTGAGTTGGGGGGGGGTGAATTAAGGGTGAAGCTTCTTCAACACTGCTGACTGGAAACAACACCAACAGATATGATAGGTTACATATAAAGGGCTTCTGTATAGAGATGATATGCTTGAAAGCTCTGTGGAATCTTTTGTTACACAAGAGCTAAATATATAGTTTAAAGTTCATTCTGAATGGCATCAAATACCAATGCCTAACACGGGTTACGAATTCGCAGACTTATGGCCTGATGCCTTTTCAGGCCATAGAGGAATTATTTGAGGTAGTGTTAAAGGAATCTAAATATCTCCGAACAGAGGTTGACGAGGGTTATTCAAATCAACCAGGGAAGCTAGGGCTGTCTTAAATGCTCAAGAAGAAGCCAGATCAGACTAAAGGTCTTTAGAGGAATCAAAGACCAGCGGAGGTCATTATCGAAATCATAAAAGGTTTCTGGATGTTACTACTGTCAACTATGGTTTCCTGTAGATATATAGCTATCTTTATGTCACTGGTAAGAATCCGAGAAATCTGTAAGTCTTCTAATGCAGTGGTCCCCAACCCCCGGGACGCGGACCGGTACCGGTACGTGGATCAAATAATACCGGGCCGCCCAAGGAACATTAAATTATTCCCATTTTATTTACTGTGGTGTATTTCTCTCGGGTTTGTGCTAATTTATACCTTTGCAACAAAAGAAATCTTGTAACTATTTTAAATTAGTTTATTGATTATTAAACATTTCAAGATTATGAATTAAAATTGCAGTCATAGCCCCCCTCAGCGGGCCGCGGTAAAATTATCAAACGTTGACTGGTCAGCGGCGATTAAAAGGTTGGGGAACACTGTTCTAATGGACTAAGAGCCATTGAACGGTAGTTATCAAATTTATCCAGAGCCATTTAATTACTCCAAGCCATCTGTAAATCTCCAGTTACTGGATCCATCCAACGATCTTTGGGGGGTCCAAAATCCATATTTAGGTGTTTGAATGGACTCAGAGCCACTGAAAAGTAGTAACAGAAGGGATTAGCAGCTATGTCTCAGGTGAAACCAGGTTCATCTAAAAGGTCTCTAGAGGAATTCAGAGCCATTTCATAATATCTTGAGGTACCGAGATCCATACAGTTCAGAACCATATAACTACAACTAAACTCTATTAGGTCTATATAAGGTTCCCAAGTGGATCCAGCTCCACCAAAAGGTATCTGAAGGTATCTATAGTTATTTCAGGGTCTGGAGAGACTGAATCATCTGTAGGTCTCCGGAGAATTCCCGACCTATCTAAAGATCTCCCAAAAGGTTAGATATTCAATTATAGGTTCTTGGACGGACCAAAGAGCCGTAATCGTCAGAAGCTTCGCTCCAAGACAGGAAGTGGCAATAAAATCAGTGTTTAGAACCTTGGCTAATTACAGGAGTTTTTCTTAAAGTCTTCGTAAATTATGAATTCGAATAAAACTGTCAACCACTTATCCGAATAAACATCGGTCGACCTTCTCACTTTTCTCTGATATTATCTGTACAGTAGTTTTTTTACGAGTAAAAGATAAGTGCTCAGCAAAGTTCTTAACTTCGTAAGCTTCAAGTGCCCTCCTGAAACGCTTTTAATACGCGCCATTGCGGAGATTGGAGGGAGAAATTTTATCGCCTTGTTCTATTATCTCGATCGGCATATTTGATGGATACTCCAGAATCTACGCGTTTTAGAGACTTTTCTAAAAGTATTTTTCGAGCAACCGGAGAGAAAACCTGACACGCCGACGCAAATATTGATTCAGATATTAGAGAGCTTTCAGAGATAAACAAATGTGAGTTAGAAAGGTGGTGATAAGCATCCGAGAAGTAACACTTTAATAAATTCAGTATCCGAAGGGGAAAGGTGAAACATTTTGTCTGTTGTGGCAGGAAATTTGCCAAAACTGTTTCTGCTGCAGTAAAACCAATGAATAAACTGTAAGTGTCTGTGTTCAGGTATCTGAATCGTATCTATTATATTTCTAAAAAAACTTAAATCTAATTAAAATCTTTAATTCTTTTTCCTAAAACATAATTACGCAGTTTCCAACCTAGACAATAAACTCTGAAGTCCAGTCTGAAGGTTATGCAGTTATGACATAAACAGCTACAAGTCTCAGGTGAATCCGGGTTCATCTAAAAGGTCTCTGGAGGAATTCAGAGTCCATTATGCCAATTACGGGGACCACTCTAGTCAATCAGAAAACTAGGTTTTGCTGCTTTACCTTCTCTTAAACACATACTTAGATTTGAACATTCCTCGAGTTCCCCCATAAAAGGAGGCGAGTAACTTATTTTCTGTATTTCGACTGTTTTCTCAACGTGTATTCCATTGCTTGTAGATTCCCTTCTTGTGGTCATCATGAAAGTGAATAAATGTATTTCGTCATTCACGAATTGATTTTAGCCTCGACTGTCTCCTTGGTTATGTGTAGCACCATCCATCCATATATATATATATATATATATATATATATATATATATATATATATATATATATATATATATATATATTATATAGTGAAACCCCGATTTTACGTTTTTCTTGGGACCAGCGGTAAAAAACGTACGAAACGGGAAAACGTAATATTGGGGTTAAAAAAATCGAAGCATATTATTCAAAAATTGACACTTACCGGATGAACTATTGAAAAAAAGGTAATCTTTACTTGTTTTTGATTTTAGATACAATTTCAACTACAGAACGTTCAATACTAACAATTTTTTGCAAATTTGCTTCTTGGTTTACATATTGGGATATTTTAACATTATCGGTATAGGCAATTTTCACGGACCAGCAGAAAATAACGTAGGAAGCGTGATAACGTACGAAACGGACAACGTAAAATCGGGTTCTACTGTGTGGGTATATAGATATAGATATAGAGATAGAGAGAGAGAGAGAGAGAGAGAGAGAGAGAGAGAGAGAGAGAGAGAGAGAAAGGCATGTCTATTACGGATGCATAGATGTGTTATCCTAAGCTCTCACGAAGAATCTGTTACAAAAACAAGCATTAGACTTGACTTCCTTTTTTAAAAAATATTAAAATAATGGTAGCTATTAACTGGTTACCATCATTTTAATATTTATAATAACTCCCTTATTAGATTTAATTACGGTTTTAAAATGGCAGTGAAACTCGGGATGATCTGAACGGGCATTTCATCGCTTATAATACTTTATAAGCTTTGTATTTAGCATCTTACCTACGTACCGAGGGCTATTTTTTTTTCGACTATTTCGGGGAGTACACTAGAAACCAGACACCATAAAAAAACCATACAACATTCGAAGTTGTCGGAATTTTATGATTTATTTTCATTCATACTCACCATTATCAGCTATTTTTTCAACTTACTGACATCCCCATATAAAAAACAGTAAAATTAAATCTCGCTTTCAGTAAAGTACATAACCGTTTGGAAATTCGTCGAGCATAAGCTTTGAGCGCATTAAATTGTCGCCCAGTGAACGCACGGACAAAGTAAATACTCAATTTTCCGTTGTCCTCATATCAGCGTTGTAGAATTAAACACTAAATATTCCATCGCCCGCGTATGAAGTGTTTAAGAACGATACATGTCTTAATGATACATACATATTCTTTCTAGCACAGGCAGCGAGTGTAAACTTTCCTTATTTTGAAGAAAACATAATTAAGGACCCTTTTGGGTTTATACCTTGTGATAATATAAAAAAGTTAGAGGGAGCCCTATCTTCCTTTGCCTCTTTAGTGCTTACGAATCTGCAGTCCCGGAACAGAAATGGCCCATAAACTGAATAATTATATGAAAATACTAGCTGAAAACCCGCGCTTCGCTACGAAGTACATTCAAATTAAATACAACGGTCAACGTATGCAATTTATGCCAAAAAATAAATATATATATTTATAATAAATGCGATGATCAATGTATACAATTGATGTAAAATATATATCTATCTATATATATATATATATATTTATAAAAAAATCGTAAGGGATATGCATTTTTTTTTGGATAATATCCAATAGTCTGCTGCATTAGAAAGAAAAAAATATTTTTTGTCTATTTAGTTGTTACGCACGTGACGATAAATTTATTGAAAGTACCAGAAAAAGAAATCACGTGATCAGCATTTAATAAATTAAATTCTAAAAATTAATCTTTAAAAATTCACCAAAAATCAGGAAATGGAGGTAAAAATTCGAAAAAAATTTCATTTGAAGGAATTTTTATGATCTTTCTTGTGATATAAATTTTATAACCCTCAATGTATTATTTTAAATGCAAACGTAAAAAAAGTTTAAAAAACAGCTTAAAAATTTAATTTTAAAAAATCTAAGAAGAATTTTTGAAAAATCTTTCTTAGTGCACCCCTACACTATTAGAAGAATCGCCATGCAAAATTTCAGCCCTTTAGGTCCAGCGGTTTGGTCTGTGCGTTGTATGTGAGTCAGTCAGTCAGTGAATGAATGAGTCAGTTACGAAACTGTTTTATATATATAGATGGGCATCGTGTGATATTTTCATACAATTTCATCGCCTCTTTCTGCTGTATTTAATTGTTATGTATATTATTTCACGGAGTAATACAGTGGTTTTAAGGCTTTATCTAACGGTAGTACCCTGCGTATTTTTTTTCTTTCTGCTCCTTTACCTCATTACCGACTTCATTCATGAATAAATAATGCTTTATATTAGTAACTAATGATGCGTGTTAAGTTACTAAAATCGCAGACAGTTTTAATAAAATTATTACAATGGTGTTATATTATACTAGCTTAAAACCCGTACTTTGCTACGGAGTACATTCAAATTAAATTCAACGGTCAATGTAAGCAATTAATGCCAAAAATTTGTATAAATATATTTATAATAAATACAATGATCAATGTACGGAATTGATGTAAAAATAACGAAAAAATATATTTATAAAAAAATCGTGAGGGATATTTTTATAGATAAAATAATGTAGAAGAAAATATTCAAATTAAATCTAATAGAACATACTAAAGAATATAGTACAGTTAATATAGTACAGTTGGAGGAACATATCTTTTACTGCATTTTAATATTTTTTTGGATAATGTCCAATCGTCTGCCGCATTATTAAGGGAAAAAAATATTTTTTGTCTATTTCGTTGTTAGGCACGTGACGATAGATTTATTTAAAGTACCAGAAAAAGAAATCACGTGATCAGCATTTAATAAATTAAATTCTAAAAATTAATCTTTAAAAATTCCCCAAAAATCAGAAAATGGAGGTAAAGATTCCAAAAAGAATTTCATTTTAAAGTAATTTTTATGATATTTCTCTTGATATGAATTTTATAACCCTCAAATTATTATTTTAAATGCAAACTTAAAAAAAGTCACTATAAACAGCTTAAAAATTTAATTTTTCAAAAATCTTTCTTAGTGCACCCCTACACTATACGAAGAATCGCCATGCAAAATTTCAGCACTTTAGGTCCATCGGTTTGGTCTGTGCGTTGTATGCCAGTCAGTTACGGAACAAATTAATATAGATTGGATCAGTCAAGATGATTAAACTTCGAAAGAAAAATCTTAAAGAGATTGAGGTAGGATTTTTCGGTATACCCCTAAACATCTATCTAATATATTATTTCTAGACGGTAATTTTTTTCTGACTTTACTTTTTCCCCCTTCATACTTAACCAAAATCGATAAATGAGGTATCATTTTAAAGATTAAGATCTCCGCTTCTTACGAATTGTTATTTAGAAGTACACATTGTGTTGTTTATTTAAAAATCGAAGTATAAACATTATAAACATTTTTTTTTCTTCCGATAGATGACGTGCGCTCGCTTTTTTCCCCCCAACGTTAACTAAATTTTAAAACCGTTTACCTGGTAGGGCCACCCTAGGAGTGAAGGCCATTCCGTTATATCCAGCTAAAGGTAGCATGCACTTGAAGCTAAGTCTTACCTCCGAGTGCACCTGTTCCTTGACCAACAATCTGTTTTCCTTGTCCTACTTAGCTTAAATTTATCTAGGGAGGACTTTAATACCGATCCTCGCATATTGATGGACCTCCTGAAGATTTATAGGCTCATGGATCTAGTCTAATGTCCACGAGGGATTAGAAATCATAAAAATGCTGTATAAATAGTAAATTTAATGCTATATTTGAGTCTAAAGTGTTTCGCAGAATTGATATTTTTTTTAATATCAAGAAAAGACCAAAAATATCATACACTCATTTCTTGTCTCAACAGATTTTATTCTTGTTTATACTACTGGTTTGAGTGTTTATGATGCTAATCACTATACAATACCCTGCCGTAATTGGTACTGAAAACAAATCTAATAGTGCAAAATTTCAAATTGAGAATGGTACTGAACGAAGGGAGCCAAATGTAATCAAACTTTTATAATAGCGACTTTGTATAATCAGTAAAGGATATCAAGAGCAAAATGGACAATGACTGAAATTTAGTACATAGTGCAATCTCTTTTGACACCTCGCCCCCCCCCCCTTTCTTTCGAGTATCGACCATTGAATCACTGAAAACCAGTCGCCACGTAGCAAACCCTGGACTCTGCGTATTCAGGTATTATTTCCCAGGGTCGGTGACATTTTTCCATTGCTGTGAGGCTCGAGAATGCCGGACAAACTGTACTGATCTGTCATCCACTCAAGGCACCCCAAGCCCCTTAGTACATAGTGTAAAAGAAATTAAAATTTATTTAGTTGAATGGAGTGAAGATCTCTGGCGTAAGCACTAAATTGTACTAAAAATTTATGAAAAATTCCCTCTATTTTAAAATGTTATGAAATGTTTACCAAAATTATATTTCTTTTCGTGATTTTATATCACATTTGAACTAAAAATATATGTCTTTAACCAGTACTGTATATATCTGCAAAAAGAGCTGCGAACGTAGGTAGATACCTTAAGCGAAACGAAATATGCAGTGAGAGGAACTACTAACCACAGTGACTTGAGGCTCTAAAAAATATATTTTAACTGAAAAAATCTCAAATGCAGTTTAGTAATCCAAAATCTTCTAACATTTTTAAAATACAGGACGATATTAGACACCTGCTCCAACACGAAGCTATTATCTATTTGTTTAAGGCTACATTTTGAGAATACGCACACACATATATTTAAGTGTATGTGCAAGTACGTATATACATACTCGTACATATTCGTATTTATACATACTCGTACATGGACATATACACACAAAACTATACACATTCATTCACACATACACATAGGTATAAATATGAAGACACATAATGATAGCCATAGACATTAGTAAATAAACACACATACATGCGTATACGCACACACTTGCTTATACACATATACATGTAAAGTTATATATAGAGAGCGATATTTTGTAGGTAGATATACACACACACACACACATCTACTTATAAACCTACATACATTTGTAAAAATATGATACAGATAGATAAATGCATGCACAACAAATGCTTCATATTATATATATATATATATATATATATATATATATATATATATATATATATATATATATATTTATATATATATATTTAATGTTTGTGTGTGTGTGCCTGCCTATAAACAGATACGTTTACATAAACAGTGAAACTTCTCTTTTGCGGCGAGTAATGGTTCAGAGAAAAAGTGGCCGTTATGAGGGGTGGCTGTAGAAGAGGGGTTTCTTCCATAACATTGGCTCTGTAGAGTCTTCAATAGGTTCTGAACAAAATATGGCCGTTTAGAGGGATAGCCGTCGAATAGGGGAGGTTTCACTGTACTCATAATATATTCTTTCTCGGGTGATCACTTGACGAATGGTATTTGCATATCACCCTATTTGTCCTTCCTAAAAATCTTAGAGAATATTCTAATAATAATGAGAGGCAGCTCTCTCTCCCTCTTGCTACTCCCCCCTAACAAAATCCTACATTTCTACAGCAGTAATGTGAGCCAATGCTTACAAAAAAAAAGAGCCTCAAATGTCCGCAACATGCCTGAACCAAAAATTAATATTGAAAACTTACCTATGAAAACTCTCCGGGTTGCGCGTGAGTAAACCCAGTTCACCTCGTAAGGCTCGAGATAATCCACACAAAATAATCGAATTCACTTCGTTGCAAAGGGGTGCGATATTTCTGCACACGGCACATCATTTTTTTCACACGGGCATTTCCAAGTTGAACAGGTTGCCGCGCACCGCTTTGAAATCACAAACGAGCGGGGCGACTCCAGTAGCAGCAGTTCACGCTTATCTCAGGAAGAAACGATTAGGTTCTTGCAATATTGACTTTGGAGCGGATCTACGTCTCAAAAGGATAAGATATCGCCAAGAGAAAATGCCTCGTAATCAACAGATCGAACACTCTACAATCGCCGTTTGAAAGTCGAGTCTACTAACTGTTGGTGGTCTGAACCTTTTTTTGGAATGCCGATTACGATTCGGAACTGAAGATGACACCTGAGTGACTCACTAGTTTTGTAATACTGCCTCCAAGAAGACACTTGTAGTTGATAATCGGAATCGAATCGGATTGATGACGTTTCCAAGTGACATTTACTCTACATTTGTTTTGAATATGTTAAGTTACATTCGATACATGTGATATAATACGTTTAGATGGGGTAAAATGACGTCAAGTCCTCCATCGAGTTTTAGGATTATATACCTAGAGATCCCACCGATAGTGCACAGATTTTTGCTTTAATCAGAACGAGAAATCTTGGTTGGTTAGGGCAACCTGAAAAGAGTTCATTAGATGAGATGTTAGACTAAAGCGTTATTTATACTGCTTCAGTCAAATTTTCGGTCTGATTTCGGTGACATGTCGTCATATCGAGAGACATCATTTCCGCAATATGTAACAGGAATTCTGTCTGTCTCTCTTATCAGCTAGTCAGTTGAAATGCGCGTTGACAATGTGACGTTATTATGACGTGATATTCATTCAAAGGTTTTACATTTTGATATGGATAGAACAAATGGTATTAAACTGAGCAACAGCACCCTAAGGGCCTGTTCACATAGGAGTCCGTTGCGATGCGTTAAGGAAAAGATGACTTGAGACGAAAATAAACCAATCATATGCCTCCAAACGATTAGCAATGAAATTTTTAACGCCAATGATTGGTTTATTTTCGTCTCAACGTCATCTTTTCCTTAACGCTACGCAACGGACTCCTATGTGAACAGGCCCTTAGAGTTAATCTTTTAGGGTATTTATAGTACGTTGAGCGAAAATTCATAGAAATATTACTTATGCTAAGCTTGGGAAAAATGCAATTGGTTTATTGGTTGTACATAAAAAAAGCTAAACCTAACAAGCAAAATAATTTTTTCTTGTTAGCTTTTTCACCTTAGAGCATCACCTTGAATAGTTATTAAATCATCAAGAAACTAATAATAAACTTTTTTTTTCCTTGAAAAAGAATCCATGTCATTTTAAATGGGAATATTCGTTGTGCATCCAGAATGAAGGTAATTTTTTTCTGATAGGTAGAAACTAGCCACTTATATATGTTGCAATTTCGTGACTTCACTAGCCCGACCCTTATTATCAGCCGATACATGGAGAAATTGCATTCAATATGATTTCCTGTTCATACAACTGCAATGCAAATAACCAATCTGTTTAGTAGATATGTGATAATGCACCATTTGTTATACGAAATGGTGCATTATCACAGAGACCTAAATGGACAGAGACCTAAATGGTCTCTGTCAACTTATTACGAGTTGACAGCGAATTTAAATCCCACTTCATATCATATCTTAAAAACACATTAAACATTCACTTTATAAGTTAAAATGCAATCCAACTTTTCGAATTGATAGATAATCTGATTTCACTTTGAGATACGTTCACGCTATTAGTATTTTAAAAAAAAATTATCGACTGATCTTACTATTAGTAACCAGTGGCGTACGCAGGGAGGGGGTTGATGGGGATTATAACCCCAGCAGCGTACGCAGAAATTTTCTAAGGGGGTAGGATACTATGAAAGAGTAGTTTTGAGCAATCAGTGCAAAGCTTAAACCTAATTAAATAATATATGTAATCAGAAACAATTGGGGGGGGGTTATAACCCCCATCAACACCCCCCCCCTGCGTACGCCACTGTATAACCCCCCCCCCATGGGTTCTGATTACATATATTATTTAATTAGGTTTAAGCCTTGCACTGATTGCTCAAAACTACTCTTTCATAGTAACCCCCCCCCCCTCCTAGAAAATTTCTGCGTACGCTTCTGTTAGTAACTGAAAGAATAAAAGTATTTCACTCGATCAGTTTTTTATAGAAAATTAACCTTCACAAAACTGACGTCATCGGGATGAGATGCTAAGATATTCTTTGAAAGTTAGTCGAATGAAAAAAGTTCAGATGATACGTCGCCAAAGCACTTCGATGTTTATACTCGTGCAACTGCAGTGCAACTTTTCCCCACGGTCGTCAGATTAAGGGGACACGGTACCCTTTCAAAAAAAATTCTTTTATTTTAAGTATTTCAATAAACATTTTAATTGTATTGCATTTTAGCAGTCAATTTAAAACATATTCTGAAAAGTAAAATTTATTTTAACAGTAAATTTGATTAAAATTTTTATTTTTTTATTTTTTCAATTTTTAAAAATCCTTATAATTTTTTCAAATATTAATATATTTACTTTAATTTTTTTAGATAGTGTATCTAAGTCTACCACATAAAACTTGGCATGGGTTTTTTAGATACCCTTAAAATTACATTTTATATAATTTTTTTTCTATCATTTGCAGTGAAAAACGATGAAAACTAGCCGCTTGTTATTGCATAATTCGATGCCAAGTTTTATTCCATACATAATAGAAAACCTGTATAAAAAGTTTAATGCTTGTGTCTTAAATGCATAAAAAGTTTTAGCACTTTCGTGACTGCATGAATGTCACGAAAAAACAAACATGGAGAAAAAGGCATTTAAAGTTTTCATTTGTTAAAAAAAGTCCTTTTAAATGAAATGATATACAAATTTTGTGGGTATTTATAATAATCATGTAAAATAAAGCATATTTAAAACATTTTATCCATCCAACTTCAATATAAAATATTTTATGCAATTTTTAAAACATGTCAGTGAACTATAGAAAATGGAGTAGACAACAACTGCTTTTGGTTTAAGATTTTTTTTAAAATTCAACAAATAAATCTTAATGTTAATTCCATGCTAAGTTTTATTAAGCATGTAATAAAGAATATGTATAAAAATGTTTATATCTCTATCTAAATTATTTAAAAAGTTATAACGTTCTCAATATATGACAGTTAAGAAAAAGATACCATAAAGAAAAAATATATCACGCTACTTTGTATAAAATTAAAGTCATACCTGAAATTTATATAAAATTAATGTGGAACTAGATTTGATGTATAAAATAATGCATATGAAAAACATTTCAACCATGTTTCAACATCAAAATTTTCTTGTAGGGTTGTAAAAGCATGAAAATTAAAAAAACAAATAAGAAATATCGTGATGTAACCATTTACTACCATAACTTACTATACCATATTTTCTGAGAAAATTTTAAAAACATTCTTATTTTACTAAATTAAACCCCCCCCCAGGTTTATAGGTAACAAATGTAACGAGTAGATATATAGCGTAAAGTTCAATTAAAAGCATAAAAATATTCACTTCAGGAAGAAAAGAAACGCTGATTACAATTTTTTCAAACGAAAATAAATAGCAACGTGCATAACTACCGTTACCATATGTAAACAATCCAATCAGTTACTTTTATAGGTTACTTCTTTCGCTCTGGTTAGCAAAAAAAATAATTCAATATTAATTTGAGTTTTTAGACTAGTGGGGGGAAATGCCACGCCCACTTTAAATGGTCACTTGTCCCTTTAATTTTCTGACAACATTATAAAAATTTAAATAACTTTTAAAGTATTGAAGATACAGCTTTGAAATTTGGTGATCATATATAGAAATGTGGAGACAATAATTTGAGTCAATAATAAAAAAAATAGATATTTTGACCATATTGAGGGTACTGTGTTCCCTTAAGGACCTTTTCACATAGGAGTCCGGTATCGGAAGTGTTAAAATATTGAAATATATTTAACCAATGACAAACCTCCAAACGATTAGCAAACGAAATTTTTAACACCTATGATTGGTTTATTTCCGTCTCAGCGCCATCTTTCCTTTTGCGCTTCCGTTACCGGACTCCTATGTGAACAGGCCCTTAGCAACTGTTTTTCAACCTATTTCTAATAATAGCACCCAATGTCGTAATATCCTTAATACCCCTATTTTTAAAGCTCTTCGTACGAGATGGTTCAGGGTTTTATAAATAGTAATTCACAAAAATATTAATCAGTTTGAATTGGATTTAAAAATAAAGATTATTGCGAGTGTAATTTCAACTGCAGTTTAAGAGCTGTATAATTTAATTTAAAATGGGGGAAAAAACGCATTTACAATTTTTTATTTGACTTTGCAAGCTCAAAAAGTTTTGCTCTCGATGTGGGCTTTTAAACACACAATCCAGGCGGTTAACACTATCAGAAATTCCATTGGCGTCAGTTGTGTATTACTTAAGCTATAAAACTTTTCCACAATCAGGGACCGCTATACGATAAGATATTCCACGCCTGAAAAGAAACACAATGGGTTCATTCACAGAGGCATTTCAAACAAATGAAAGTCAATATACTTACCTAAGATTAGGTGACTTGGAAATAAAACCGTAAATGCTTTCACTTCTCGTGTCTGTTAATTCTGACTTCCCAGTTAGATTGATGCAGGATTCTTCGAACATTATAAGCTACAGTTTAGCATATTCCGCAAGATTTTGTATGAATTATTTTAGACTGCGAAATATTCAATTACATTTCATCACTTTATCAACTTAAAAGAATAGAAATCCGTGCACAACTTCACAATAGAAATTGACATCCACCAGGGTATCCAAGATGAAAATGGTTAGTTAAAATATTCTCAAGTGTATTCTCAAGTCCCGGTAATAACAACCAATCTTCATAGAAACGAAACTTATTTTGACAGCTTAGCAATCAAGCGGGGTTTTCATAATCATAGAATGTTTTTACATCACTCATGGAATTTTAGAATTGAGAATACATTGTACTAAACGATGTTAAAATTTTTAAAAATATGTAACAAATAAATGCATCCATCACATTTCATCACATTGTATTCTGACAAAAACTTAACCAATAAATCTAAAACGAAATCTATAAAGTTGTAGCAATAAAATTATAAAGCTGTAAAAGTTAACGATTGCAAAACATACACACGACTTCACGTTGAAAGGCATATCAGCATGCGAAAGTTTTAATAAACGTTTTGAATTTCCGACCACTTGCAGATGAAACGTATCTCAGCTGTTTTAAAAGGGACATCTGGTATGCACACATAGAAAAAGTAACATTTGTAATAATAAATGTACAGCTTGATGACGCAACAGTGCTTTGTTCTCAAAATCAAAAGAACAGTAGTGTCACAAAGCTCTTTCCTACAATTTCAAACAGCCCTTGAACAGTTTTGCTCTCTCACTAGCCGAAACAGAAATAAAAGTTCATTCAAGTGTCACTCAAGCACTTCTGCATTAATGTAATTGAACAGTAGGAAAATGCTGTTACGAAATAACATGCAGGTAACTTTTTTTTCGAACCACGACGAAATAAAATAAATGAATAAAATTACTGAGTAGAAGAAATAATTAACTTGAGAAATTAATAATACAGGCATTTAAAGTTAGGGCGATAGTAAACATTTTTGAAAAATGGTTCGTCGTCATTTTAAATTTTTGAAACGAAAAATTCAGAATATATTAGATCTATATTTATTTTACAGAACCTCAGTCCTTTAATAGTTGATTCAGTCCATCTATTTCTTTTTCTATACCAAGGATGATAGAGAAATTCTTTTGACAAAAGAGGAAGACAGAAACATATGTCATGGTCCAGCTTAGATTTGGTATTATAAAATATAGCGATCTTTAAGATTCTTTAGGATGTGATGTAGTAAGAAATTGTTACGGTCGAGAGCACAGGGGTCCATTTTTAGTTAATGGAAATTCGACACTATAGAGAGGATCCGAATTTCGGCTGGAGCTTAAACAGCGCTGACGCATCTCGCCAACAAAATCTGGAACTGGCCCAGCCTGAAGCACTCCAACGTCCTGGCGATCACTGAGACAATATTCGTGCTCCAGACAGACACCTGCGCGTATTTCACCTCTTCGTTAAGAAAAGATCTTTTGAATACAGTGGTGAACGGAGGGGAGTTCCCCAAGTATTGCTGATTGCTATTCACCACCTTTGTTAAGAGAAGTGCTCCTCCGGATTGGAGAACTTGCAATACCACTGATAGTGCCCTTGCGTCCTCAAATCAAACAATTCACTGGTAACATAGAATGTACGTCCAGTCATTTGCGGCTTCACCTTCATGAACACGACCATGGAGCTAGCGGAAAGTCCATCATTCTGTAGAAGGCAATCTGGAACGAAAATCAGCCTAACTGGAAAAACAAAAAAAGAAGAAAAATGCAAACCAAAAGTAAGGGAAGAAAAACAAGAATGAGGTCATTGGAAGTAACCCATCCTTAAATGGTGGACACAGGCCCTGATTTTCCATTAGGCCCTATAGGCCCGGGCCGCCTCCCCCCCCCCCCCAAAAAAAAATAAATAAATAAAAAAATTATTTTAAAAGAAAAAAATAAAAAATTCCCTATTCAAATTATTTTTTTATTTTACCTTTTTTATAGCAATTTTTTTATATATCCTTTCAAATTTGACTGATTGGTTCATCATATGTATAGTTATATGTATATATAAGGGATCACATGTATAGTTATTATAGTGTATATAAGGGATTAATAAGTTTTTCTGGTTGCATTGTATTGGTGTTTTAATGATGAAGTTAAAATGTTGTATTGCTTTTTGTTATTTAATAATGTTCTAGGCTTCTACACTTCAAATAGCCAATTCTTAGTAAAATGGTACTTTTACAGTGATTCATGATTATTTTGTGTGTGTGTGTCAATTTTGGAAATGTTACGCCCACATCAGTGTTAGGGGGCCCCACATCCCGAGTTGTACCTATTCTTGCAACGGTGCTTCAGTGATCCATTAATCAGCCCTTAACGTATTTAAGGGGACTCGGTACCAAAAATTTTATTTTTGTAAATAACAATAATATTTAAGTTTTTGGATGATGTTTCAATAAAGCATAATCATTACATACAATAATAGACCTTAAATTGATAATACAATAGTAACTTTTTTTTTAAATTTAATTTTTTAAAAATTTTTTAACACTTTTAAAATTTCTTCTTCTTTTTTAATTTTGGTGTTTGAAACAAGATTTTTTTTATCTTATACTCAGGGTACTCTTTTCTACAAAAGTAAGCATCAGAATTTTTGATATAAAAATTAGATCGGAAGAAAAAAATTAATAATTGGATGTCTATGGAAAAACCCCTTGAAAATAGCATATATTTCAAATTCACATTAAAAAAAATTTTTTTTTTAAGATATCAAAAAATAAGATGCTTACTTATCATTAATAGCATCTAAAGATACACTAAAAAAAGTTTGAGACAATTTGCTGAAATATTCTGGAAGCCTTAGCATTTTGATTATATAGGAAATCTGAAAAATTACGAACTGAGAAAAATGAGTTTAAACATTTCATTTACAAAGAAACAATACTAAATTTTATCCAAATGTCTCCAAACTTTTTCTCAATGAATAATGGAACATTTTTTTAGTTTTCCTCACCAGAAGAAAGTGTTAGATGTTAAAATCATGGAATTAGAAGCTAATGTATATGGTAGCACTTAGTTATTAAATAAACAAAATTGCTCATTTTCAGTAGAAAAATACCCCACAATTGCAAATGTAGACATTATAATCATTTTTAATTTGTTATATATATATATATATGTGTGTGTGTATAATAATTATACTTATTCAATAAATTATGATAAATTATTAATAAAATAAAATCATAGCTCATATTTATATTTAAATTAAATGTAAATACCAATACTTAAAAAATTTCATAATTATTTAAAGGGCACCAATTATAAATTTAAAAATAACCAGGTCTATATGTAATGCCTTCTCGTTTCTTTTCTAAACGTTCTCTTTTAGTTATGGCATCTTTCACAAGTGTTCTTGCTCGTTGGTACTTAAATGTGCTTCTTCGCAATCTAAAAGAATTTTTTCGCAAGTCTAACATTTTTGCAAGTCTGGCAGTCTGGTACCCGAATTTTAGTTCTAGAGTTTTATGAATTTCTCTTAGAGTAGAAGTGACACCTTTATTATATTCACAAATCACTTCCCCCACTGATCTATGTACACGCTTTTTGAACACAAATATGTCTTTCGAACACCTAGCCCATATCATACTATGCAAGCTTTCATTTGCATTTTTAGTTTTGCATCTGATACATCTTTCTAAAAGACCATTTGATGCCAGTCTTTGATAGACAGGAAATATTTTTGGCAAATATTCCTGGTTAATTGGTGTACCAACATGAAACCCCAGAGAGTGTAAAAACCAGAGAGTTGGTTAGTTTTTCAACTGTAAACAATGAAGTAGGTGTGGCAGTTAAAGGGACATTTAAAAACAGAGGTTTGCGAAATTAACCATATCTCCTTTACTATTAATCAGATCATCAAGAAATTTAGTCAGAATGTTCTACAGATGTTAAGGTTCATTTTGGGGTAAAAATCTGCAATTCGACAATTTTATCATTTTTCGTCAAAATGAGAGGTACTGAGTCCCCTTAATTAAGTTTATTTCACACCTATATACATATCTACAAGATTTAATACTGAGGGCGTTAATTATTAGGCAACCCCAATCCTTACAGAACTTACATTTTCATTCGCCTGCCACAGACTGGCGGAAAGTCGAAAAACATACATTTCGTGCGGTGCTCACGCAGCACCCTCTCGCGGTCAAAGGGAGAAATCCGCAACACTCCCCACCTGAACTCTCATGAGTTCACTTACCTTAAATTCCAAAAACATTTTACAACCATTTACCATTTACAATTACAAGAATAAACTCAAAGAATATTTCAATACAAACATCAAAATTAAGCATAATTTGATAAACAAACGTACACTAATAAGAATATAAGAAATTAAAAAATGGTATGCACTGAGTATTACACAAATTAGAACTTCTAGCATTTTAAATGAAAAAATAATCAATAATCAATGTTGCAAATGTATATTCACACACAGTTGCAATAATCAATAATACAGATAGGAAATCAACAGTATACACTTCAATTAGACTTACATAATTAAGGGTTAATTTCTAAATTATAAACAAGTTGTACTGAGCGTATTATGTTACCTTTAGGCGTTTTGATAAGAAGAGACCGGATATTACCGTCTCGTCCCGGATACAGTTCTAAAATCTTTCCCATCATCCACATATTCCTAGGGTAACGCTCATCATTGATTAAAACAATATCATTCACTTTAAATGAAGAAACTTTACCTGGTTGTTGAGAGATATACGCTGATCTGAGATAAAGTAAATACTCCTTTCTCCATCTATTCCAGAAATGATTCAAAAGGGTTTGTTGATATTTAAATTTCTTTACCAAAGAATTCCTATTAACAATTAAGTCTTCATTTTTATGTTTTGTTGCAGGTAAAGACATTAACTTTTTTCCAGCTAGAAAATGAGAGGGGGTAAGGGGAGAGGGTTCTGAGGGTTCGTTGTACAGATACGTGATAGGCCTAGAATTAACCATGGCTTCAATTTCTAGGAATACAGTTTCTAATTCCTTAAAGGAAAGAGATGACCTTCCAATAATTTTCTTTAAGCATGTTTTAACAGTACGTATCTGTCTCTCCCAGAAACCTCCCCACCATGAACTTTTTTCAACAATAAATTTCCAAACAATACCTTTGGAAGCAAACATATTTTTAACTTCAGGATTATTAATTTGATTCCACCATTTCTTTAATTCACAATTTGCCTTTTTAAAGACCTTTGCATTATCTGAATATAATACAGAACATAAACCCCGACGAGAAATGAATCGACGGAATCCCAACAAAAATGAATCAGTATTCATATTAAGAACTAATTCCAAGTGAATTGCCCTTGTCACTGCACATGTGAAAATAAGTAAATAACATTTTGAATTAGAATCATTCACAAAAAAGGGTCCGGCAAAGTCCACACCACATACATCAAATGGGGGATGTTCTTGAATTCTGTCAGGGGGTAGTGGAGCTACTACCTGAGTTCCAGGTTTCGCTTTGAAACATCTGCAAATTAAACAGTTATTCAACACCTTTTTTACAAACTGTCGACCTTTGATAATCCAGAACTGTTCTCGTAAGTGTGCTAAAGTAGCATCTACACCTGAATGACACATTTTACTGTGAGCATCAAGGATGAGTAGTTCAACAAATTTATCATTAGTTGGAAGAAGCCAAGGATGCTTGGCTCTCTCGTCCTCATTTGAGAACTGTAAGCGTCCTTTCAAACAAAGCAAGTTATTGTCATCAAGTTCAGGATTCAGATTAAATATGCGTGAACCCTTGTCGATAGTACCTTTAGAGCGAAGTTGCATAACTTCCGCACCAAAATGATTTAATTGAGTAGTTTTTATCCAAAAGTACATGGCTTCCTGAAGTTCCGATACACCAATAGGTCCATTTAATTTCGAAGACTTTTTTCGGACATTGTTGACAAACCTCAATACATAAGCTGTAATTCGATAAACTTTTAACAGGTTGCCAAATCTCGTCACGTCTAACAATGGTGTTGTATTCTGGACAGAAATCTGACAGGTATTGACCGCTCGTGACCGTTTCTCACTCGCGATGCTTTCTTCAACATTTTCTCTCTGCTGATTCATCGGCCAATCACATTCAGGTTGTAAGAGCCAACTTGGTCCTTGCAACCAAAGGGAATTTTTCACAAGATTAAAGGCATTTTCTCCACGGGATAATGAATCTGCGGGGTTTTCTTTACCACTGCAATGGAACCACCTTCGTGAATCGGTAAGAGATTGAATTTCGGAAACCCTGTTACAGACAAAGGGCTTCCAATCTCTGGCATATCCTTTCACCCAATGGAGAGTGATCTGGCTGTCACTCCAAAGGAATATTCGGTTACAAAGTTCAGGAAACAGTCCGGTTAAATATTTTGCTAACTTGGCAGCTACTAATGCGGCCATCAACTCTAAGCGCGGAAGAGTCAGCGGCTTCAGTGGTGCGACACGACCTTTAGCTGTGATGAAGCTCGTACAGATGGAACCATTTGAGTTCGAATACCGAAAGTAGGCAACTGAACCGTAGGCCGCAGGACTAGCGTCCACAAACAAATGTAGACTCACATCGTTTCTTTTGCAGCTGTCAAAATATTTCCTTGGAATAACAAGTGTTTCAAGCACCTTTAATTCGGATTTCCACTTTAACCACTCTCTGATTATTTCTGGCGGAAGTGCTTCGTCCCAATCTAGACCTAGAGTCCATATTTGTTGTAAAAGGATCTTCATCCTCATTAAGAATGGTTGCGTGATCCCAATGGGATCGTAAACACTAGCCACTGTATGAAGGATTATTCTTTTTGTGGCCTGAGTATCGTCTAATACTTTGTTAAAATTATCACAGTTAATTTTTATTTTGTCAGTTTCTGGGGGTCCAGATCATGCCCAGCATTTTTGATTCCTTCAACTCTCCTACATTATAATCTCTTTCCCACCAAAATGAAATTAATTCTCCGGAATTAGATTTTAATTTCCTAAGATTCATCCCAGCATCTGTAAAAATGTTAACCGCGTCTGAAGATAACCTACATGCATCTTCAATTGTGTCACAACCATAATACAAATCATCTACATACATCGAAGAGTCTAACATCGTGTAGGTTTCGGGGTTCGTGTCTTCATATTTTTTAATATGAAACTTTATTACCATTGCTAAAATCGCAGAACTACAACAAAGACCGAATGGGAGACGTGCAAACCTCAAAATTTTATAATCTCGCTCATTGTCTCCGAACCAAAGAAATTTCAAAAACTCCCTGTCCCATTCTGAAATCTCTATCATTAAAAAGGCCTTAGCAATATCTCCGTTAATGGCAATTTCAAATTTTCGAAATTTTAAAATTAAGTCTAGGACAAGTGGGTTTAAACTGGGTCCAATGTCAAGATATTCGTTTAATGATTTTACGCCCTTAGCTCTAGAAGAGCTCGCATCATATACAATTCTGCAACGCGTAGTTTCGGTGGATTTAATCACCTCCCTTTGTGGCATAAAATAAGACGATTCCGTTATTTCTTGTGAACATTCTTCAATTATATTCTCTTTTAACTGTTCTTCAATCACGTTTTTATATTGTTGATAAATCTCTGGATTTCTAATTAATCTATTTTTAAGATTCTCAAAACGCCTTATTGCCACTGAGAAATTATTCTCTAACTCATTTATATCTGATTTCCATAATAAACTTACCGAATATCTGTTTTCTTTAAACTTTATTCCCCTTTCAAAATGCTGAATCAGTTCCCTTTCCTCATTGACGCGTCATCATTTATTCCCATCAAATCCAGACTCCACAGTGATCTCAAAGAATCTCGTAAACAGGATGTCGTGTTTACAAGTACGCAATTCTGCGAAATTACGCCGCTTTCACTGAATTGTAACCCGACTGGTATATATCCAAACATAGTTGACACCGCATAAATTCCCTTAGTGAGATTTATTTTTCCCCCACTATCTGCCAAAAGTAATCCACGCCTATAAGTACCCCTACGTTGACCGAAGTATCGCACATGTCAGCAATTCTCAATCCCAGACTATTCATTATTTCAAATGTTTTTACCGAAGCAATGCTAAGTGGCGCCGCTGTGATTACGTCACTCACTAAACACGTCACCTTCATTTTATTCCTTTTCTGTTTATCGGAAACGAAAAATTCCACAACTGGGAAAGTTTTAGGGGAAGCATTTTTCATCCCAAAACAAAAAAGTGAGAGTTTTTCTTCTCCTATAATTTTTAATCCAAGTTTTTTAACTAGGCTAATGTGGATAAAACTGCACGATGAACCGCTATCTAAAATAAATTGGTTACTTCCGATTTGCCATTAGAATAGGCCAAAACCGAACAGGTTTGTAATAAAGTATTACTTGAAACATTATTAGACACTGAAAGAGTTTGCTCATCTGGGATTTTTTTCTCGCCCGTTGTCAGACGATATATTTTCGCTTTGTTTAATTTCAGGTGACTCTTTTTTCTCCTTCGAAACCCATTGCGTTCTGTTTCGATTTTGAAGATTAGTACATATAGATTCGTGATGCGATTTGAATCCACATTTCGTACAATTTCTTCTATTTTTACAAGCCCTACTTAAGTGAAATCTTTTAAAACAAACGAAACAACGATTTTCATCACGTAATTTATACAGTTTCTCTTTGACACTTTTTTCACATGAAAACGAATCGTGGAATTTATTACAGACGATGCATGCTCGATTATCAACAGTATTAAAACTGGCAGCCGTGGGTACATTTCTAAAGTATTTTTTATTGCCAAATTGTGCATTTTCAGAACATGGAGGAACGGTACCTTTTCTCTCTTGCGTCAAAAAATTAGACGCTTCGCGACATTCAAGTTCGGTTTTTATGAAATGCAATAAATCCGAGACATTTATATCTTCATTAGATTTTTTCTTTCGATTGAATTCCAGCACTAGGTCCTCCGGGATTGATTTTAACAAAACAGGAATTAATAACTGACCGAATGAACCTGTGCCTCCAAATTCCGAACAGCAATTTCAATTTTATCATATAATTTTCTCAAACCTTTAACATTACGTAAACTCCTCACAGGTTCTAAATTTAACAGTTTGCTCATGAATTGGCTCACTATTAAATCCCTTTTCCCAAATCTGTCTTTGAGTGTCTTTACACTCTCATCATAATTTTTCTCATTTAATTCCAAAGCAGCTACTACATTACTAGCTGGACCTACAAGTAACGTTTTCAGATATGCGAATTTTTCTACCTTGTTAAGAGTTTCGTTTCTATGTATATTGTTTTCAAAATTGTTCCAGAAATCCGTGAATTTGGTCGGATCACCGGAATACTTTTCTAAGAGTAATTTTGGAAGCTTTACCGAACTCTGAGCAACTTGAGAAATATTTATTTGTTGTGAGGCATTTGGTTCACAAGATTTATTATCATTCAATATTAAACTCATTCTTTTAATTATTCGCAAACATTTCTCCTGATATTCTTCGGATGTAACTACATCCGATTCCAGCGATTCTAAATCAATTGACTCGTGAATTCCTTCATCTAGTTCTTTTAAATTAACTTTCTTTTCTAATAACAAGTCATATGACTCCTTCAAGTCATCTTTATTTCCCGATGCTATACTTTCCTCAATTTTCTTTAACAATTTTGAAACTACAGTTCTTAAAGCCGTTCGTTTAGTTTTTAATCGTTGAAAGTTTTCAGCCATTTCTATATCATACATAGTACATGTACCCAAGACTGCACAAAAGTATCAAATCTATTTTTTAACAAAACTCTTACCGTTATTCCTGTTCGCGCCCAAGCATGATCCGGAACCAAAACATTTTAATTTCCATATCTTCTTCTTGTCGGCCTGGATGCACCAGTCTTGCAACGGTGCTTCAGTGATCCATTAATCAGCCCTTAACGTATTTAATTAAGTTTATTTCACACCTATATACATATCTACAAGATTTAATACTGAGGGCGTTAATTATTAGGCAACCCCAATCCTTACAGAACTTACATTTTCATTCGCCTGCCACAGACTGGCGGAAAGTCGAAAAACATACATTTCGCGCGGTGCTCACACAGCACCCTCTCGCGGTCAAAGGGAGAAATCCGCAACACCTATAGTCAAGAATTTTCTAAATCGAGCCGTGGGTGGACATAGTTATAAGAATAATGGCGTTAAATTTTGACAACCCAAAGTTCAGCTATTGTTCCTTACAGATAGCCGTTAAAGGTATTTTTAGTTGAAGTAAAATTGTTGGTTTAGAGATATTTTTATTTTACCTTCAAAGAAGAATATCTGAAAAACTACGTCTGTGAATGAGAGTGTGTTTTAATCAACTTAGGAAGCATTAAAAATGTATAAGTCAATTTTCGGCAGTTCATTTTTAACAAATCTAACTCTGTGCTCTTTCGACTGTTAGACTAATTTGACATAACGCAACTTCTGTCATTTTTCACTCTAAAAACAGTGATGGATGCAGTAGAGTCATCGAGTCGCTAGCTTCTGAACTTCTGATATATTTTCTTTGTATGAGCTAAAACTATGTTGAGGTAAAGGGTAGAAGCCAGATGTTATATTCTGTTTTTTTTCTTAGAAGTCTACCATTCCGATTATAGAAAGCATTTCGTTTTAAAATGTTTACTTATTATTTTTCTTCATCAACGTGGAGCGGAGTGCAGTGCCGTGAAGTGAAGTGATTATTTTTCCAAATAGGATAGGGATAGAGGTATTATTTTTGGAAATCGAGACATGGAGAATTGAGTGTGCAGTAAACGAATAACGAGCTGCGGATTTCAAATGTTTGGTATCCTATGTTAAAAAGTTTCAGTGAGGATCTAGACCAGGGCTATTCAAACTGCGGGCCCACCAAGCTTTAATATGCGGCCCTCAACACTCATACTCATTACCAGGCAGGTGCTTTTGTAAACATAAATTTGGAAATTTCTTATTATTTATCATTTTTATTGGAAATTTCTCATTATTTCTCATTATTTATCATTTTGAAATATACAAAACTGTACAATAATTACAAGATGAAAAGAACTTTTTATATACCATGTTTTAAAATTTTCTGTTGAATCATATAAACTTGACAATTCTGTGTATTAATAAATACTTTTTAAATTTTTTTGATGAATTATCCCATCAACTTGAAAGAAAATGAAGTTAATTGGAAGTTAACTGGCGTTTAACTTTTCGTTCCCCTGTCGGCCGACAGATGGCTGCACCAGTCTACAAAACAAAATTAACTGAAAATGAATTCAATACTGCTTAAAGATGGCTAAAAGTATTAAAATAATGCATTGTCATCGTGTTCTGAGCTATTCTAAAAGTTTCAAATGTCTAGCTAGTTGGGAAGTTAGTTAAAAATTGATTGCAAGATTTGTACCGGACAAACAAACACACGCACACACAAACAAACAAACAAACAAACAAGAAAGCGAGTTAATAAAAACATGGTAATAATAAAAAAATGTGTCACCTGCTGCTCACGTTGTTCGCATCAACGTATCTTGGTTAATCATCCAATTCCAAAATGAAATATGCGAAGAACATTAATATCGGCTTGCAGATTCTTACCTTGATGACTCTTTTAGAGTAGGGTGAAGCAAGTACAGGGTGTCCATAATTAAACTTCCCTACTTTAAAGTTGTCTAGAGTCGAAACTATTGTTCAGAAAGTTATGAAATTTTGTGCAGGACATATTGAAGGGATGGGAATTTGTTTGAGCGAATAAAAAAAATTAGTTCAAAATTTCACCACCAGAGGGCGTTTTTTGATGAATTACACATTTACGACTGGTTCTTTACTTAAGATTTCACCATCTTTTTATCCATAGGTCACCCTAACACAATAACTCATACTCATTAAATCTTACAATCTTTCAAGTGATTGCAAAGTCGGTCGTCAACTGTAGAACATGCTATCTTACGATTTCAAATGGTAGCTGAAAATGATGGCCGTCATGCTGAACATGTCTTGTTGTAATAATTTTTTTAACTATAGTAAATGTTGGCTAAATGTGTAATTCATCAAAAAACGCCCTCTGGTGGTGCAATTTTGAACTAATTTTTTTATTCGCTCAAACAAATTCCCATCCCTTCAATATATCCTACACAAAATTTCATAACTTTCTGAACAATAGTTTCGACTGCAGACACCTTTAAAGTAGGGAAGTTTAATTATGGACACCCTGTATATAACTGATTTGTCTAAAATAGTCAAAAGTTCGTGTCAACATTTTTAAAAAATTCACGCATTTTTAAATAAACGTTGAATACATTTAGGTTTTAAAGTTTTACCATGTTTTTATTAACTCGCTTTCTTGTTTGTTTGTTTGCTTGTGTGTGTGTGTGTGTGTTTGTTTGTCCGGTACAAATCTTGCAATCGATTTTTAACCAACTTCCCAATTAGCTAGAGATTTGAAACTTTTAGAATAGCTCAGAACACGATGACAATGCATTATTTTAATATTTTTAGCCATCTTTAAGCAGTATTGAATTCTTTTTAAGTGAATTTTGTTTTGTAGACTGGTGCAGCCATCTATCGGCCGGGACGGGAACGAAAAGTTAAGCGCAAGTTAACTTCCAATTAACTTCATTTTCTTTCAAGTTGATGGGATAATTTATCAAAAAATTTTAAAAAGTATTTATTGATACTTAGAATTGTCAAGTTTATATGATTCAACAGAAAATTTAAAAACATGGTATAAAAAAAGTTCTTTTTATCTTGTAATTATTAGTTTTTACATTATTATATTATGAGGTATAGTATACTATGTTGCGGCCCGCTTAACGTAGCAAGCATATGCATGTGGTTCCGAGACAAAAAAAAAGGTTGAGTATGGCTGATCTAGACTCTCTTTATAGCTATTGTAATGACCAATTGACAGTGCTCGGCCTCGAATTACCGATCTTTTGATCTGCAGATGGATGGGTTACTACAGTTAAATCAATGAAAACCAGAATGTAGGAGTGTAACGCACGCTATAATACTTCCAATCCTCAAATGTAGATGTCGCCACCATACGAATAGACTTTGTGTGAAAACTTCCTGCTGTCCGTACTGTCAATTTTTTTAGCCAGAGAGAGTTTGGATCTCGTCGTGAGCGGAGACCCCTCGCGGTCTGATGCCCAATTTTGGACTATGTTAGGTTAACTTGTTTTTCTCTAAATGTTTTTCACTTGTTTTGTTCTGTGTAATGTAAGCCGTTCCTTGTAACTGTGATTTCTAGAGTAATTAAACTTGTTCTAAACTTTATCCCAAGATTTTCTTGATTACTTTTGGTTTAACACCAGTAATTACATTAATGACAGTTACAAGAGCACATAGAGCAACGATTTCAGTTATGCCTTTTGTCAGGCCGACGGGCGGTCTTTTTTTACTTTTTTTTAATGGTTATGCCGGTGCTTTGTTCTGGTTACACGGAATTTTAATATTAACGCTAGAAAGACGGGAATTTTTCTCTTACTAAAAAGACTGAACGCCGTCATTTTGACGGTTAAAAATAAAATCTAGAATTTAAAATATTTATTTTTTTAAAATGGCCAAATGCTTTACATTTTGAACTATTTCACACCAATATATAATAAATTAGTATATATTTAAATATATTTTTATGCAGGTATGCCGAGCTGACAACCTGGTATGGTTTATCCGTAAAAATATATGCATAGTTCGTACAGTCCTTATTTTTCAGCGCCAATATTTCCGAAGAACCAATATTTCTGTTATTTGCAAAAGAGGGAATGGACGAAAAGTAACTATCATTTTTTATTTACATGTTTTTATTAACTCGCTTTCTTGCTTGTTTGTGTGTTTGTGTGTTTGTCCCCTACAAATCTTCAATCGATTTTTAACTATCTTCCCGACTTGCTAGACATTTGAAACTTTTAGAATAGCTCAGAACACGATGACAATGGATTACTTTAATACTCTTAGCCATCTTTAAGCAGAATTGTTGTATTGTTCTGAATCAAGTTTATTTTTGTATTCTTTTAAAAGTTTAGCTTAGTGCTAAGGGTATTGTTTTATAATTTGAAAATTAGCATATTGCTAAGGTTTATTGAGCATTGATTAATATGGAATTTTTAATACAAGGTGTATTATTTTATTAATATCTGTTTCGATTTGAGCAGTTGCTCAGGGTAATTGGATAAAGATATTAACTTTAAATTTAATATTTTGCTAATTGTTTTGATTTCGGTTTGAAGTTCAGATTTTAAAGATAATACGTAGAGTATTTTTGTGTGTTAATATCATTTTGAAACTTTATATACTAATGAGTGAATTGTGCAATTATTAAGTGGATTTATGTGCAAATATTAAGTTATTAAGTATTAAGTGCATGTTCATTGTGTTGATATCATTTTAAAGGGTTACCTATTATTGAGTGTATTTTGAATTGATAGTAAATGTAGTGAATTTCATAATATCAAGGAGTTTTGATATTGAGATTGAAAATTAGTATATAGATAAGTGCATTTTGTAGAAGTATTGTTGAGAAATATGGCAGATTACTTAGCGAGCTATAAAAAAAAATCCTGCTAATGCTAGCGGAAGAAGTCGGAGCTAGAGCGACAAACGCGGAAAGGAAAACAGAAATAATAAGTAAAATCGTAGAGGCGCCAGATTACAGGGAGACATGCGTGAAAAATTGTCTTGATGCAATTTTGTTGGATACTCAAAGGGATGAGGAAAGAGAAAAAGAGGATAGAGCAGCACAAAGAGAAAGAGAAGTTAGGGAATTTGAATTAGCGAAATTGAAATTACAAAACGTGGCAGAAACGAGCAGTTTGAGCTCTCACGTGTCGACTTCAGAAATAACTAGGATTAATAAGGTTAATATGAAAGAGTTGGTTCAGAAATATGACCCAAAAGCAAACGATATAACGTTATTTTTTATGATTTTTGAGAGACAAGCAAAAAAAATGAATGTCGCGGAAGATGATTGGGTATGTCAACTTATACCGTTATTACCAACGGACATCGCGGAAATCATAGTTAAACAACTCGCGTACAAAGGAAATGATTATCAATTTGTAAAAAAACTGCTATTGAATAGATTCAGAATGGGGGACAGGCGCGTTGAGGACTAAGTTCGAAGAACACCAGAGAAAACCAGGGGCTTTGTCGGCAGATCTGGCTTACAGCTGAAGGGCTACCTGGATAATTGGTTAGAGTCGTTAGAAGTAAAGGATTTCGAATCCTTAAAAGAACTAATACTGACGGAGCAAATGAAAAAACGGGTCCCTGTTGAGATTAGAGAAAGATACGTAGAGGATTGGGATGAAATTAAAACGGCTTCCGGGTTAGCAGAAAAATGCGACCGATACGAAAGCATCCGGGGTGTTCCAAAAAAACCGGAACGTAAGTATTGGGAAAAGAAACCGTTTCAGGATAAAACAAAGGGTCAATACAATGCAAAATTCAGGGAAGGTCCGAAGGCCAAACCAGAAGTAGCAGAGAAACGGGAATACGGTAAGAATGAAAATAGTCGTAAAGAACTGTCTTATGAAAAGAAACGACAAATCCAGTGCTATTTTTGTTCAAAATCGGGGCACATCAAATCCGAGTGCCCAGAATTTCTAAAAAAAAGGGTCAGGGTGAAGTTGTGAATCATGTAAGTGAAGTAGTGAATCATGTAAATGAAGAGGTGGATTTAGGAAATTGTTTTAAACCCTATTTAAAGAAACCACTGATAAACGGAATTGAGAGAAGTTATCTGCGCGACACAGGGGCAGCCATTGATCTCTGTGATCGAAGCTGGATTAATCCAGAGGACTTAATAGGGGAAGTCACCTGGATTAAACAACCGTTAGATAACGAATGTAAATGCTTGCCTCTGGCTTGGGTGACTTTAAAAGGGGAATTCGGGAGTATAATCACTAAAGCGGAAGTTAAACCAGCCCATTTTGAACAAGGTTACTACCTTTCGGGAAATAAGACAGCAGATCTTATTCAATAGAAACAAAATGGTATCCCAATTAATATGGTTTGCATCCGCAGTCAGACTAAACGTCCCTCGGGAAATGAAAACCCTGTTTCAAGTCCCCTGAAGGAAAACGAATCGGAAAATGGGAAGTCAAAAGTAAAGCCTGACAGAACAAAAGATTTGGGAGATGAAACTTCGGGTTCTAAACGGCCCGGGGCAGAAGAGGGGTTGAGGGAAGAATCGCATTCAGAAAGACCGCTCATTTTGGGGGAGGAGAACGAGTTGATGAAAACGGGTTTGGCACAAGTTTCCGAATCTGATTTTGGCGAAGCGCAAGTCAATTGTCCCTCCTTGAAGTCACTTTGGGAAAAAGCGAGCGACCTTAAAAACTCCGAGTTTAGTGTGGAAGGGGGTAAGCTAGTCCGGATTTCGGAATCGAAAACGGGAGAGCACAGAATCCAGTTGTGCATGCCATTAGAGTATCGTACGGGGATATTATCTTTGTGTCATGAAGAAATTTCCGGCCATCTCGCTAGTACTAAAACAAAAGACCGGATATTAAGGTATTATTATTGGCCGAACTGTTATCAAGAAATTGAGAGATTCGTAAAGACTTGCGACCCTTGTCAAAAAGTTGGGAAAAATAAGGACAAAAAGAAAGCCCCCCTAAAACTTGTGCCGATAATATCCGAGGTGTTTTCTAAAATTAATGTAGACGCAGTAGGTCCTTTGCCTACGAGCACAAGGAACAATAAATATTTAATTACATCTATTTGTGTGGCATCAAAATTCCCAGATGCCATCCCGGTTGAAAATATTAGTTCCCCGGCGGTGATAGACGCCCTGTTTCAGACGTTTTCACGGACAGGTTTCCCTAAAGACATCCAATGAGATTTAGGAAGGTCATTTACGAGTGAGCTCACATCGGAATTTTTTGGTAAATTCGGGATCAAGTTGGTTCATAGCAGTGTGTGCCACCCCCAAACGAACAGCGTAGAGAGACTCCACTCTACGTTAAAAAGAGTCTTAAAAGCGTTATGTCTTGAAACAGGGAAAGACTGGGAGGAAATTTTGCCGATGGCTCTTTTCTCTTTGCGCACGGTGACACACGAAAGCACCGGGTTCAGCCCTACAGAGTTGGTGCATGGAAAAAACTTGAGGATGCCACACACCTTACTTTATGAAAATTGGTTACACCAGAAGAGTAGTGACCCAAATGTGGTGGAATACGTATTAAATCTGACAAATAGGTTAAAAACATGTCAGGAGTTAGTGGAGAAAAGTATGATGGAATGTAGGGAAATTTTGAAACTGTGGTACGACAGGAATGCGGTTCTACGAAAACTTAAAGTCGGAGACCCAGTTTTGGTTTTGGCCACTTCAAAATTAAATAAGATGGCGGTTAATTGGATAGGGCCGGGAGTGGTCACGAGTGTAATTTCTGAAACAAATTACATGATTGACCTACCAGGAAAACGTAATAAATCAACCATTTACCATGTTAACTTAATGAAGCCGTATCATCGTCGACCGAAACATGTAAACCTGCTAGTCGATCAGGAGGTCGAGGAAGTTGAGGAGGATGCCGAAATTCCTTATCCTTTAGCGGACCCAACTCACAAGGATTTTTGGGAGGTAGTAAGAGGGAACGATTTAGAAAACCACGCGTCTGCCGAACAAATCGGAGATTTCCGTAGCATGATAGAGAGACATATGGGGACCTTTTCTTCAGATCCGGGAATCACCCATCTCGTAGAAATGGACATTGTGTTGAAGGATGATACCCCTGTGCGAGCAAAACCCTACCGCATGTCCCCGAGAAAAAACCGAAATTCTACGGGAAGAAATACAGCGTCTTTTAAAACTTGGGGTGATCGAGGTGGGGCAGTCTGATTATGCCTCTCCTATGATCTTGGTTGAGAGCCCCGGGAAAGACCCTCGTCCTTGCGTGGACTATAGGAAGCTGAATGAGAAAACCCGAACTGAATTTTTCCTTCTCCCGAATATTGAAGAGGTGGTAGAGAAGGTTAGGGCGGCGAATCTTATCACCGTAGTGGATCTAACGAAAGGTTATTTCCAAATCCCCTTAGCAATAGACGCACAAAGATATTCGCACAAAGATAGACGCACGGATTTCGTAACTCCTTAAAGTTATGATGTTTGGCTTAGTGAATGCTCCTTTCTATTTTTGCAAATTGATTGCGAATGTTTTGGGAGGATCGAAGCACTTCGCTTTGCCTTACATTGATGATATTGCAATTTTCTCATCAACCTGGAACAGCCACCTGAGAGATGTGGACACGGTTTTAAAAAGACTGGGGGAGGCCAACTTAAGGGTGAAACCATCAAAATGCAGGTTTGCACAGGACCACGTGTGCTTTCTGGGGCATGAAGTGGGTCCTGGGAAACGGTCGCCCAGTGATGTGAAAATCGAGGCTATAAAAGACTTCCCGGTACCGAAAACTAAAACCCAGCTCAGGGCATTTCTGGGATTAATGGGATACTATTCCCGATATGTAAAAAATTATGCCATTTTAGCAGTTCCGTTAACAAATGCCCTAAAAGGCAAAATAAAGAAAGAAAAAATAGCATGGTCCGACGAGTGCAACAAGGCGTTCGAAACCTTAAAATCAAACCTCATGAGAAGTCCGGTGTTATACGCACCAGACTTTTCTAAAAATTTTGTGGTGCAGATGGACGCGAGTTTATACGGCGCGGGTATAGTTTTATCTCAGTTCATTGACGGGGAAGAGCATCCAATTTTATATTTAAGCAAAAAATTCTCGCGGGTGGAACAAAATTACAGCACGATAGAACGCGAATTAGCGGATATAGTGTACGGATTAAAGAAATTAAACCACTACCTTGATGGACAGAAATCTATAATCCAAACTTACCACAATCCCCTGGTGTTCTTAAAACAAATGGTGGGAACAAACTCTCGGCTAACCCGTTGGGCACTGTGCCTCCAGCAATATAATTTTGAGGTAGAACATAAGCCGGGTAAACTGCATGGAAACGCAGACGGGCTCAACAGGACAGAGTGAACATGGTACTTGTCACAAGATGGTTGTAAATAATTGTAGGAAAAATGTAAAATTTGTGCTACATTAAATTTTGTTCTCAATTACACATGCCTAAAGGCTGTGTCATAGACTTAAAAATTTGGCATGTAATTACGATGTGAAGTGAGTGTTTGTATTGTTTTTATTTCTAAGTATGATGTATGTATCTAAGATTTTGAGTGTTTGTATTGTTGTAGCTAAGAGATTTCTGTAATTAATTTCCTGAAATGGGCTGTCATGTACTCAGTAACGACGCGTGCTATATCTTGAGAGGTTGTTTTGTATTAAGTTAAATATGAATACCAAGAAAAAAAAGTATATTGTAATTCCAAAACTGAGTACGCGTAATATTGACTTTTAGCGTAATTAGTGACACCGGAAGCACTTAATGCTTGGCAGGAAATTTAAGAGTGGGAAGATAGATTCCCTCGCGCATAAATCTCTCTGGGAAAACTTAAGAGAACACAATCTCATATCTGAATATTGAATTAATTATCCGAACTTTGGATATCCCAAAGGAGATCTTTGGACTATCTTAGGGGGAGGGAGTTGTGATGCCGTGCAACATCCCATTTTTCCTCTCAACGTTCTCAGGACAACTGTGTACAAAAAAAAGCTGAAGCTGAGACGTGAAAACCAATCACAGAGCTCAACGTATATGGCTACGTGATATGTCAAACCAATCACAAATTATGCCAACAATCTCGACGGCAAAGGGGGAATCCGTTTGGAGGTGACTTGAAAGAGCGAACGGTCAGACGGCAGAGAAGCAAAGGCTTGAGATTGGTCAGCGTTGGGATGCTGAGATGATAGTGTTTTGAGACCAAATTGTAAATAATTTGTATATAGTGAGTTCTAATAAAGGAGCTTAATTTTTATTTTAATTCGTTCCTCTGCTTATCTCAATGTCGAGTTTGAATTACTGGATCTCATGTGAGATTGTGTTGGCTTGTTGTCGGCCACGACATGACAAGACCAAGGTAGGAAGAACCGAAATGTACTTTTTTTTAGTACTGTTTCTCGAAAGGCGTATAAAAAGAGCCTTCGATGTACCTGGCTTTTATTATATCGTGTACTCAAACTCGTTTTTGTATTTCTCTTTTCTTTCTACGCAAATATAATACATTTTATAACCGCAATTTGTTGTAGCGAGGTTATGGCTCCCATAATAAAATAATATTTTATTATGGCTCCCATAATAAAATGCGTGCAAGCGCACTGTAGTCGAGAATTGAAATGAGCAGGAAAATGAACGTTCTCTGGAAACAATATCGATGAAATGAAAAAGCTGTTAACTAGCCGACACGATACCGTATTAATCGTCGGGTTATGTATCGGTGTATATTGTCGTTGTCGTGTCGGGAAATGAAAAAGCGCCCTTAAGGTTTTACCTCTTAAAAAATCTCTGACATATATATACGTATATGTATGTCAGAATTTTGACGCATCTTGGTAATTTTCTGTTTAACTGTTTACTGATTTTCCAAGCGATAGACTGGGTTTGGCGCGCTGACAAAATTATAACTCGTGAGGAAGGATGGACGGACGGTTTTAGCGTCTGAAATTTTCCTTTCCGCAGCACCATTATGGAGGAACGTAATCCTGCGTTAAAATGGGCTAAAGTGTTTCTGTTTCTTATGCCCCTGGCTGGAAGTTCCAGATCAGGTCCATATAGGCTACGGTCTGAAGTATGCGACTCCGGATTTAAATAGCATCACAAGGGTCAAAGACCGTCTTAGCTAGATGCCACCTCAATTTTAACCGAGCATTCCCTGGGGATCATACTCTCTCCCACCCTCACTGACCTTCCTAGAGGAACTAGATTGAATTGTGTTGGTAAGTATTCTAGTAATTCTGTTTTGCGTATAAAATTCACTTTCTCTGTTTTGTGTTCATAATAAATTTATCGACATATTGTAATTCTTTGTAGACAAGAGGTACTGGCTTATAATTTTAAAGAAGTGTTTGTTAGCAATCAGCTGTTTACAGCAGTTGTTTAAGCATGTTGATACTCCTCTTCCTAGTCTTTGTGTTTTTCTAAGGCCTTATTATGTACACCTTCTTGCCATAAAAGTTGTTTTATTTCAAGTTGTTTTATTCAAATATTTAATACTTAATTTGGAATGTTTGGTGTGTTGAACGAGCAGAAAATACGAGGATGCAACAGGATCTAAACTCACGCGCGCGGCACATGACTCCACAAGTATACGACTTTTCTGCTCGAGGTCACTGTCGCAGTGTAGGCGACAGTTTTTGAAAGTTAAACAGGTGCAAGATGGGCACAAAGAATAGGAGAAGAAGATATGTTCCAAACAGAGGATAAATGGTGTACAGATGCAGTTTACGCTCTGCTTATGTCAGAAAGAGAGACGAGAATTGACGTGTGAAAGGGAAACGGTCGAAAATTGATTGCAAGGAACGGCGGCCAGCTGCAGTTAATGATCTGGACAGGCAGAAATAGAAAACGAAGGGGTCCGAAATTTGATGTTAGTTAAGGATGAGTTAAGACTTTACGAGCTTCACTGCTTTGGGAGGTCGGCAGGGGATCGCAATAGAAGCGTGTGAATATATGGGCGTGAGAATTCTCTTGAAGGGTGCAACGACTGACGTCCCCTTCAATTTTGAGTGGAGGAGTTATTATTATAAAAAAAGAGTTTTAGCCAATAAAGGGTATCCATATTTACCCATTGGTCAGGAGATGACCACCAATGGAAAGCCTAGAATGAAGTGTGGGAGTTAAGTAGAAAGATAGAGATGGCTAAAAAAATCAGAGAGATATAGAGTTGACAATCAGTAAGGCAGATTAAGTTTAGAATCCGCTGAGGAGAAGTCGGAGTCAAGAAAGGCAGAAAGGGCCGCAGACGACTAAAAAAGATAGAGGTGTAAGCCCTCACGTGCCAATGAATGTTATGCCTGCCGATTGAAGGATCACTTGAGCCGAAACCCTTCCGCGCCGACCTAAACTAAATGCGCCCGCCTAATGACCCCAGGAGAAGTCGATCTGACGACCAGCCGATAGCTTAGCCCTAGAAGGAGATACCTGTCCAGGAGACCAGAACTCTCCCATGCCGCACCCCTTCATCGAGCGAGCGCCCGCTACTAAGAGGTTGTAGCGTCCCGGAGCCCCGTATGCATAGATGATCGCTACCAGCCACCACCGCCCAGAGTGTAGAGTCCTTGTGCCACAGATGACCGCCGCAAGCCACCTCTCGTCCCTCACGATTCTCCCCAGCCGTGCAAGTATCAGGTACGGGATTTTGTTTATTTGGTGATCTTGTGCTGATGCTCAGTTAGATTAGGAGGATGATAGTAGCCGCGATTAATATTGCATGTTGTCATAGATATATGTCACCGAATATTTGTGGCTTTGTATAATAATAGTTAGAATATGAAATTGAGTAGTAAAAGTATAAGTGATATGAGATATATATATGTATTGTATTAACATGATAAAGGAGTAATGATAGGAAGTCAATAATGAGTAATGTTAATGGTATATATAGTGTGAATATGAAATTGAGTAGTAAAAGGATAAGTGATATGAGGTATACATATGTATTGTGTTAAAGCTTCGAATAATCAAATAATGAAATTGAGTAATAAAAGTATAAGTGATATGAGGTATATATATGTATTGTATTAACATGATAAAAGAGTAATGATAGGAAGTCAATAATGAATAATGTGAATTGTATAAATAGTGTGTTGATAATTAATAAATTTATTTGTGATCATACACATGAGTAATCACTAATCCTTTGTGTCAAACATTGTACTAACCACAATTAAATATTTTCATAATTATTTAATTTACTTTCACAGTCACCAGGTGAACTGTTTCCATAATCTTGTTCAGGACGTCATCGGGAAAAATGGTGTTGCTACATTCCATGGGCCGAGCCCGCAAACGTAGAAAACATAACAGTGATGTACTAGTGAACAATGAGGTCATTGGAGCAGTGAGAGAACAAAATAAAATGAGAAAAAAATTACAAATTAAAAAAGTTAAAAATTTAGGGTGAGGAAAAATAAAAATAAAAGGAATGAAAGTAAATTAAGTTGAACCTGCGGAACGCAGGAAAAGAAAAATTACATTTGGAACTAAGAACGCACCAACCGGGATCGAACCCCGCTGTGTTGTATTGAAGACGAAGACTGTACCGCAGAGCAAGCTTTGAAGCGAAGGGAGGGACAAAAAAGCGGGAGGAGTACTTAGCAAGGTTGGAGAAAATGCAAAAGGCAAATTAGCCACTATTTATTTTGTGCCTTTCAGAAGGCAGTTATACAGAATTAGCGATTTGTGCTGAAAGGATTTAGCTCTTTTCATTTTAAGAAGACATTCTTTTAGATTATTAAACATTGCGTAGAAATCTTGCAAATCGAGTTAGTTCTGGATTTCGGCTACAGTTTCATTGATTCCCTGTATAATTTTGATAAAGTTAAAATTTACCTAACTTTATTGATTTCGGGGATTTCAGTGTTATATTGATGGATGTCGTTACAAATTTAAGAGTTTTGATTATTATTGTTGATTGGGGGCTGAGATTCAGTTGAATTGTTGGGGGGAATTACATTTTTTAAGATGTCAGCAAATGACACTCCAGATGTAGTTGGTTTTTTCGGCTTCTTATCTTTCTTTTTAGATGAATTATGTGGAAATTTTGGGCATCCTCTAAACTGGCTGGGTGTTGGCCTCTGCAATTACAGCATTTTGGTGTGGTATTTTCCGATTTAGGCCCGTATGCAGAACAAAGGGTCGAAAGATGTGACTCTCGCTTCGCAAGCGGGGGTAGTTTGCGAGAGTAGGGGGAGAGCACTCATTTTAGCTATGCTGATCAAACAGTTTGCACTTCCGCAAATGATGACGTCAAGATGTGTAAAGAAACCTTATATGGTTAAGTCATGCCCTTTTTCTCCTCCCGAGTGCGGAAGAAGCCCCCCCCCCCCCCACTAACCCTACTCGGGGGAGAGGACGACGGTCAATTTAGCGAAACCGTCCGACTGAACTGCCTCAAACACGGCATTTTAATTGCTTCCTTACGTTGGGGTTCAAGAAAAAGTATACAGTATTGGGAAAAACCCGCGCTTTGACTTCGACCAACGTGGCTATTTCTTTTACATTTTGTAGACCATATAAGGTTTCCTTACACATCTTGACGTCATCATTTTCGGAAGCGCAAATTGTTTGATCAGCATAGCTATAATGAGTGTTTTTCCCCTACTCTCGCAAGCATCCCCCATTTGCGGAGCGAGAGTCATATCTCTCCACCGTTTGTTCTGCATACGGGCCTTACTTGTGTGATGATCCCCGGCGCATTTAACACAACGGGGATTCATGTTGCAAAAGTCTGATTAATGATGATACAATTGACAATTGAAACACTGCTGTGTTTTGTAAGGGTAAATGTTCTTTTTAATTCTAATTCTGAAAAAATAAAGTGAAGTTAGTTCGAAAATGGTTTTAGATTTTTCGTCGAGAACTAAAATTACCTGGTAAATTGGGATTGATTTTTTTTTTGTTTGTTTTTCGGCTGACAAATTGCACAACTTTTAAGACTTCATAATTTAGTGATTTTAGTGATTCCGATATTTCCTCGCATTCAAATTCGATTGGGAGACCTCTTATAACAACCTTAATTGATTTAACATAGTTTAGTGGCAGGGAGTATCCCTGAATGCCGTTATCCTTCAGGAACTGAATGATGTTTTCATGTCATAATCTTGTTAGGACCATAGGAAAATTGGATCCAACTGCAATTTCTGGGCCACGTCCTCTATTGCAGACTTTCCGGTTATAAGCAGAGGAGAACCAATAGACATAGTGTAGAGAAAAGGAGAAAAGTGATTGGAGCGCTCAGAATCCGTGAGTTCGAAGTAGTTAAAAAGTGAGCAAGCATCTTGAAGGGACAGTTTTATTATTGCGTATGGTGGGACAACATGGTCATACTGTGCAAATACGCACATTAAAAAATTAGCATCTACTCAAAGCAGCACTATTAGACAAATCGTTAATGCACCTTGGTATTTTGAAATGTCGACATTTACAGGGAGATTGGACTCCCAACTATTCGAAATTACCTTCAAAAATTAGCTATTAACTTCCATAAGTCTATTGATGATCATGCTGATCCCAAAAACAGGAAAAGGCCTAGAGCCATCCTCTCACTTTCATAAATTTGTCCCTTGTCTGCTTCTTAAAAAAATGAAAAATGATACTTAGCATTGCTAAGTTAAAAAAAATAATAAAAATTCAAAACAAAATAAAAATTATGTGTTGCTATCCTTAAACTTCCTTCTCTCCTATTTACTACTGTAGCTAAGTCATTTTTCTCTCCCATTTTCCGGGAAGAACTCTACAGTAATTTATTCTCTTTACTACTGTTATTGCCCGATGCTGGATCGCTTCGGTGATTCCAGCTGAAGGCACTGAACTCGAGGATCCTGAGCGCTCCAATCACTTTCCTTCTTTCTCTACTTTCTGTCCAATCATGGTTCCCCCATTACATTCTGAAAGCCTGCACTTGAGGGCGTGTCCCGAGTATTGCAGTTAGACCAAACTTCCTATGGTCCTATGGCAGGGACAGTAGATTGGAGAGTCTACGAACGATGCCAAGATGTGCAAGGAGAGAGAAGAAAGTTTAAGGATGGTAGTACATTTTTATTTGGTTTTAAAAGAATTTTATAAGGTTTTTTACCTTGGCAAGCCAAGTATCAGTTTTTTTTCAGAAGAAAAGGACGAAAACAAAAATTTAAGAAAGATACAGGATGGCTCTGGACCTTTTCCTGTTAGTAGGGTCAGCATGATCATTTGTTCATAGTCTACTAATTCTTTAAGTAATTCATTATCATTATTATTGTGAAAGTTAATGGTGAGTTTTTGGAGATAGTTTTGAAGAGTGGGGAGACCGATCTCTCGATAGATATCAACATTAAGAAAGTACCAGGGAGCATTAATGATTTGCCTGATTGTGCTACTTTGTGCAGAAGCAAGTTTTTTAATGTGCGTTTTAGCACAGTATGAACAGGCTGACCCACCATAAGTTAAGATAGGACGTAGAAACGATTTATACATGAGCAATTTATTATGTACTAGCCGGGCTTCGCCCAGCTACGTTCAAACCATCAAAGGAAGACGATGAATGTATCAAGTGAATGAATGACTCAATCGTTGTTTACAACCCAAGGGGAGAATTTGTCGTTCATCGCGTTTGAAGAACCGGTAGAAAATTTGTGTTAAGTATCGTTCTTTAAAATTCAGTTAAAAATCGAAATTTTAAGATATAGACTTTGTTGTGATGAAAATTAATAGTTTTAGAAATAATTAACGTTTATATTAATATCGGGAATTGATATAATAAAGTAAGTAAGTAAGTAAGTAAATTTTAGTAACGATTGTGCTTTGTTCTAATAAATTTATTAAGCCTCTGCTAAATATAGGTGAGGGTTAAACTGGTGGTGATCAAATATTAATTAATTTGATTAATGTCATCGCATTTGGAGAAGTGTGCGCAAGTTTCTCTAAATGTTTTGACATTGAGAAGAATTAAGTTTGAAATAGATCATCACAGGTTATACCTTATTGTTAAATATATTGATAAATTAATAAGCCTGATTTTGAAATAATTGTGAGTTGGCTGGTACGGTTTTTGGCTGGCAGTTTTTAATTCAAAGGTTGAAGAAATTTTGTTAAAGGGTAAAAGTTTTATAAATATTTATTGTTTTCCTTCTTTCCCTAAAAATGACCCTGTGCCTAGCAACAAGTTCTCATAGCCTCCTCCGCTATCTGTAACCCGATACTTCCGCTGCGAGCCTTTTTCGAACGGGAAGAAATCTCAGGACAGGAGATGGAAGGCGCGCAAGGATACATCGTCAGGTGGATGACCAGGGCGCCTTGAAATTAAATTAACCAACAAGAACGAGATGAGGGGTGGGAAAAATAAATTGTATAACGAATTGCAGAGTGCAAGAATGCTACCTGTAGCCTTCCCCTCTCATTTCGACCATCAGAATTCACGGCGCGCCGAGGAACTACTTGGAATGGAAGATGATTTTACGGACTGATGCAAGTGGTGACAAGGGCTGACTCGGGAGCGCGGGGGTTTGACAGGAGAGGATTTGGGGGATCCTGAACTGGTGGCGAGGAGAGCGGGAGACCCAAGCTGGGGGCCTCCCGGCCCAAGGGACGATGGCCACGGGTGAATTTCCTTTTTCCTTTCCTTTCTTTTCTTTAAATTCTATCCTTAAACTCTCTCCTTTTTGAATGCTGCAGCAGAGTCATTAAGATTCAATTTAAATTTAAAATTTAGTTAATGATTTGTAATTGCACAGAGCAATTAGGGTTTTTTTTATTCGCCAGCCACTCAGTGTATTTATTTGATTGTGTTGTGAAGATATAAATTTTAGTTTTACAGCAATTGTATTTTTGATAATTTAATATTGGTATGCCGAAAATGTGTTGATTAGAATTGATTACCAGATTGATGGTTATAATGTTAGTGAAATTGTCAATAAATTGTGATTATTAGTTTGTAAAGTGGTGTCATGTCGGTCTATGCCTTTGAGTAAATTTTCTGATTTTCAGCTTTAAGTTGTTTTTTTTTTAATTTCAACAGAGTTGAAATTTTGAAGCTTTTTCTTTTAGGTGATGCAATTTAATCTCTAGATATACTCCAATGATAGGGAGGTAATTTTATTGAACTTAATTTCTTTTTCTTTTGGCTCATTAATCACCACAGTGATGCAACAGTAAGTATCGAACCATAGTTAATTATTATATGTTTATGGGTTATTGCTACACACAACACAAGTCTTAAAATGTACTAACCACTATGGCTATTGGGCATATATTGAAGTAAATTTAACTGAAACGTAGTATTAATTGTAAATTTAAGTAAATTGATATTAAAGTTTGTAATGACCTATCCTAACATTAATTAGTTAATTATAATATTAAAGTTTAAAGTAACCCCCAACACAAATCCGTTGCCACAACTTGAAATGAGGTTTATATGAATGAGAAAGCTTTCATCTTCCAGATGATGTAAATATTTTCTTTGTAAGATAAAAACTCGAAGAGCATCAACCGTAGATCCTCAAAAGTGCGTAAATTTCTCGAAAAAGTGGGTTTAATATTTTGATGAAAATATTAGTCTGTTTTAAATTATTTTTAAACAAATGAGGTCTTGTTTGAAGGAGAAATGTCTGTAGTCTTAAACTGTAAAAAGATCAAAATTCTACGATCATTTTTTGCCGAGATATCGTAATCTGAAGTTTAAAAAACATAAAATATCCCACAAAACATAAAATAATTAATTTTCTAGAATAAAATTTAAAATTCACGCTTCGAGGTGCACTTTCCATAGTCTGTACTACCCGTGTGCCAAATTTCATGGCTGTAAGTTTCATAGGCCGCACACACGCACACATTGAGGTGGTACACCCGGAGGAGTGTGACCGACAGACAGACCCGGACCTTGCTTTATTAATATAGATGCTTAATTTGCTGTCCCGAACAATTAGGGGGTAGATTAATCTGCGAGCTGCTTGGAACTTGTCCCTAACATGTGTGATGTGATGTTTCCAAGTGATATTTTTATCTAGTATAATGCCAAGGTATTTTACTGTGTCAGACCAGGGGAGTTTCGAGTTTCCGATTTTTATTTGGTGATTTATGTAGGAATTTTTGCGTTTGGCAGTGAACATAACAGCAATATACTTATCATTATTAATTTTAATTCTCCATTTATCGAGCCAGTGTTGAATGGTAGTCATGTACTTGTTGATGTTTGTAACGGCATATTTAAAGTTTCTATATGAGTTGTAAATGGCAGTATCATCGGCGAATATTGCTAAATTTACATTAGTATGGATTGGGAAATCATTTACGAAAATATTAAATAAAATCGGCTCGAGTACGCTACATAATCTTGTTCCACTAGTTTCTATAATTTATTGATTGGTGGCTCCATCTCTCGAAATAGGTAGAAACGAAATCGCCGCATGAGTATCCCCTTGTGAGGGAGCAATGCGAATGAACGATAAAATATTTATACAAAAGAATACACTCAATAAAATATTAGAAAAGAAAGTTGGTGATCATGTTAAAAGGAAAACATTGAAATTCACTATGTTGATTCAGACTGTTCAGGAAAAAAAAAGAGTTGTGTTTTCATAACTTCACGTTTCTATAGCTTGTATTAACATGCTATGAAAACGTTGAAAACACATAAAAATGAAAACTTTAAAATGTGTAGTAATGAAATTTTGAAAATACACACAATTTAAGTGACAATTTAGTGAGAGTATCTATCAGAGTTCTGCGGTTAGTCTCTTTGAGAAATGAACATGTCTACCAGATTTAGTAGTTTGCAGATTGTTTCCAGCGTTGTTTGGATATTGAAGGGTGAATCACCTTTTGATGTGTCATCTAAAATAACTGCTGATTTAACTCTGTCTAGTGATGTACAGTATTCCATATTTTTGCCCATTTTTATTTATGGTAATGTACTTATGATTTCTACACAGAATTTCATGGGGACCGGTATAAGGTTGAGACAGGGGTGGTGTTATTTTGTCCCCTCGAAGAAAAACATAACTGCAAGTATTTAGTGCAGGCTGTACAAATATGCTTCTTGGTCCACGAGCAGATGTATAACAAGATTTCAAGTTGTTGATTTTATCTCGCAGCTGTTGAACAAAATTGAAGTATGTGGATGACAGCGATGGAAGCTCAGAACAGAATTCAGCTGGTACTCTCACAGGTACACTATACACTAGTTCTCAAAGGCGTAGCTTGCTTCTAACATTTTTTTGGGGGGAGGGTCCTTAAAATAGGAAATATTCTGATTTTTTTAAATTGAATAACAATAGAATTGATGTTTGAGTAGTATTTAAAAGTTATACAATGATAAAAATAAATATAATATAAATAAAATGAGAAGAAAAATATAGCATCGACTTTTTTTTGTGGATCACATCATTGTTAAAAACTATGTAAAGGCTAGAGACATTATTGGCATCTTCAGTTTCACAGTTTGAAAAAGGCGGGGGAAAACCAACTTTCTTAAAAGTCTCTACAATTTTCTGATTTTAATTAAACTTCTATTAACATTTTAATTTATTTCAATTTCGCTACGCCTATTCTAGTTCTTCACTAGAGGTTTTTAAATCTGGTTTCACTGCTGCTCTAAGTCCAAGTAAAACTGATGGCAATGAATCAGTCTATCTAGGGTTCTCATGTGCTTTTAATGAGCTTTTTAATGCTCTGTGGAAACGTTCCACTAGACAATTTGCCTGTGGAAGGAAAGGTGTTGTCCTGATTCTATTAGTACCAAGTAATTTGGTCATCTTTCTTAGTTTAAATTTCTTGTATCTGCGGCTAGTTTTATTTTAAATGCATTTATTTTACATTAATTTGACTAAGGGCCTGTTCACACAGGAGTCCGTTGCGGAGAGTTAAAGTAATGAAATATATTTAACCAATGACAAACCTCCAAACGAATAGCAATGAAATTTTTAACGCCTATGATTGGTTTATTTTCGTCTCAGGGTCATCTTTCCCTTACGCTACGCAACGGGCTCCTATGTGAACAGGCCCATAATGGGTTCTTACTTAGATGAGCAGGAGAATGAGACATGTTTACTAAGTTAGAAACTTTTTGTTTTGTAAACTCTATGCAACTTTTAACTGTTTTAACACCTCTGGTTTCTTTCTATTGCATCCTTTTAATCAGTCCGAATTAGGGTTAGAGCGAGTTCATGGTTGAAATTTTATCATTAATTTATAACCTTATCTAACTACTGTACGAAATAGTATCTAGTGGAAAAGTGAATAAATTACTGATTGTATAATGAGTGTGTTTTATTTACAAAATATCCTACATGAACGAATGCAATATTAAACTGAAGTCATACCAAAATTTCACGATCAAAGAATTTTCATGACGGCAAAGACATAAACAATACATTTATATCTTTGAGGGCAAAAGATAGTCTCTGTTAAGGCTAGAGACATTATTGGCATCTTCAGTTTCACAGTTTGAAAAAGCGGGAAAAAACCAACTTTCTTAAAACTTCTCTACAATTTTCTGATTTTAACCAGAACCTGACTAAGGCAGGGGCATACGGGGCAGTTGCCCCGGGTCCCCACATCAGAGGGGGGCCCCAAATCGAATAGAAAGTTTATTTTACGTTTCCTTCTTTAACGAACTTTTTAAAAAAAATCAGTACAGTGTAAAATCCGTCAGTTTTATGTTAGCTTCTTCATTAATCTATCGTATGAACACAAAAAATCTATATTTCGTAAATCCATGACTTTCTAGGGCGGAATTTAGCTGAATTCCGCCCTAATGTCAGCAAGGTTATGAATTTGCCTGATATTGTTATTCACGATAAAAAAAGAAAAGAAATAATATTTATTGAAGTTGGTATAACAAGCCAGGATCAATTGCAAATTGTTGAGAATGAAAAATCACGGAAATATAACCGATAAATTTAAATAGCATTTTTGTCAAATTTTGGCTCTTCAGATCTACTATATCCCTTTTAATGATGGACATAGAATTGTCAGAAAATCAATAAAATGGACAGAACGATATTTCGTCTGACCATTGGAGGGGGGGCTTTATAGCTATTTTAGGTTCTAGTCAATTTTCTTGTTATATATCTATAATGAGGTGAAAAATTTAAATACCTCCATAAAGTTCGGTTCTTCATTACTGAAGTAGTGAAGCAGAGGGGGGCCCCCAAAGAAATTTTTGCCCCGGGCCCCAATTAGGCTAAGTCGGGCCCTAATTTTAACTGAACTTCTATTAACATTTTTATTTATTTCAATTTCACTACGCCTATTCTAGTTCTTGGATTCTTGAAATATTCTTGAAATCTTTCGTGATCAGCGATAGAAATCTGATGAACTTTCTATGAACTTTTAACACCCTTTATCTGATTTTCTTCACTGTGGTGCTATATGCATCTGTTCTGTTTAGTTCTTTGCTGTTTGTGTTGCCTGTAAATATGGATTAATTTTCCAAAAAAAAGCCATAGGTTAAAAATAAAACATTTATATCTTTATAGTTATACTGAGATCATCCACAGGATTCTTCAAATCTTCTTTTCTTTTTTTCTTTTATTTTAAATTTAACTCCCAGCAAGACTTAACTCTTAAAAATACGTATAACTTAATCTATTTCAACAGTGCAACACTAACCAGCTTGTTGTTGCATCGAGAGACAAGTTACATAAATAATTAATAGAAACAAACACTTTCATAATTTGTAATAAAGCAATTTAATATTTTTTAATTATGACCTATAGTATATAAACTTCATATTTCACACTTAATTAAACGATGATTATCTACTGATATCGAAAACGTCCAGAAAAGTTCTCCGAAAGTAATTATTTTAATCGGGGAATTTAAAATGCTTCAAATCAAAAACGGTCAAATTTATGAATATTTCTATATACTTACTGAACTCTAAAAGAACATGCAAGTTTAAAAAAAGGCCCGTTTTTAAAAAAAGAGAAAAAAGAGAAAAAGAGAGAGAGAGAGATTTAAAAAAAGAAAAATTAACCTCACACTAAATTAACCTCAACGTCGTAATTTTTACTTTTCATTGATACATGAACGTAAGCACGTCGTAACAGACAAGTCGTAATAAAATGTTTGTAAATAAGACTTCAGAGCAGTGCTTTCGTTTGATTAAATTTAATATTTCGCAGAAGAAAGTACAAATATCTTTCGTAATCACACAGCTCCTGACAACCACAAGGAAATGAACTCTTCTAATAATCCCAAAATGATTTGGCATCTTTTTCGTACAGCTTTGACATACAAGGTTACCATAGAAAGGTTATCATAATTTTCTATTTGAATGCGAATGTATCGATCTTGTCAGCATAACGACATTATAAACTAAATAATATTTTTTATTTTTCTCATTAAAACGGAGTTTCCAGACGTAATCTTTTCAAAAATCACTAATCTTAAATCCAGTGGCGCACCCGGGGGGGGGGGCCAAAGAAGTAGAAATTGCATTATGGATATTGATTTCGCATTATAAGTATTTTTATCCGTTCATCTCGCCCCCCCCCCTCTCCCCACCACCAAGAAAAAATCCTGGGTGCGCCATTGCTTAAATCCATAAATACGAGGGTCATTTTTTAAGTAAGAACCGTTTTGTAATGGAGTAAAAGAAACTTTAGTTATGAACGTAAATTGTATCACAAACTAAAATATGAACATTTTTTTACTTTTCAACATAGTCACCATTAACATTTAAACATTTGTCAAGTCGTGTCACCGGCTTTTGCATCCCATCATCAAAGAACTCTGCCGCCGGACCGTTAAACCAGTTAGTAATAGTTTCTTTCAACATGTCATCATTTTCCAAACGCTTTCCACCAAGAAATTCCTTAAGTTTTGGAAACATATGAAAGTCTGATGGTACTAAGTCAGGGTTGTATGGTGGATGATCCAGTAATTCTCAATGGAAATTGTCCAGTTGCGTCTTTGTTCTTACCGCAACGCGAGGCCGAGCTTTGTCGTGAAGCAGTACGCCGCCGCTAGAGAGCAGTCCGCGCCGTCGATTTTGACAATTTTCATTGGGAATTACTGGATCATCCACCATACAGCCCTGACTTAGCACCATCAGACTTTTATCTGTTTCCAAAACTTAAGGAATTTCTTGGTGGAAAGCGCTTGGAAAATGATGACATGTTGAAAGAAACTGTTACTAACTGGTTTAACGGTCCGGCGGCAGAGTTCTTTGACGATGGGATGCAAAAGCTGGTGACACGACTTGACAAATGTTTAAATGTTAATGGTGACTATGTTGAAAAGTGAAAAAAAATTTCATATTTTAGTTTGTGATACAATTTACGTTCATAACTAAAGTTTCTCTTACTCCATTACAAAACGGTTCTTACTTTAAAAATGACCCTCGTATTTGCATAGCAGGAATTTCGTTAAGTATGAATTAGTTTCAAATAAAAGTCTCCGCAAAATAGTGGCTATATCAATCTCCATAGGGTTTCTTAGTTTTAATCTCCAAAGGCCTCCAAAATGGCCTCCTCACTCAGATGACGTTTCGTGACGTTTAGATGAAACCGTGAAGACGAAACATCATGGACGAAACATATTCTATGATGACCAAAAGGGTTTATGATGACAATCGACTGATGATCTAAATTTCCAACTAGAGTAGATGTGAAAAGTCATGGTAATATTCTAATGGGCCTGTTGCTCGGTGAAATCAATTCTTGGAGTACATATAATATAGCTTTTATTTATTAAATATATTAATCAATCCTCTGAGAATATAAGATGTAGTTTTCTATCACATACTTTCAACTTGAAAATTGCTTATAACATTTTTCCTATCTTTATTATGATGTTCAAAAGTGCCCGAGATGGTAAAATTTTGACACTTTCCAATACCAAACTAGAAGATGCGATAATCCATCAGAAACGCTGTAATCAGCTGAAAGAAAGAGACAGAAAAAAATCTCAAATGCTTAGAAGGTGAAAGGCATTATCCCTTAAATGAAATACTGTACGGTAAATAATTGCTGAATGTCGGCCTCCTGTTTATGGGAAAATTTTCCCTTCTTCCTCTACTATCAGTAAAAAGCTACATATTTCAATGGTTCAAGTAAAATAAAATTAAGTAACTTTTGAGGATAACCACTACGTTTCATAATTAAAACTTGAAATTTCATGTTCAACACATACGGCCCAGCCAGCTTTAACCCAAAACGAGATCGGAGCGTCAAGTGCAAAAGAAAAAAAAAAATGAACTCCTGAAGTCAAAAACTTTTTCTAATTATTTTTGGTATAATTACCAAAATAAAGGGCTGTTATAATTTTAGAATATTTAAAATCAATGTTTCTCTTTTTTTCACTTGAAAATTTTCAGTATGTCACATGCAAGTTTTAAACTGACTGAAACCATAAGTTAATCCAAGATGGAAGGCACCATTCAAATTGTCCAATTTATTAAGAAATAATTGTACGGTATGTGCATTCCGTATTAAGCGTTTGTCGCCGGCTCAGAAATCAAGATATAAGTTGCGCTGTCGATAAATGAATTTCATCAGGATGTATTAATCAGTACATCAGTTTTCCTGTAATGTTAAACTCAAGCATTAATCAGTATGATATATCATGTTATTATCCATTCTGCACGAATCAGCCTATAGTACTGTGCACTTAGTATCTTAAATATTTAGAATTTGTGTTTTAAGTTTCAGTTTAAAGTTAGCTATGGTTATTATTTTATCAAATTGACCAATTTTATACGAACGAATCAGCAAGCACATGTTCATATTTTGAGAGTATGATACCTGGTGATATTTGTTTATATAATAAATAATTGTGTGCTTTTAAAAAAGTAGAGCAGTTCAATATAATTATCAATAATGATCATTTGATATTAGTTCCCAGTATTCTCAATTCTCCCTTTCGGTACAAAACAATTTGTGAACAATTCTGAAAGATCTACGTAGCAGGTTCCGAATTTAGTGCCCTTTTCGTTTATATCATTTATATCTGTAGTTAGAAGATTTTTTATTTTATTTATGAAACATGTAGGAGAAGTAAAATCACAAGAACGTACTTGGCTTTCAGTTATACATGAAAGTACAGATCACACTCTTTGCTGTTACATTTAATAGCAAGTCAGGTTGTATAAAAAACGTAATTAATTTAGACGTTTATTGCCCAGTGTTGTAGTGTATAATTATCTCTTATCCGAATATTAATTTAATGAGGAACAAATAAATAATATCACATAAAGTTGAAAATTTAACTGTTGTAAATAGTCACATTTAAAAAATGTATATTTTGAAAATATTACATATACCAACAATGCCATAGTAATTTTAATCTATTATGGCTACTGATAGTGTTTAACCATAAGAAAATAATTTAGGGCAACACCTTTTTGTGTATTTATGCAAAAATTACTATCATTATTCATTATACTTATAGGAGTAACTAAGAAATAATAATATTGAGGGTTTCTGCGTATTGTATATTGATATTATAGAGCAGAGGTGGGGAACGTGTGGCCTTAAGTCCGCATGCGGCCTCTGTAAAAGCTAGCACTTGTATTAATTAATACTTAATTTTATAGATTACAACAATTTGCAAATCAATGGAATTAAATAAAGAACGGCATGAATGCATGTACGCAGGCTTCGCGTTACGAAGCTTGATCCAAATATTCAATTACTGTCAAACAAATGCAAATATCCTACTAGCTTAAATTTTCCATCGGATTTTTAAATTATTTTAGGAATTGTTGCTATTTCAGTTATTTATAATTTAATACTATTATTTTTCTATTGAATTTCTTTATAATGTTAAAATTATTTAAAAATACTTCTACTTTATTATTTTTATTTGAAGTGGTATTTAAATATGTAGTAGTTTATTAAATTTTAAAAATCTGGATATATATATGTGCTTACATATATAAAAATACCAACAGTGAATTATAAAAAATTACAGTGGTATCTGAATTTTTTAATTTTATAAAAAAAAATAATTAATGATCAATGTTATAACAAGTTTTTACCCTTATGTGAATACAAAAATATTTTATATTGTAACTTTTTAAATCAAATAATAGATAAATAAGGACTTCATTTTTTGTTGTTATTTTTCTATATAATGCACCAGATTGTTAAAACTATACCTAACTATAATAATTTCATAAAAGTCGCATTTATAGGTACATCAATTTATGCGGCCTCCTTTCTTGCTACCTAATTTACATGTGTCCTCTAATGGTAAAAAGGTTCCCCACCTCTGTTATAGAGTGATAGTATAAGATAATATTCCTGTTGATTCACAAAAATTACAATAAATTATAGAGATTATATTACCCTATTATCAAATGTAATTTTAGATGTAATAGGGATTATATTAGATTATATTTACTGTGTTTGTAAGCACACAGTATGTAAAAAAAGAAAAAAAATCCTTTTTCATTGTGTTTTTGCAGTTAACTAAACATGCATATATATATATATGCATGTTTAGTTAATGAAATGAAATTTTAAACGAAAGAAAAAGTATGAAAAATAGAAAAAGTTATTTGCTACCCCTCAAAAGAGGAAATCAAAGCTTGTAAAAATTATGGAAATTTAAGTTATACTCTGAAAGTAAATTAAAATTATTAATATTTGCCTTTTCCTTACGGGGTGGAACAGAAAGTATCCCAAGAATGTATATACACACACACATACATTATATATATATATATATATATATATATATATATATATATAATAACCCCCTAATGGCCATTATTACTAAGGGGGTATGAAATTTCCTGTTCTAAAGAGGGAATCGGAAAAATGGGCCCTGTAAGCTAAAGGTTAATTTTTTGTTAATTAAAATCTTTACTGTAAAATTTAAATGTCGTAAAAAATAGATGTTCTTGTTGTTTTGTAATTATTCAACAGTTTTGTGATTGATTTAATTTCCTCAGAAGATAAAATATCATGCTATGCATTGATATAGAAATATCAGTTGTTTACCATAGTTTGTGTGTGCATATGCATGCATGCTGTTTTCATGTATAATTACTCTAGATAAAAAATAGTATCAGTCAGACATTCTTTTGCATTAATGAAAATGCAAAGTATTTCGTATGTAGCTGATAACTGTGTACTTTGAAGGTTTGTTAAGGATATTTAATAGTACTTTCTATTACTTTTTTAAATGCTACTTTATACTATTATCTGTTTGTGAAATTAATTTTATTTATTAAAATAAAGCAGATAAAAATTTATTTACTAAATCTATATTTTCAGGTATGCAAGTATGAATATTTTAAAGAATTTTCTGTGTAGAATTGGTCATTTCTTACTGAGCATTGTCCGGGTGTTACGACGGGCAATCTGTTGCAGAAGGAGAAAAGAAGCTGATTATTTATTACCATTAACTATTGATCAAGTTAATGATTCTGGACTATATAAGGTATATTGATTATTTCAAAAGTACTCAATGAAACCAGCATCATCTACTTCACTTTAAGTAGATTTTTTTCATATTTTAGATTTAAGTCCTTAATATTAAGATATAAATTTATAGTTTCCTGTTCTGATGTTTAAGATATTGTAAAAAGTTTAAAGTGAATAATTTCATATAATTTGTATAGTTCTAATTAGTACTTATGACTAGTATTTTGTATATTTTATTTCATACAGATATATTTATAACAAAAAAAATGTGTTTGTTTTTAAATTTAACTTTCTCTGCTATATTCTTACATATACATGTAGAATGGATATTCATCTCACAATGCATTTGTGCATAAAAAAATTATTTTGAAAGTGGGACAAGTAATTTATTTAGACAGTAATTTTCTATTGGAATAATGTTTTTTAAATCTTGTATGAGTAACTGCAAATAAATCATGTTAAAAAAAAGAGAGGTACTTTCTGAAAGTTTATTTACTAATTCAGGGATACTCAACCTGCAGCCCACAGGCCATATACCAAGCTATGGCATACCTGAAGCCTGAAACACTCATGCTTATTATCAGGCAGATGCTTCAAGAATCATAATTTTTAAAATAAGTGTCTGAAAAATTCAAAAGTATGGCACCTGCTACTCACATTGTTTGCATCAACATTTGTGAATCATAGAGTTTCAAAATGAAATATACGAAGAACGTACATAGAAATCAGCTTACTGATTCATACCATGATGATGAATTTAGAGTAGCATGTAGCAAGTATAAGTCTGATTTGCATAAAATTGTCAAAAGCTTGTCTCAACATAAAAAATCACTCATTTTTAAATAAACGTTTGAATACATTTTGGTTTTGAGTTTTATTTTTTATATTGTTATATTATGAGCTGTAGTGTACTATATTGTGGCCCATGTAATGTAGCAAACATATGCATGTGACCCGAAAGAAAAAAAGGTTGAGTAAGTCTGGACTAATTCATCAGTTTTGTGATCTGTGAGTCATTTTTCAATGTTAGTTGTTATCAGTCTATACAGATGAGATAATGTACTGTAGTCAGTCATCAGATGTTAATAATTTGTAAGAATAGAAACACCCTTAAAAGAGTGAAACCTCTAGGCTAAATTTTCCTTCAGTGTGACATTCCGTGATTCTATTGAATCATTATTTTTTCATAACTCTAGAGTTTCTTTATGTTAAAATATACTCTCATAACATGTGATCAAAAGTTGATTAGAGAGAAGATATACTGTATTATTAAACTAAATGTTTTCTGTATTTACGTATATTTTATAAGTGCATTCATTGCAAAGAAAGTTTTTAGTGAGCTTATTATTCATAGATTATTGATTCACTAATATCACTAATGAAATTTGCTGCAAACTTGTGTATTCTAACTTAAAAGTTCTTATGGGTTTACTGAGGGAGTATGCCTATTATTTATTAGAAAATCATTTGCTGTTAATTTCAGGCAATTTTATTCTTTATTCTCATCTGTTTTTTCTGTTCTACTTAATTTCATTGCAAACTTCAGTGCAATCAAAAACATCTTTTCATGCTAATGATATCATATTAAGGTAACTGGGATAGAATTATAAATTTGGTTGTAATATCAAATTAACTGATATGAACCTTGAGAAATCCTATTTTTAGGACATGCAAGAATTCTATTGTATAAAAATGTCATAATTATTATTTCTACTATTATTTGTGGTCTGTGTTAGTATTGAGAGTTAATGACTCATTTTTATCAGAGTCAAATTGAAAATGCATTTACATCATTTTGTGTTTTCTTGTTCAGAAGAGCATTAGATAAAAAAAAGTAAGACATTCTTATGAAGTTCTAGTGCTTTTAAATTTGTAATTTTTTAATCTTTACCTCAGTCATTTATTAACCTTTTTCTTTGCTAACAATATTCAACTTTACATATCTGGTTTATATGACTTTCCATTGGATAGAATAACATATTCTTAATTTGTTTTCTTTTATTTTAAGTCATAAGTGATAGTAAAATGTGAGAAAATGATATCGCAAAAAATTCCTTAAAATATGTGGATATATATTCGTATTTTTTGTCATTATGCTTCATTACCATTTGTTTTTGTGGAAGGAATTTGAAGGCGTCCTAACTGACATTTTAAATTGAAAACAAAGAATTTTTTCTGCCATAATTCTGTAATAAATATATATATATTTATTAAACTAATTGCGTTAGATTATTTTAAACTTTAAAATATGGTTGCTAAATCTATCTTTTCATTTATAATTCCAGAGTAATTACTTTTTCCTTATGTATAGGATAAAAATTTCACATTTAGTGTTTTAATTGTTTTATTTACTGGTTTTGAATCTTATCTAATATCTTTCATGTGAATAAACTTATAGATTAAATGAACCTTTTTAAGATGTCTTGCATCTTATTTCTTTTGCTGATAAGGTGTAGTTTTTCATTCATGTAAAGTCATAAATGATTGTTACTGTAGTATAAATTTTCTTGTAGTCACCTGACTTATATGAATATCAGACTCAATGGGGCACATGGACAGAAACTGATAATTCTTCCAATGTGACGCCAGGTAATTTAAATACTGAAATGAATACAGATAGTCAAATGTTCCACCAAGAAGAAAGTCCTGATGACTTTTTTAAAGACATGGTGCCCCAAATAAGGAAACCTAAGAAAGTAAGTTTAATAAATTTCTATTTAAATGTAATATTGTCTATGGCTGAAATTCTTTAAAATCTGACTAGCCTTTAAGTCATGCTAATCACATACAGGCAATAGACAAAAAAGGGAGAAGAATTATATTTTGGTTATGTATTTAGTAGTTTAAATTTGATGTTAGTTTTCTGTTGGTATGTAGCTCAGCTTGAGTTCGAAAAGAGTATGCCTGTAAACTGAAGTTAACAGGGAGAATTTTACAACCTTCTTCAATTAGAAACTGGAAAAATTCACCTTGTCTCTCAGAAGTGGGAAACTTTGCTTGAAAGCTTGTTCTAAAATATTACTGAAATGTTTTATTGGATTTAAGTTTGGTTATTGGACTGGCAATAGCAAACAGAACACCATGACTTTATTTTCTACATACTACTAGGTGTGACTGCATTTTCTCTTTGAAGGAGACCATACTCTTTGAATATAGCCTGCTGTGTTAGAAAAAAAGTATGTCAGTATAGGGTAACCCCGATGTAACACCCTCATGAAGTCCCTTAAAGGATACTGTATTATGCAAAATCCTTGTCTTTTGGAAGAAAGAACTAGCTAAAAAAAGGGGAGTATGGTTAGATTTAAAAAATTAACCAAACCATACTATTTTCTTTTTATAACTGGAAAAAATTTGTCCATTGAAACAATCAATAATTGGTCAAAAGAATTATATATTAATATTGCACAATGTTTTCTGGCCGAACAAAGTCAATTTTTTTTCTTCTGGCAAAATATCCTCATCATCTGAGCTTTCTTCTATAGAATCTTGATATCTTTGCTATACTTTTTCCAAAAATTCTATAATTTTCATTTGTTTATATTTGTTATATGGAACTGAGAATTTGTGAAGTTCTCTCTTAAATTTTGCACATCCTCAGTGAAGGGATCTATATCTAGAAATTAGAACTCCCATTGTTGGGCTAAGTCTATACCTTCCTCTATGCATTTTATCTTACATTTTGAACTTCAACATTTCCATCTGTGATATCTTCTATATTAATTTGGTTGGTCTATCTTTGATGCCATTTCCACCAAAATTGCTTCATCAGACTCTTCTATCAGTAATTGTTTAATATCTTCATGATTCATATCATCAAAACTCCTCTTTGTAGATAATTCTACTGTTTTGCTGATTTTGTTTTCTGCTGATTTGATTAATATCGGGTCTGACTCTGTTCTCGTATTTTTCCAACAAGCATATAATGTTGGCAGTTTTATGTCTTGGATAAATAAAGATATGAGATTAATACAATTCAAAATTCTAGTGTTTCCACAACTTTGATATATTTGTTGATTTTATTCAAAATCCATTTCAATGATTGCCTGATGTAATGATCTTTAAACACATATAATTGCCAGATTTAACAGTTGAATAATAAAATTTTATTCAGTGATAGAAACATTATTCTGATTTATAAACCACTTAAAAATTATACTCTGTGTTGTTTAGGGTATCCCCAATTCTTGTACCATGTTGTACAGGGGATGCCTGAACAATTAGTATACCTGACTGAGAGATCATCCGCAACATTCAATGTTCCTTTCAATACTACAAGTAAACTTGAACCATGGACGTCAATATGGATTTATTGGACCATAGATATCCCATCATTAAATCATCCCAGATTAGACATCTGGATTGTCTCCATATTATCTTTGACCTTTGAATATAACAGCTGACTGAGAGGCATAGTTCATGTGTTGTTAATTGCTGAGTTGTGTGTGAAATGGGTTTCACTTTACCATTAAACAAGTTGCATGAGATTAAGTTAATAATATTATTATTTAATTATTTTTCTGATTTTTTTTATCTCATGAGATTACATTTTGTTATGTTACACTGTCATTAAAATAGTTGCTTATGAATCTGAGATGTCCTACGAAAATGTTTCAGAAATATGGTTGCTGAAATCTTTTCAATATCGTCCTCATTGAATCTTTTACAACAGCATAGGTGGACCAAAGCCTTTTATTATCCCACATTAGCTAAATACCTGTGCTTTACTACAGAATACATAAGTACCTTCAATTATGTAATTAGACTCGTTTAATTTAAATTAACTTTAGCAGTCAAGTGTTGTAATTCCTCAGGGAAGTTCATGTAACAACCATGATCCAGCATTAAATATGGGTTTCAGATTTTTTTTTTTTTGGGGGGGGGGCTTAAACTCCTTTAAATCCCCTTAAAGTTTGAATTTAAAAAAAAGATTTCTTAGTACTTAGGGCCTTAGAGAAGCCATCGTGCAAAATTTCAGTTTCCTAGGCCTTATGGTTTAGAGATACGGTGATTCAGTCAGTGTTTTATTTTGGGCATATAAGCCCCTTTAAACCCCTTAACATGAATTTTCTATTAAAAAAAAAAAAAAATTCTTTTTGGCCATCTAGGGCATAAGAGGAACCACCATGCAAAATTTCAGCTGCCTAGGCCTTATGGTTCCAGAGATATAGTGATCAGTCTGTGAGTGAGTTGTACTTGACTTTTATATGCGTAGATTACTGCAGGGTACTCTATTTCCCTCAAATTGTGTTTTCCTCTCTTAAATGGTTTGAATACCTGCCATGTCAGAGTTATCTAGATCGTCACTATTTCCTATTGCAACTTATTTTGGATTAGAATATATTTTTTTTCTGTCTTACCAAGGAGATGTGCTGTCCATGCCATTCTATTGATTTTAATAATGTTAGCATCATCTGATTCTTTATAAATTTTTAAGTTTTATCCCCATTGATTTTTTTTATCTTAATTCTTTAAGAATTCTGTTTTTTTTTTTCCAAAATCTGCAATTCATTGTCAATGTCTAGGTTTCTAGAACCCCAAAATAAGACAGGTCTATAAGTACAGGTTACCATAATCTACAGGTTAAAAATATTAGGCGCCATTAGCTAGAGGATGTGCCTGATACTAAGGTATAGAAGGAGTTTGCAGGATATTGCAGTATGTAGCTTAGGTGGAAATTCCAGAACAACAGGTGCACCCCAAAACACTCTCAAGGCAAGATAATCAGTTGAGAATTTGGAGAGCTGGAGGTAGCACCCTCAACAAGTTAGACTTGAAATGTTGTAATGGCCCCCTGAGAAGATTCTCAGTAAGCTGGAAATACTCTTAGCGAGTAGGCTAGAGTATCATAGAGCTTTGGCTATGTGCATATTATTTTGTTTCTTTTTACGTATGTGTTTGGATGTCAAATTCAATAAATGCCGTTGTCTGAATGGTTCTTGCGCTTTATGTCCGATTTGTTAGGCCTGGGTGGTCTATTACATTCTAATACTGTAAAGTTAGCAGAGTAAAGGTGCAGCAGAGCATGTAGAACGTGTAGAGTAGTAGATAATTATAAAACATTGATGACAGGTTCATTTATAATAAAAACAGATTAATTTATTAAAAGGCATTTCTGGTAGATTGGTAAACAAAAATACAATGTTCTGCACATGGTTTTACATGCTTAGAAACAATGAAATACTAAACTCATTATAACTTATAAAAAAATATATAAAAATTTCGCACTCCTATTAGTTAATTATGCCATGTGCACCTAAACACGAACAAAACTACCATCATCCTAAAAACCTAGACTGATGAGAGAGAGACGAGCTGCCTAACTACTGGTTCGACTGCACGCATGGCAAAGGCCTGACTACCCCCGCTCAACAGCCAGCTTAGCTCTTCTTTATACCTCTCTCGGCGAAGATCTGCATATCCTCTTCTTTGGATAGTCGCTTGCTGATTGGTTTGGTTAACCAATGTCATGGCTGCGTATTTGCATACGAACTATGCTGAAGATGCCACCTTCCGGCAAAATATGTGAAATGTCTATTCCGAACTATGGATGAAGCCTCGCGTCCGCTATGCTTTGCGGTCCAAGAAACTGATGCAAAAATGACTATGGTTAAGTGACAAAGGCGTCTATTTGACTAACACGATTTTGGACTATGTGCCATTAAACCCAACCAACCAACTGAATGGTGCTCCTTCATTGAGTGACAGAGCAACAAAGACTACTCGACACTACGATTGTTATTTCGATAAGTATTTTATATTTGAGAAATTTTTCCTTTCTGGAACTTTGTAATAGTTGCTTGACAAATTGAAGTATGGATATTATTGACAAATACAAGTCTTATTAGGCCTAGTTAAAATTCCAAATAGCTATTTTAGATAGAACACATTTTCATGCCTGTTTTTTTATTGATGAATTTTTTTTTCTAGATTTACATCAGAAAAGAGGCTGATGAGAGGGAAGAAAAACTTGGTTCTAATCGCTTAGCTATGGACCCCAAGGCAATACTAGCAGTAAGTTCATATCAACTTTTTGTTAATCAATTACTAGCTGAAAGATTTGAATTGATGAAAATAATTTTGTCTTTGCAGTAATTAATTTTTGCACATTTCTAGCAGTCTTCATAAATTCTTAAAAGTGTTTAATACTTTTTTTTTTCTGATTAAACATATCAATTTTTACAAAATTAACAATAAGTAATAGAATGATTCTTTTACTCAAGAACAAAGTGCTGTGAATTTCTAAGTTGTTTGTCATTTTACTTCTGGCCTTTGGTATCATCTTTTGCCTTTGAGCTTTTACATTTGTGCTCACTTAGTGAATTATATTTATTAGTGGGCAGCAGCATTTTTATGCTGACTATAACTTGTCATGTAATAATGCTGTGAACAATCTAGATCACATGCTTTTGATTATATTGTGCAAGTTGATTATTATCATAGTTGTGTACAATCACATTAATGTGTTGTATCTGAAAGTTGTTTATGTTTTCCATCATTTTTTAGTAAATATTATTTCAATAATGAGTGTTTCATATCACAATAACGTAAGTTGAAAATGCTAAAATTTGATTACAAAAAGTTTTTTTTACTCTAACAAGACAAATTGAATTCAATATTGTATTTGTAAAATTTTTATACATCTCTATTTACACATTTTTTATTCTTTTTACAAATAGTGTAGAAGTGTGTGCACTGAATTGATATCAAGAAATTTAACTCGGTGGTTCAAACACTCTTAAAAAAAAAAATTTAGGCAAATCAGAGACTAAATCAATAGCTTTATTTAGAAAGGTTTGTCTATTGGAGCTGTTATATTTATGATATTTTTTAGTTCATGAGGAAGTTTTTAGAAGTCTAAAAGAATATTTATTCAAAATATATTTTTAAAAAAGGCTTAATGCAAGTCAACTGAATTTCATCGTAGAATCTTCCCCATTCTTAAGTTAGCGATTGTGTATGTTAAATATCATGTGATAAATTTTATTATTAGATGCAAGTAATAAATTCTCGTCTCTCTCTCATCAGTCATGTGATAAATTTTATTATTAGATGTAGTGTTAAACGCACCAGGGGTCTGGATAATGTTTCAAACAAATGAAAAAATTAGCAAAAGAAATCAACTGTAGCAAATTATTCTAATTACACAAACAGTAATAATGGAGCATTTTCTATCACTTATTGCAAATGTGAATAATCCAGCTAAGGAACAGAACCTTGATTTGAGAAACATGGAGTAAAATTACTGGTGAAAATACAGTATTCAACTTCAACTAACATAAAGGTAGAAGAAGTTAAACTGAAAATTAAATGTACTGAAAAGAAGGATAAATATCTGTAAAAATTAATGGCTATTAAAGATGTAAGTTAGAAATATGTGTAAAAGGATTTTAAAAGATTAAAGAGGAACACTAGTTTAATATAATCAACTTGAATAAAATTAATATAAATCAACTCAAAGATTAAAAAGGTATTTTTACTTGCAAAATCAAGTACTGTTAAGAGAAATAGAAATTGAGTGTGGAACAAAGAAGAAACAAAATATTTACTTATAACACCTTCTTAATTGGCTAGAGTAAAAAATTGTATTGAATCTGTAAGTTTAACATGCATTATAACAGCACACAAACTTGGAGAATATTGTTTATTTATTTTTTGTTTTGTTTTTTAAATTGAAATAAAAGTGAGAAGGCACTAAACTATACTAATCAATGCCTTTTACAAGGCATTGATTTTTTTCTTCTATAGCATTCTTAGGGGAATTTGTCTTTTTAAATAATCCATAAGGAACATGCTTTTAAAAAATAATAATAATCAAATACTTTTGAGGCTGCTTCAAACAGGAAATCAACACTGTGGTTTGCCACTCTTACATCATATATGTATATATATATGTCTTAATTTAAATTATACAACAGTGCAACCTCCCAAATCCAGACGTCTCAAATTCGGAATGTTTTAATAAATGGCCCTATTTACTTTTCCATTTTACCAATAGATGTCGCTTCCAAAATGATCAGTAAAAAAATGTACGTCCTTTCAAGGAAGTGACAGCAGCAATTTTGAAGGCTTTCAGGTGTCTGGGAAAGAAGCTGTAATAGCAGAATTAGTAATGTCCAAATAAAGGCAACATTAACTTGGATAAATCGGACGAACATTAAGTTTTAGACATCCAATGAAATGGGCCGATCATCGGTTCTCTGAGCAATTCTGAAATTATTGATAGTGTGGTAAATAAGAAAGGTTATGATGACAGCGATCGTGAAAGTGATTCAGAATGCCCCGAAAACGAAAGAATGTCAATGGAAGACCTGATAAAATCATTAGATAAAACAAAATTAGGCTGAGAACACCAGAATTTTATCTCAGAACATAAAATTATGGCACTATATAGGATTCGAGAAAAAATAATTTCCAATAAGCTGAAACTAAAGCAACAGACATTATTGACTGAAATATTTAAATTATAATGTAATTTTATGTTCTGTATTTAGGTTTATTTTAATTAAACCATTTTACATATTTTATTTTTAAGTGTATTTATTTTTTCTCCTAAAACTTTGTAGTGTTATTTGAAAACCTCTGAAATCCAGAAAATTCCCAAATCCGGAATTGCTGTGTCCTGAACAATTCCAGATTTTGGAAGTTGTACTGTACAATGTTTTTCACATTCACTGAACTGAAAAAATATAGAACAGCAGGATATGCTCTTTGTTTATAGTCGCTATGCTCTGGTTCTGTCATGAGTGAACCACAGTCAAAAATTGTCACTCTACTAAATAACATTATTACCAAATATTTAGCTCAAGACTATTGAGTTTTGAAGTCAAAACTAAATTTTAATTGCATGACTTAAAAGATTTGAATAAATTTGTATTTTTTTTTTAATTTAAGAAAATAGTTTAGTTTTATTAATTTATTTTTTTCTTTCATTCCCAGGATCCAGATTTGGGAATTATAGATGATAATCCTTCAAACTGGGAAGATGGAGAAAATTCGGAGGAATTGTGGGATCCTAACCAGTTAATAAGAGAAACCAAAAGGGCAGAACGGGAAAAACGTATAGCAGAACACCAGCGTAGGAAACAAGAGCGAGAAAGTCGACGTGCTTCCAGGTCGGATTCAACTAGCAACATGGCTATCCTTAATTTATCAGACTCTAAGGCAAAGTTTTCATGATAGTGAACAAACTAGTAAAAAATTTATTCTTTTACATATGTTATATTTTTGCTTACTTTGGTGACTGATAGTCAGCAATGTTGTATGAGCAGTGGTATAATTTTTTTTATAACTTTAGAGCTAGTATTGATATGCCCATGTGAGATAGGTTATAAGTGATGGTTGTTGTTTTAATATATCTATATTTTAAGGTTTAGTTTTATTGAAATATTTTTTTTTTTTAATTCAATCTGTTATCTTTTCCAATCAAAATTGCTATGAATATGGTGATGGGAATATACAAGGTGTGCCCATAAAGTAACCAGACAATTGTTTTATAAATAAGAAAGATATTACTCACCTTCAAATAAATTTATCTCCCTCAGAATAATCACCAAAGGAGTCTATACAATTTTTTCAACGTTTCTTCAAGTCATCGAAACACTGTTTATAGGTGTTGGTACTAACCGTTCGTAAAATACGTGTAACTTTTGATTTGATATCCAAGACGTTTTCAAATCTCTGTCCTTTCATGGATTTTGCATTTTTTGATTTCAAAGGACTTATTCACCACGAATTTGTTCCTGAAAATCAAACAATTAATCAGTATTTTTACAAGGAGGTGCTTTTTCGATTAAGAAACAGGATAAGGCGAGTCAGGAAGGAACCGTTTGATTCTGGGCAATGGTTTCTTTTACATGATAATGCTAGGCCCCATACAATAATTTCTGTACAATATCTTGCTAAGCATTCAATTACAGTGATAAATCACCCACCATATTCTCCCGACTAATCGCCAGCTGATAGCCTAAGATGGCCATGAAACAACAGAGATTTGAAAATGTCTGGGATATTAAATCAAATGTTACACGTATTTTGCGAATGGTTAGTTCCAACGTCTATAAACTGTGTTTCAATGACTTGAAGAAACATTGGAAAAATTGTATAGACTCCTTTGGCTATTATTTTGAAGGAGATAAATTTGTTTGAAGGTGAGTAATATTTTTCTTAATTATAAAAAATTGTCCGGTTACTCGATGGGCACACCTTGTACAGTAATGAATCTTTTTTTCTGATTATCATTCCACTTATGATTTTAATTGCTGTTGCCAATGAACTTACATTTTGAAAGTCAGAATTGGTTTTTTCAGGGTGAATTTGTGTTTTAGACGATGATTTTTCAAACAAATTAGCAAAATTTTTAAAGCCCATAATAAGTTCCTTATCTTAGTAATGTTTCTCTTAGTTTGAATTTCAGAAGGCCTCAAACATTGCCTTCATCATCACATTATTACAGCAGTAGTGTAACTATTTAACAGTATTTTCAGGATAGTCGTGTTTTAAAAGTTTCAAAGTATTGTTCTAGAAAAACAGCTTTCAAACACTTAAAACTGATTTTCAAGTATATTTGAATTGTATTATATTGAACTCTTGAAAGTAGAATAGCTGCATTTATGTTGATCAGTTGTTGTTAAAAAATATCATTCCTTATCAATTTCAGGATTTTTTTTATATTTATTTTTTAAGCATGTTAATTATAATTCAGTCAAACTGAATTCATTAAAATTTTAGTTATTGATTTAAATTTTGTTATTTAAAGAAATAATTTCATTGATTTGTCAAGCATCTTAGTATGTTATAAAAAACATGCAGTTAGAAGAAAGAAATTGTTTGCTATGTGGAACATAAGAAGATGCAGCAAATGAATTTTTAAAAATCTCTTTTTTCATGTATTATTTTGAGTTTTAAGATTTGTGGTCACAGAATACTCATATCTGAATCTATGTGTGAAGCAAAATTTGCATTTCTGAAATTTATTTTGCTCCTAAATGATAAAATTTAATTTCCTTTCATGCCTTGTGAAATGCATTTTAACTTCCATGTTATTGACATCCGACAAAAGACACCTCTTTTTTACTCTGTTACCTAACATTTGTTTGACAATTTAAATTTTGTGCTTATTTATGTTTTTGAAATTTTTTTTATGCATTTTTTTTTTGTAAAATATTTAAAAATGTACATGCCTAAATACTTAAGCTTATAGTAAGCTTAATATTTAAGCTAGTTAATACTTACTTTGAAAGCCACAGCAGTTTTCATTGTCACTTCTACACATTTGTGGATACCATTGCTCCTCTGCTGAAAAAGCAGTCTAATTCTTAAAATTATTGACTCGTTGATACATTGAAAGCATCTTAAATCCATAGCACTAATTGTATTTTACCCCTTTGACATCCTGTACTATTATCAACGTACTGTTAAATTTTCATTAACAGACATATAAGTATTTCATATAATACAACAATTAATGTTCTCTCTTAAAGCATTCATCCTGTTTTCTGATAAAAAGTAAAAAAATTAGCTAGTATAAAATTTGAGAGTTGTAAAGTTATTTTGTCTGATGTGACTTAAATATGAATGATAATCTCAATTTTGATATTTCAGACATAACATCTTTGTATTTTCATATTTTTGTCATTTTACAATTATTTTCTTGTCCATTTCTGTTACTCAGTAGAGTATACATTGTCTTGCATTCTTCTATATTGGATTGTCAATATATCTCTCATTTGTTTACTAAAAACTCCTAAAATATATCTATCATAAGAGGCTTATAGATTAGTGCCCCAGTTTATTTATTATAGATTTAGTATATATATGATAGGAGGAGGTTTTAAAAAAATGTTGATCTTTTCATATTTTACTCTGAAAACATGAACATTCATATTTAACTTTGAAAAAAAAAATAAATTAAAAATTTTGCTGTATCCAAGCAACATTATAAATTTTGATACTGGTCTGAAATGAAAAAATGATTGACAATGTGCATACATTGCTCAAATATAATCATATATTAAGAACTGTGTGAACAGAATAGTCTAGAAGCACAATCAAAAGCATATTTTAGATATTTAAACAATATTTCTGTAAACATATTTAGCAATAGTTGAAAGTAATCAGTCATGCATAAAAAAACCTTATCTTACTTCATTTTGCAACAAAAAAGTTCTATAAAGTTTGAAATGATATACACAACTACTTTGTATTTAGTGTTTTTGAACTTACAATCTTATTCATGTGTTAAATTATCAGAATTTCTGCAATGGCAGATACATGTAGATGTATTTCATCTTGATGACCAATAAGGAATAAAATGCTGGCGGTCTCAAGAAATATAATAAATCACTCTCCGAAAACTATAAAAAGATGATATCCAGTAGTTTGAAAACTTTAGAATAATAATTAAAAAAGATATTTAAAAAATGCAAAAATATCTTAATCTATAAAACTGATAAACTGGATAAAAGATGAAAATCTTACCTGAAGAAAAATATTTATTCAAGGAACTCTCATATAAAATAATGCATGTATTTATTTATTCCGTATACATTAGTAACATGTTAATAGCATCACTGATTTATGCTCAAGATTTAAAGCTTTAGCAATCTTGCAAAACAGGTACAATGTATCCAGTTCAACCTGCCTTGATAACAGTTTAATGAATTCCTGTCTATGGAAAATTTTAACTTTTTAAAAAGTACCTTAAATTTTTTTTCCCAAAACTTCCATAACACACACGATGTTTTTGTGAAGTGTAATATAACATTATATATTATCCAGATCTTAACATAAGTATCTTTTTTCAAGAAATCAATGCATGTATGATCAATATTATTGCCATTGTGCCCTTAATGTACAGATCATGTTGTGTTCCATCATAATATACAAGAATGTTTCATGAATTAGATTATGCGATACATTTTACCTAACAGGGAGTAAGTATTTTCTGACCAACAACACTCTATTCTGTATTATTTTATTGAATATTTCATGTACTATCATAGGTTCCCTTGTTGTGAAATGAAAATTCGAGAGAATTTGTATTCATAAATTTTCACCATTAATCATAAAATCATCTGAGTGATCTCAAATTTATCCTGAATCAAAGAGAGCAGTTATTTTTGAAACCAAATTTTCTGATAAAGTTCATTTGAAAGACACTTTGCAGAACAATAGTTTCTTTATACATTTTTCCCACTCTCAAATTGGATTTATTTTAATTTGACAAAAGTTAGCATTTGAGAAATGTAATCAAAAATTCCTTTCTTTGATTTCCTGGTATGTTGTCAGTGTTCTGTAAAAAGAGTGAATACCCATGGAGATTTACACACATATTATCCCTTTTTACAGAATGACAATATGGAAATTTTCCACTGCAGGAGTCCTTAAAAATTTGATAATTTTTCTTATCAATGAAATGAAACCTTTAATAATTTATGACTGTGCACATGTGACTTTCATGTTGTTTCAAATTAGAAACTGAAAACACTCAGCTCAAGGACAAATAGTTCTGGAGTTGCTAGTAGCATGCATTAAAAATGCCTGAGAAATCTGCAGCATTAGTATATCTCTGAGAGCTTCTATACAGTTATTAGTTAAATACTGTTTTTCCCTTTGCAGACTCTGGTATCATAACGTGTAAATGTATGGAGGCACCTTGTCATTAACTATTACCTTTTTTATCACATGAGGCATGCCACCCATATGGTATAGCAGTTAACAAGTTGAGCTTTCACAAAGTGAACTGGACTTTCTATCTTGGATAAGGCACTGACATTCTTGTGCTGTCTCATCTTTGGGGGCAATGTTGGTACACTTATATGGTGAACCTCCCATAAAAAAGTAGCGAACCAATTCATGGCATGGATGGATCGGTGTCCGCAGGACAAAGTACCTGCCCCATTGGGGGGGGGGGGGGAACTTTGAGGCATTTTTCTCAAAGTATTGAAACGTTATTACTAAAACCTCAGGCTTCATTCAACACAATGAAAATGAATACTTTTTTAAAACTTAGATATACAAATACTTTTCTGGTAAACACTACATAATTAAAAAATTTCGGAGTCTCTGTAAAATCAAAACAGTTGGCAGCTTATAAATGCACATTAGTCGTCCTGTTCGCTAACACAGCCTAATATTATATGATATGATGATGTTTAATGTATATTAATTAATTGGTTATTTAAAAAAATTAAAATGCTTAACTTTATTTTCTGTAATCTTACAAGCATGTTAAAGTGTTGAATTTATTGTGTGTATAAGTTGCAGTGTGTTAGAGATTTTGAAGATTTATCAGAATGAAAGAGGGGGAAAAACTATGTAATGTTAACTTTTTGTTTTATTGATGTCATTATTATTTAATGTTTATTATTTTAAAATGTATTTATTTTTAGAAATTATGGAACTTTTCTCTTATGAAACTTTATTCTAGTGTAGTTTTATCATGTGATTCTTTTAAGTGTGATTCTAAGTCATGTTTTTAGATTTTCTTTTTTTCAGTCTTTCTCTATATAATTCAAGCAGTGATTTGAATAGTTTTATATATGGTTCACATTTTCTGTTACGCTAGTTTGTCTAGTGAATTTCCCTTTAGTTGGTGTGTTTCTGTATGACAAGGGAAATATAAACAAACTGAATGGGGTTTTTTTAAAATTATTTTTTAAATTTTTATTATTAATTATTCCTCTTTTTTTTTTTGTGTGTAAGGAGAAGTATGCTGTATTTATGTGATATACAATGTAAACCATGAAAAACTAATTTCTCATGGGAGAACAATTTAAACTAAGGTTTAAATGTGTTTTTGTGACATTTTTGGAAATCATGTTGGAAAGTAGCAACTACTCAATTTCTCCACAACTTTTAGCCACCTTTTGCCTAAACTCTCATGCTGTTATTTTTGATATGCATGAAGCTGAACCCCTCTCCTCAGACAAAAATTCTGGCTGCCCTCCTTGTAGTGCAATTGTTATCCATATAAAACAGACCAATGGTTGAATTATGAAAGCTTTGACTTCAGTACTCTAGTGTTGGTGAGATCCAGTTTGACTCCTAGATGCACATGCACCAACTTTTGAAGAAAAGAAAGGGTAATATTTATGATACTATTTCTGGAGGTTATCATCATGGAATGCTTATCCGTTACTGCACTCCCCAATCTGATCTTCCCTTATAACTATTTTTCTCAATATTGGCTGCATGAGGTATACTCAAATATAGCTTATATGCATGTGGCATGGATTGAACTGTTTAAAAAAATTTTAATATACTGAGTGAGAAGAGACTGATTCTTACAATTAAAATTGAGCCATCTTGGTCAGTAGTAGATAAAGGTTAAGTATCCCAAATCTAAAATGCCAGAGACAGCTGCTAAGCAATGTGTTGCTACTGCTTAAATCATAAATTTATATCAGACATTTCAAACTTTGAGGGTGCAAATGTTTAGGTTTTACTTTTCAGAGTGTAGAAATATTTCAGATTTTGGGATTTTTTCTTGTTGATATGAGATATTTAGGATGAGACCCAAGATGAAATCTGATTTTGTTTTACATGCAAAACAAAAACAAAAAACACATAGCTGTAAACATAGTAACATATCTGTATAAGCCACAAGGTGGGGCCCTTGTTAACAGTTGTTTTTAGTTTTTTTTTTGTTTTTTTTTTTTTTGTTTCATTGTGTGTTGGAGGACATCAATGAAGTAGGATGTCTGTATTATCCATCAATAAAGGATATTGTTTCTGATTGAAATTTGCATCCTGCAATCCTGAAGTCTGATTTCATATTTTGTCCTCCCTTATAATATCCTTTATGTAATTAAACCAGTGAATTATGTTTACCCTGAACCATCAGAAAGCTAACTTGTCATAACCACAGCTGCTCATGTGCACAGTCAGGTCCAGCCTTAGGAATTTTGCTGCTCTGTACAATCTTATATGTTGTATTGGGATAATGATTATGATTTCAAAAAATAAAAAACAGTGCAATGAAATTTTATTATGCTAAAATTGAACTATCAACATCCTGAAGTCTGATTTCAACAAAGCAGAAATAAATGACTTTTTAAATTTATTTTTTTTTAAATTGGCCAGTTTTGCTGCCCCATGCAAATGCATGAGTTGTAACACAGTCAATGGTTGTTAGGCATCATCATGCCCTGCTGTGGAACATCCCTATTCGCATCCTTGTCAAAGTTTATGAATGGCTTGACTTTCAGTTCTATAGATAATCATAAATTCTTCCTGTTACATACTGAAGATCTGTAGCCTGTTTTGACTTTTTCCATGCTGTTTGTTCCATGTAGCACATAATAAGTAAAGAAATAAAGTTTTATTTATATAAGTATAATGTTGACATTGGAGACAAAGTCACAAACTGAGCTTCACCTCTCCAGTAGAGCTAGTGAATACTATCAAGTATTGATTTTTTCAATTGTGACATCATGTCAGTATTAAAAAATTTTTGGATTTTGAAGCGCTTTAAAATCAGGGATGTTTAACATGTATTACCATTTTGTTATGTGGTTATCTTATTAACCCAAATTTTACTAACAAGGTATTAGTTTCAATTTAGTTGTTGAGCTTCAAGGAATTCTGTTATGTTCGAGAAGTATGCTTTTGTTATTGCTTTTGTTATTAATTTATTTTTCGAATTTTGTAACATCAAAAGTAAAAATGACGAAGCTTATTCATAAAAAAAAATAGCTGAAAAGTGATAATTGCTAATCAGTATGTTGTCATTGTTTGAGTCATAAGCTTAAACTTTGACATCTGCAGTTTTGATGGGGTTAACAGTTAGTTTTTTTTTCCATGTCATAGAAATACAGCAAACTCTCTCTCAGAAAAATTTCAAGTTGTACTTCACCTATGATGTAGCTGATCACTTTCAAATTGTTTTGCTGCTTTCAAATCTTTTTTTTTTCTTTATTTATATAGGAACAGTACTTAATAAAATACTTTTAGGTTGAGAAAAAAGGGGTTGTAATTAGCCAAATTTTGGTAGATTTTATATATCACATGCATATGCTGCTTCATATAATGAGTCTGCTTTAATTATATCCTAATGGTACAGATGGATCTTTTGATAAATCTGATTTCCTGTTTATCCCTAGGATAACTGGAGAACATAGAACTGAAGATGATTAACTTGATAAGCATTTTTCTAAAAGTAGCAATTCACTAGAAGATAGATAAATTTGTTTTCTTGTCAGGTAATTTTTCTCTGCTTATTAATAATCACTGAATGGTGATGATTTTGGAAAAATTATAACTTTGAGTACACTGTAAGCATTTCTCAGCATTCTAGTTTAAGTTTAAAAGCAAAATGAGTGAAGCTGCTAATATATTTGTATTTTTTCACTTTATACAAAGCCTCTTATTATTTATTTTTTATAGTGTGGCTGAAATTTTATAGTTTTGGTTTTGGTGATTTGGCATTATGAAAAGGCTAGGAATAGCTGGTCTGAATGAAATTTGCAAGGCTTTCCATTTTGAGAGTATATTTGGATCAAACAGAAATCCCCCATCAAACTCTGTTTAATCTGATTTCACTCTGTACCATATTTGTGTTGCTATATGTTACTCAATTTGTATAAAGATATCTGATGAATATATTTCTAAACAATGCTGTAATGAAAAGTGTAATAAATTCGCTGTGTACAGGTTGAAGAGTGATTTAGAGGATTTAGGGCTTGTGCAAGCCTGTTAATCCAGCTTTCCACTGCCAAAATAAGAATGGCATTGATTGTGCTGAATCTGTGGTGTCCTCTTTTTTTTTTTTTTTTTTTTTTTTTTTTTTTTTTTTTTTTTGTAGTATTCAGATTGCTTTGACATTGTATATGCTTTGTACAGATATGTAAATATGCTTAAAGATTTTATTAAAATGAGTGCTCTTTTTAATGTTGTAACATTACTTTAGTCCTTTTATACTCTTATCTTCAAAGTCAGTGCACCATACACAAAAATTTATTTTGCCTTAATATGACATTGTTGAGTATAAAATAAAAAGTCTGAATTTTAGCGAAAAGATACATTTGAGATTCCCAGAAGCCTTAAAAAAGCTTTTAATAGACCTTAATGCAGCGATTTCCAACCTTTATGCTACTATGCCTCCCTAAAATTTTAATTATTTTAACACCTTCCTATCTTTTAATAAATATAACAAGTAATATAAAAAAAAAATTTTTAAAGTCAATTCCTACTTAGGTCAACAAAGAAAAACTTGAGTGTGAACTAATAGTAGGAATTGAAAAAAAGGATTGCCTGCCAGAACCTTGCCTACTGTGCGAGATTAGGAGATGGGGAAAGAGGGAGAAAAAGTTTGTCAGGTTGGGGATTCGATCCCGCAACCTACAGGACGGGAGAAGCCCGTGCTACCGCAGTGCTACCGTTTACACAGTAACAAGAGGGAAATTACTATTCAAGAGCAAGAGACGCTCTAGGTCTAAAACTAAAATTGATTAATTAAAATTTAATTAATGAATTTATATTTGAAAAAACTATTAACATCAAGTGTCATCCACTACAAGTTTAAAAAAATGTATTTGAACTTGAGTGGATGAATAAAAAGTATTTTATTAACGATTCAAAATTTGAACAAGATATATATATATAGGGAGAGTATGAACTAATAGTAGGAATTGAATAATATAGACATGTTTTAAATAATAACTTTATTACAAAAAAATACTGAACACTGCAATTATTCGAATAACAAGATTTTGCTATAACAATATGAACATGCATATTTTTTTATATTAAATTACTTATTAAACTACATCTAACGCATCATGCGAGGGTTGTTTATTGGCACAAAGTTTATCAAATCTTGGGGGCAATGTGGAGAGTGCCACTCGTAACTCTTTTTTGACTATTAACCTTGTTCGATATTTGGTTTTTATTGCAGCCAGTGCAAAAAAGCCTGTTTCGCATTAGTGGGGTGTTACAAATGGTGGAACCACTTGCATTGCTTTGAAATACAAAGATTCATACTCTCCATTAAGATTCATCGAAAATTGGATTATGGTTTCATTTTGAAACTTTTGTTTTGGTGAGCTACCACATGACAATTCTATCAGTTTTTCTTTTTCGATGGTTGTCAACTCAAATTCGTCTTCGTCATAGTCATTAAATGGATTCTGTATCCACAAAACTTTTGAGAAATCAGGGTCTTTGAAATAACTAGCAGCACTAACCATCCAAGCGTTCAATAAAAAGATTTTTGCTTGCTTCAATATTGGCTGTGTTCCAGAAATCTTTTGAAAGTGAAAACATATCCAACGCATTCTTTTGTAATTTTGATTTCATAACTTCAGCTTTTTAATGAAAGCTTTTACTTTGTCTTTTTGAACAAGGGGATGCATTTGTGATCCCTGCATTGGTTTATTTAAACCACTCAATTTTCCAAATATGCAAGTTTAACAATAAAATTATCGTTTGTCCACAAATTTGCCTCTTCATAGTGGTTTTCTTCGAGAAAGGTTGCTATTCTTTGAGCTCAAACACCCTTTGAATCACTTTTGCATGAGATAGCCAGCGAATTTCACAATAATACAGAAGTGAGGTGTAATTAGCTTCCATATCAACACAGCTTTGCAAACAGCCTAGCTCTCAAAGGGCTGTTCTTAATGTAGTTTATAATTTTTATTAACATTTATAAAAATGTTGTTCAGTTCTTTGCTCATATTTTTTACAGTAAAGCTGCACTGTGAAGCATACAGTCTAGGGATTTTACGTCGATGTTTTCAAAACATCGATTTATTGAAGTCGATTTTTTTAAACATCGATGTTTTACGTTCTTGATGGGTTTTTAAATGAAAAAGTACCATAATAAAAAAAAACCCAACCACGTAGCATAGTTTTCACACTCAGTAAATGTAAGTCTGAATTCTGAAAAGAACGAATACAAAAGGGGGAACGATCTCCTAGCAATCTTGTTCGATATTTGATTTTCATTGTAGCCAGTGCAAAAAAGTCTAGGAGCTTAGCAATGAGACAAATGACAATTAACAACCAATGAACCAATCAGAGTGCTTGGAATGTTCTCGACACTCTAGAACCTTCCATGTTTTTTTTTTTTATTATTATTATTATTTTTTTTTTTTAATTTATTTTTTTTTTTAAAATATATATATATATATATATAAAATAGTATAAACACGAGCTGCCATTTTAAGTTTTTGTGTTGTTCGGGTTTTATATACGTTAACGGTAATTAATATTAAGATGCCTCCCAAAATTGCCGTTACTAAACCAGTTTCAAAGAATGGATGTTAAAAAGCATCGATGTTTTTTGGGTGATGTTTTATTATTGAATATCGATGTTTTGTTGTCGATGTCGCATCCCTAAGTACGTCCAGATAGCATGTGGTGCTTTCTTTTTGAACAATGCTTGAAAACCTGCTTTGTGTCCGGACATTGAGTGAGCTCCGTCGGTACACAGCCCAATGCAATTATTCCATATTATGTCGTTTTCTTCTTCTTCTTCAAAAAAAACTTATATTAAACATCTCAATGGATGTTGTTTTTCCAGGAATGGGTTTGCAAAATATATCTTCTAATACATTTTTCGCAACATATCGAACGTATTCAATTAAATGGGCATCTTTAGCTATATAAGTTGCCTCATCAACTTGAATGGAGAATTTCGAAGTACGCAGCCGAGAAACTAATTGATCGCAGATATCTTCAGATATATCATTGATTCTCCCTCCGACTGTGCTATCAGCAAGCAGAATTTGTCGCAATTATTTTGCATACGATTCGCCGAACATTATTCGAACCATGTCAATAGCTGCTGGTAAGATTAGGGTTTCTTCTATTGTACGCGATTTCTTACATTTCGCGATTCGGTAAGAGACATGGTACGAAGCCAATAATATGTTTGGTGTAACTGAAAGAATTTTTTTAACCGTTTCCTTCTGAATATTTATCTCGTTCAATTTTCTTTGAAAAAATTCTATGGGCTATCCAGCGTATTCAGAATGTAGAGTTTCATGGTGCCGTTTTAATTTGACTTTGTCTCGTACCGTGACCTTCGTTTCGAAGGTCAAGCTCGTACTATCTGAAGACAAAACTTTCGAACACAACAAACACATTGGTTTTTCCAAGCCATCTATAATAACACTTGTGAATCCTAACGGTAAATACAATGAACTGTATAGTCTGTTTTTGGGAGCTTTACCTCCTTTTTATTACCATGTTTTTATTAATTCGCTTTCTTGTTTGTGTATGTGTTTGTCCAGTACAAATCTTGCAATCGATTTTTAACTAACTTCCCGACTAGCTAGACATTTGAAACTTCTAGAATAGCTCAGAACACGATGACAATGCATTATTTTGATACGTTTAGCCATTTTTAAGCAGAAATGAAATCTTTTTTCAGTTCATTATGTTTTGTAGACTGGTGCAGCCATCTATCGGCCGGGACGGGAACGAAAAGTTAAACGCGAGTTAACTTCCGATTAACTTCATTTTCTTTCAAGTTGATGGGATAATTCATCAAAAAAATTTTAAAAAGTATTTATTAATACATAGAATTGTCAAGTTTATATGATTCAACAGAAAATTTAAAAACATGGTGTATAAAAAGTTCTTTTTATCTTGTAATTATTAGATATTATGATATGACCATTGAATTTTTATTTAAAAGTTTTGGCGTCTCCCAGGTTGGAAACCGCGGCCTTAATGTTCAAATGTAGTGATTCTTATTCCTAATATTCAAATTTAGTGGTTTTATTAAAGCTTTATCTTTTGTCCTGAAGGTTTTTATTGTAAGAGGCTCAAGGTATATTTTTTCCCTTCGCACGTTTACTTTTAACAATTGTTCATAAATAGAATATTTACTTTTATCCATTTCTTGAATTTGGGGCGTTTTAGTGATTCAAATCATTAATCATTACTGAGAAATAATTGCTCAAATATGCTTTCAGACGTACGCCAATCATTGCCTAATGTACTGGCGCTCTCACTAGTTTGTGAAAGTCGGTCTTACGAAAACTCTAGTTGAGTTCACAACTCGTAGTATTATTTTTATGATCTGGAATGTATTCCGTTTGAACTCTGTAGAGATAATGGGGAGAGGGCACTGTAATGTCATGGTATTAATCGATGACGTCTTCATAAACTAAAAGCGGCTTTATTCCATCAAGTGAGGACAAAATGCACATTAACACATTACATCTAGATTACAAATTAAAAAAACACGTCACTTCAGAAGTTTAAAACCCTAGACTTCAGAGGAAGTCGATCTACTTCACTAAAAGACAATCTACTTAAGCACTCCCTGGCGTTTTCTACCTCTCTGAGCAGAATAGTGAGATGATTGGAGTCCCTTGACCATGAGGTTTTATCTCCAGTACGCAAGATGTTAAGTAATCAATGATAATGTGCTCAATAGTTAAAGTTTAAAGGCTAATAAGATAATTAAGAGTGAGATTACAATCGAATATTAAAAAAAAAAAATAAAGTTAAACACCTTCAAAAATTGAAGGGCGGGGTAATTTAAGCTTAAGTAGTTAACAGGTATTAGGAAAAAAAAAAAAATTTCTATCTCTCGCATTCGAACTGTCGCTTAAATACAAGCAGCGAAAGTGAGGAATAGCTTCGCTTCACTTCATATAAGATGTGCCGGTAAGGGATTGGTTACATGACAGGCACTATTGCAGAAATAAAATATTCCACAGAAGTGCATTTTTTTTTTTTTCAAGTTTAACTTTCGAACGTTAAAAAAAGCAAGTCCGTTTGTGGAAAGTTAGACGTTCCTGTGTTCCAAGTCCAGACTGGTTTCTGAATATGTGTTTTCGTGCACACAAATTCCTGCAAAGCTATCACCTTGCTCGTGGGTCGTAATTTGGTGGGGCCATCGGTTTTCCGATTGTTTTTTTTTTCTTTCTTTCTTTTTTTTTTTCTTCAGAAAATGACATTTCAGACGTTTAAGGACCGTTTAGTCGCAAAAAATGGTATCATCGTGACATACAATATCAACAGTGCTCATTGGTATATTTTGCCAGTATACAACACGATGACTTCATTTTCGCATTCCCTGAAACTAGACCTTCAAAGACTACCCGAATTTACAGATGAATTAGAAAGTCTTATTTCGATTGTTAAAATAACTGTTCATATCGATACGCGTGACACATCAGGGTCATGGTCATGGATAAATATCGGGAGAATCAGGCGATAAAAGTAAAGAAAACAGTACTTTAGGCTGTTGCTCCAATTAAAATGCCCAAGAGAAAAAAAGAATAATTACAAGATAAAAGAACTTTTTACATACCATGTTTTTAAATTTTCTGTTGAATCATATAAACTTGACAATTCTATGTATTAATAAATACTTAAAAAAAATTTTTTTTTTGATGAATTATCCCATCAACTTGAAAGAAAATGAAGTTAATTGGAAGTTAACTTGCGTTTAACTTTTCGTTCCCGTCCCGGCCGATAGATGGCTGCACCAGTCTACAAAACCAAATGAACTGAAAATGAAATTCAATTCTACTGAAAGATGGCTAAAAGTATTAAAAAAATACATTGTCATCGTGTTTTGAGCTATTCTAAAACTTTCAAATGTCTAGCTAGTCAGGAAGTTAGTTAAAAATCGATTGCAAGATTTGTACTGGACAAACACTCACACAAACAAACAAACAAGAAAGGGAGTTAATAAAAACATGGAAAAAAAGGTTTGAGTATGGCTGATTTAAACCATTCGTAATTCCGTTTGCTACCGTTCGTGTTTTTGTCAAACTTATGGGTCCTACCCACTAAATTTGGCAGCTGTTGAAATTGTGCTGTAAGACAGAAGGGTATTTCCAAACACAAACTGATTTCCACTTTTATCGGGATAGGTGGAATTTGCTTGCACTCACTTGAACGACAATTTAAATTAGAAAATTATGATATGTTGCTTGTTAGATTACGATATGTTGTTTGTTTTTTATGCCTTATGCCCCCTCAACTTTCCAGACTAGGTACATAGTTGGCTGAGGAATGCGGCTCCGGTTTTTAATGTACACGGATATTCGGATTTAGCCAGGTCCCACCACAATATTGACCGAGCACCCCCCAGGGGCGATATCTGGTTAGCTCGTACCCTCCTCCCACCCACATACCCCATGGAAGGACATTCGGGCCTAAAGTTTTAACGTGCCCATACCCGGCGTAGACACAAATATATTCAATGGCGCTTGTCGGGATTTAAACTGAGCTCCTTCCGTTCGAAGTCCAACTCGCTTTCAATAGGCTGCCTCAGGTTCATATGTTTCTTTAATTTAAACTAAATTTTGTTTTTGAAAGGAAACTTCAGAAATTTTCTAATATATAAAGTAGACTGAGTGGCCAATGTATTTAGACCACCTGACATTTTCATGCAAATCAGCTATGACGTCAAGTTGTTGCCGCTAGAGGGTGAGAATAGTGAAAAGAGATTTCTGGATGACTGTAAAGACAAAATGATTACTCCTTGAGATTGAATGAGTTAAAAAAACGCAATTTAACGGATTTTGAAAGTGGAATAGTTGTGGATGGTGGAAGCAGTTGAGAGAGCAACAGCGAAACTGCTCCGCTTGCGAAGTGTTTGCGATCATATGTTGTTCATGTTTACAAAGAGAATGTTATCAGACAAAAAACCGTAAGTCGTGTGTGGTCGTCACTGGCTTCTGGATGTGCGAGCTGAAAAGAAAGTTTCCAATCCAACAGAAGGGTAACTGTACGTCAAACTGCAGCGAATTGTAATCCGGGACCAATTATGATGACCTCCCAATGTACTGTTTGCCACACATTACATCGTATCGGGTATGGAAGCCGATGGCCCGTTCAAAAGCCTTTGTTGTCTGCAGCTCGCTCAGAGCCGCAAGGATGGACAGTAAATGATGTAAGAGGATAATGTGGTCCGATGAATCATGTTTTCAACTACACATGCGTATGGCAGGGTGCAAATACGAAGAAAACAGCATGAAATCATGGACCCTAAATGCATTGCCCCCAACACTTCAAGATAGTGGATAGTTTTTGGGGAGAATTTTTTTGTATTGCTTGGGCCATTCAATTCGTGTTGAAGAACGTCTGAATGCCAAAAGATATTTAAATATTGTCGCAGCCAAGTACATACAGTTATCTTAATGTTTTTACCCCTCTGGAGTTGGATAACTTCTCCAGGACCATGATCCATGACGTAAATCTCATCCACGGATGGTTTGAAGAACATGACGAAGACTTCATCTTGCTTAGTTAGCCAGCACAATCAGCAGATCTCAATCCAATTGAGCATTTGTAGGTTGAGGTCAAAGGGCGCATCAGTCATCTGGATCCGAAACCCTCATGTCTAAGATAACTGGAGAGAGCAGTCCATCGGATATGGTCTCGGATTCCTCAAGCCTACTACCAACATTTGAGAATCCGTGCCAAAGAGAATCGCAGAGGTATTTAGAGCTGAAAGAAGGTGGCCAAACGATGTACTGAGTAGGTTATCATAATAAATTGGTCACTAATTGTTCAGTAAAATAAACTCAGTTTTAAATTGACAATTATGTTTCGCTTTAACCGCTATAGATGGCAGCACTATAATATGGATTGAGATTTCAAATTCGCGTTTTTGTATGCATGAAATTTGTTTGTGAATTGTTTTGTGACTTATTTTGCTGATATCAGTAAAATATAAAATTTCCAAATGAAATGGAGGAAAGGTTAACAGTGGCGTACGCAAGGGGGGGGGGGAATGGGGGTTAACCCCCCCCCATTGGTTCTGATTACATATATTATTTAATTAGGTTTAAGCTTTGCACTGATTGCTCAAAACTACTCTTTCATAGTAACCCCCCCCCCCCCCCTTTGAAGATTTCTACGTGCGCTGCTGAAAATGATTACATTTTATTAACTTTTTGCTCACAAATAGTCCGTTATTGACACATAAGCTGTTTTATAGTAAATTTTCTCATATAAAGAACCAAATCATGGGTCAACTGAAGATTTTGAATTCTTATATTTTTTAAGGCTTTCTTTATAAGGTGGAACTGGAGTTAAAAAATATTAAAATTCAAAACTTCTTTCGTTTAGTTACTTTTATGTCATTTAATTGTGATTTATGCATTGCCGACGCAAATGCAAATTTCCTGCTCTTTTCTCAAATTGTATGAAGCAGAAATAAACCTCAAACTATTTCAGTATAGTTTATCCCCAAGCTATACAGTGGCGTAGCGAGCATACTGGCACCCGGGGCACGATACCTTTGTGGCGCTCCCCCCCCCCCCCCCCCCCCGAAAAACATATACAGTCGGACCTCTATTTAACGAAGTCGCTAAATCCCGAAAAAAAGTTCGCTATATAGAAAATTCGTTAAATAGAGATTCATCTTTTAAAATACTTTAACCTACTTTAAATACTATAATTTGCCTTCAATTTTACTATTTTACTACTTCAATTTTTCAATTTTAATACTTTAATTTGCCTTCAACGGCTCTTCAATGTGCCTTTGCAAATTGAAGAGCCTTTCTCAGTTATGAGAGACCCAGAGATCAGAACATTTTTATCTCGCATTGTGTGTATCCACTTCAAAACTGCCTCATCCACATCTTCATAGACACGTGTTTTTAAACATTTTGAACAAGAATTCGATGAATCATAATCTTGTATCTAATCACGATTTTTTCTATCGTTGATAAGCTGTTTGGAGGAATACCAAATTTTAAAGCAATATCCTTTATCTTAACGCGTTTATCCAATTCATGAAGAATTAAATTTTTTCTTTGATGCTCAAGTACTTTCGCTTTGACGTTTTCCAGCTACAAGAACCGAAATAACCAGAACAACTCTGATCAACAATCTAGAAAACGGGAGACTAGTTTAAGGACATGGTAAAACCCTTTCAAGGTCACTGATCACCATAAAATGTGTTAAAAGAAAGAATAAGTTTGAAACGTTCAGAAATATTTTAAGAAATATGGAGAAAAAAATATTGGAACACAAGAAAAAGTTAGTTAAATAGAGAATGCACTTCGTTATTTGGAGGTTATTTTACGAAGAAATTTGCAAAATGTTCTTGGTTCCAAGAAAAAGTTCGCTTAATAGAGAAATTCGCAAAATAGAGGTTCGTTAAATGGAGGTTCGACTGTAGTAATATAATATATAGACCCTATATTGGCGCCCCCCGATAAACATATTGTCATACATCCAAACGCTGAAGAATCACACCGCGTAGCAAATTATCACCTCCAATGTTCACACAACAACAAGTTTATTACAAGACGATTTGAACACTTGACATTGCTTGATTATACACATACATATGACACGTAACACCCACCAAAAAACATATATAACGCCACGAACGAAATTCTCTAAAGCTAATTTAAATGGCTACTACCCTTCTTAAACAACTTCCGAGGCAGGCTCCACAAGACCTCCTCGCTTCCCCACTGCCTACGCAGGACTCTCTCTTTCTCTACCCTTCTTTGCACTTTGAACTCTATGAGCAGGCGCGTCAGCTGATCTGCTAAAAAAACGCCTTACGCAATACGAATGGCGTCGCCTGACATCACATCCCCCATCCAAGATTGAAGATAGGGTTTTACTTCTATCTACAATATGAAATTTAATTCAGGTGACGTCACAAAATTTTCCTCTCACCCTTACATGATTTAACAGTGAAGAAAAGAAAAAAAATATATCAGCTACATAAAATACTTAAGACTCCTTAAGTCTATTAGCTCGAACTTCTAACCTTCGATCCTGCTCTTACTCTAAAAAATACAAGAATAACATTACAGACTAATACAATTACAATACCAAAATATAATATACAATTGTAATAGCAAGAAAATCAAATCAAATATAATACTGTTAGTAAAATAAACACTAAAAGTTTTTGAGTCCTTGTTTTTCAGTCTGCTTACACTGCTGGATCAACCGTCTCTAATCGCGATAATGCATCCGCATTATTCAGCTTGGCTCCCGGGCAATGAGTAATAGAAATGTTGTACTTCTGTAAAGCAAGGGCCCATCTTTGCAATTTAGACGATTGTGGGGCATTCTTCGTGATAAAAGTCAATGGATTATGGTCCGTTATCAGTTCCACGGGTGATCCGAAGATCCATGTCTCGAATTTCTTCAGACTCCAAATAACAGCATACGCCTCTCTTTCAATAGTTGGCCAAGCCTGCTGTGATTTGGTCAGTTTCTGGCTCGCATAACTGATTGGATGTAATGCTCCTTCTCTTTTCTGAGATAGACACGCCCCGATGCCTGTTGAAGATGCATCACAATGTATAACAAAAGATTGTCCAATAACTGGGGTATTCAAACTAGGTGCCTCAACAAGACACTTTTTTAATTTGTGGAACGCTTCGTCGTGTTCGTCTGTCCACGTCATCTCTTCTGGTGCTTTCTTTTTCGTCAGTTCGGTTAGACAATACGCTGTCTCTGCATAACGAGGAACGTAATCACGATAATAATTACATAGTCCCAAAAAGGTTTTTAACTGCCTTTTTGTATGAGGTCTGGCCAATTTTTGAATGGCTCCTACTTTCTCTGGATCGGTCTGGTGACTGCCGGATCCAATGATGTGTCCAAGATATTTTATGTGAGATTTCGCAAAAGAGCATTTCTTCAGATTCACTGAAAAGTTCAGTTCTGCCAATTTATTAAATATGTCGTCGAGATGTCCTAAATGTTCCTCAAAGTTCGATGAATAAACTGCTATATCATCAATATATGCTCGCGAAAAATCTCTGTACTTAGAAAGTGCCTGGTTCATCACTCGTTGAAATGTGGCTGCGGCATTACGCAAACCAAATGGCATGACTTTGAATCTATATTGCGCTCTATGTGTTTTAAAACATGCTAAATCTTGACTTTCCCTTTCCAAAGGTATTGCCCAATACCCCTTGAGCAAATCAATTGTAGAAATCACATTTGCTCTGCCAATGCAAAACAATAGTTCTGTTTGATTTTCCATCGGAAAATCATCTGGTTTCGTTACCGTATTTAACTCTCTAAAATCGACACATAGACGGAGAGCTCCATCTTTTTTCATAACGCACACTACTGGATACGATATTTCTGCATCACACTCTTCTATAAGTCCTAATGATAAAAGTTCGTCAACTTGTTTATCTACCTGAGACTTTAATGCTTCTGGAATTCTATATATATAAGGCTTCTTTCTTTCTGTTTCAATTAGTCGTATCTTGTGTTCTCCTACTTTTGCAATTTGTACTTTATTTAAAAATAATGCTCTATACTTCTTCAACAAATTCTCGATTTTTTTCCTTTGAATTTCATCTAAATGGCTTAAATTCACCTCATCTACACTAAAGAAGTTTGCTTCATCCTTTCTACTAGGCGTGGGATGGACTTCCCCTAATTCCTGTTCATTTTCAAATATAACCCCCACAGCTTGTACTCTAGATATAAATTTCCTAATTTTATTTACGTGAACTGTTTTAATGTTCCCATTTGCCAATTTAACTTTGTATGAGTCGGTACTACAGCGAGCTACTATTTCTGCGGGTCCCGTCCATCTAGCATATAATTTATTATTTGAATCTGGAATCAAAAGATATACTTGATCCCCTGTTCGGAACTCTTTATACACTGCCCGTCGGTTGGCATATTTTTTGTACGCGCCTTGTTTAACCTCAGCAACTATTGATGCCTCCTCCGCGGCTTTTTCTAAATGTATTTTTAGCTCCTGCAGATACTCAATTGCGTTCTTACCAATATTAATAGGAAGGGGAATTTCGCCTGCCCACGAAGATTTCAATACCGCCAGTGGTCCTCTGGCTTCTCTCCCATATAGTAATTTAAACGGTGACACGCCGGTAGTGGAATTTGGGATCTCTCTATATGCAAATAACATATATAGAATATGTTTATCCCAATTTTTAGGGTCGCTTCGTATGATATGGTGTAACATGCGCTTTAAAACCTGATTATACCGTTCCACTAACCCTGAACTTTCTGGATGTCCCGGTGTTGCAAATCTAGGAGTGGCGCCTAACCTTGCATGAAACTCTTGAGTTAATTTTGATATAAAGTTAGTACCTTGGTCGCTTGCGATAACCCTAGGTATCCCCGTTCTCATAAATATTTCTAGCAATGCGTCGCATGTTGCTTTAGCTGTAATCGTTCTCAATGGAACCGCCTCCGGCCACTTAGAATGTTGATCAACCAAACATAGCACATATTTGTGCCTTCGCGCTGATGGAGTTTCTATAGGACCAATTAAATCAACTGTTACTTGCTCAAACGGAAATTGTGGTCTTTGAAGTGGAGTTATAGGTATTCGATCACTTGCCCTCTCCCTACTCCGTAACTGGCACGCTTCACAAGATCTACAATACTCTTCAATATCGCGCGACATATTCGGCCAAAAAAATGAGTACCGGATCCTCTCTTTTGTCTTTTTCATTCCTAAATGATTAGCAAAAATTGACTCATGCGCTAATTTTAGAATTTGCCCTCTCCTGATCTTTGGAACTACTAGCTGACAAACATTTTCCCCCGAAACCTTTTCTTTATGATATACTAAAGAATCCATTACAAAATACCCATTTTTGTTTTGCTCTGCATCTTTAAAAGCTTCGCGTAATGTATCACACTTTCTTTGCTCTTTCTTGAAAATACTAGCATCCGACAATTGACCTACCTTCGTTTCCCTTTCTGCCTCATGTTCACTTTGAACGCAGCTAACTATCAATTTCTCCTCTCCGCTGTGTACCGTATTTTGTATAAACAACCCCTCACATTTCGCGTCTTCCCTTCCTAACTCAAGATTTCCTTCCCCCGATGTTTCCGTGTGACCAACTTCTTGTTTACAATTCTCTTGCGCAGTTAAATCCATGTGGATACCCCTTGTCGCTCCCCCTTCTTTCTCTAACGCTGACTGAAGCACTTCATAAATCACTGGGGTGATTATACAAGGAACTACAAGTCTATCCGTGATTGAAAATAAGACGTCAACATGACCATGTGAAAAATTGGGAGTATTAAATTTTAATGATATCGGCAACGTTTTTAAATCCGCTACAACTTTGTCTCCAAATGCAGATATCAACTGAATTTTAGAACTGTCCTCATTTTGAAAATTTTGCGGTATCTGGTTCGAATTAATTATCGGCATTTCTGCCGCACTATCCACTAATGCTTTAATTTGCTTCCCCCCTAACCAGATGTATACGTACTGCAATGGTTGAGTATTGAATGCATTACTATCGAAATACGCGGTTTTAACTTTTGCAATTAGTTTATCATCCTGATTGCTTTTCCCTGTCGCCGAATCTTTTTTCGTTTGATTTTGCGCAGCTCCCGTTTTACTCTTTTCTCTATTATTGGGACAAAATCGCAAATGAACTACGCGTTTACAAAATTTGCATTCTTTTGAATTTGTATTTCTTTCATTATAGTTACTTCTCATATGAGGGGGTAGGTATTTCCCGCTACCTTGATTCCCAAATCCTGTTTCATTCTGATTACAAAATTTCGTTGGTTTGTCATATAATTCCGAAAAGGATCTACCCTTAGAGGTAAACCAATTGTCACAAAGTTCGGCAATTTCCCTCGGTTTTTGCCACGTATTTAGCTGCTTAATCCTAATATAACTTCGCGTTTCAGAGTCTAATGTAGTCAATAATCTATCACTAACTATCAACTGGTTCAGCGTTTCAATGTCTGTTACCTTCCTCAGTTCGCAATAAAAATCCCAATTTGCCCTTAATCTACTTGCAAATTGTATATGGTTCTCATTTCTCGCTCTTTTCGCCGACAAGAAATGATTTAAACACGCTTCCGGTGTCGGTTGAAATTCTTTTAAGATTATAGCTTTCACTTTCTGATAATCTTTCATATCTTCCGCATTTACATAAACTAATAAATGCGACGCTCGTTCCCCCAACAAATTAAATAATATCTCAACCTTCATGTCTTCCGCTACCTTTTTCATTTCGAATGCTTTTTCGAGAGACGAAAAAAATAAATTCCACGACTCTGGTTTAGTCGGCACCGCAAGAGTTAAAGTCCTAACACTCTTTATTAGCGCCTCTAACGAATTAGAATTCCCGCTTAACGAATTAGAATTTCCGCTAAGTCCATCCCCGCCTGTATTCAAACTCCTACCTTCAGCTTGAATTCGAGATATCTCTAACTGTGCTTTAGCTACTTCTAATTTTGTTTTTTCCAGTTGGAGCAACATATCTTGCTCTTCTTTAAATCGTTCCCTTTCAATTTTAAGTAACTCCGCGTCTTTTTTCTCTTTTTCTATTCGTGCTCGTTCCCTTTCAATTTCTACTAATTCTGAGTCTCTTTTCTCTTTTTCTATGCGTTCATTAACTGTCGATATCAGAAATTGTTTTACAAATTCGAAATCTTCCTCGTATGGCTTACTAGTTTCTATAAGAGTTTTTAAATCTACTATTCTGTGGTGTTCCTCCACATTCTGTCCTAGTTCTTTGGCAACCAAAACCAAATCTTCTTTCTTTAAACCCTTTATGTTAAACATATTTTATTTATTTTAAAATCCTCACTCTCTACAATTTATATACTGGTCATATTTTAATAACACTCTTTACTAAAATATATTTCAACTCATCAATCACTAAATATTTTCTTTCTACTCTAACATCAACACATATCAGAAATATTTTTCATCTTCTTAATTACTAATTTAATCATTCACAAGTTTCACTAAAGAACAAAAGGCTTCCTACCTTTTTAATGCTCTGGTTCTCGAAAGAGAGCGTGTCATACATCCAAACGCTGAAGAATCACACCGCGTAGCAAATTATCACCTCCAATGTTCACACAACAACAAGTTTATTACAAGACGATTTGAACACTTGACATTGCTTGATTATACACATACATATGACACGTAACACCCACCAAAAAACATATATAACGCCACGAACGAAATTCTCTAAAGCTAATTTAAATGGCTACTACCCTTCTTAAACAACTTCCGAGGCAGGCTCCACAAGACCTCCTCGCTTCCCCACTGCCTACGCAGGACTCTCTCTTTCTCTACCCTTCTTTGCACTTTGAACTCTATGAGCAGGCGCGTCAGCTGATCTGCTAAAAAAACGCCTTACGCAATACGAATGGCGTCGCCTGACATCACACATATAATAACATAATACACTGGTGTAAGAAATTAAGAGAATTTGCAGACTTGGTCGATTATCTCTAGAACTACTGTACCGATTTTAATAAAATTTGATATTACATACATTGATACAATACAAAACAAATAACCATTCAATAATTGTAATACACACGCATGATCGTGCGTAACACTCGTTGGAGTCGGAAGGTATGAAACAGCGGTTGCAGAATAAACAAAAAAATGGATTAATAGGGGGTATGGTCCCCTCTTACAGATATACAGGTCTCGCAGCGTGATTTCTGGTTGAAATAAGGCAGTTTATCATTTCCTGTGGCAATTGGTCCCACTCGCTCAGCAACGCTGTTTTCATTCCCTGGATGTTTCTCGGATGGGGTTGCGAGTTGCAATTGCCCTCCCCAGAGCGTCCAAGACATGCTCTATAGGGTTAAGGTCTGGAGATCTGGCTGGCCAATACATCCGGCGAATATCCTCACTCTCTAGAAATTCGTCGACTAGAAGAGCTCTATGTGGCCTCGCGTTATCGTCCATTAAAATGAACTCAGGTCCAACTGCTCCCCTGATAAGGCGAACATAGGGCCCCAAGACCTCATCCCTATACCTCACACCAGTCACAGTGCCTCTTTCAAAGACATGGAGATGTGTGCGGCCATCCTACATGATGCCTGCCCAGACCATTAAACCTCCTCCGCCATAATGGTCGATTTCGCAGGCATTGGAGGGTAGGTAGCGGGTCCCTGGTTCTCTCCATATGAACGTACGGCGAGAATCTGTGTTTAGGCTGAACCGGGACTCATCAGTGAAGAGAACGGCCGCCCATTGATCCATACTCCAATCTCTATGCTCTCTGCACCATTATAAACGGATTCTCCTGTTCATAGAAGTGAGCGGGACGCAAACAGCAGGTCTTCTTGCAAACAACCCTGTCTCTTGAAGTCTTTTGAAAGCAGTCACCCTGGATACACGGGTTCCTATGGCTGCATACAAGTCACGAGAGAACTGAGAAGCTGTAGCACTCCTGTTACGCCTCGCTATAATCGACAAATGGCGATCTTCTCTGGCCGTCGTGGCTCTTGGACGACCTTGCCCAGGCTTTCTCTCGATGGATCCGGTATCCTGGAACTGTTTCCATAAGTTACACACGACGCTGGGCGTTAAATTGAACTCTCTACAAATTTGGACTTGAGATTGGTCTGCTTTTAGCCTCCCCACGATTCGCCACCTCATTCCATCATCTAAACGTTGGTGGTTACTCATTTTTACTATTACAATTTGAAATTAACCGATTGCTGCAAAATTAACCCATCTATTAACCCTTTTTTTTTTGGTTTATTCTCAACCGCTGTTTCATACCTTCCGACTCCAACGAGTGTTACGCACGATCATGCGTATTACAATTATTGAATGGTTATTTGTTTTGTATTGTATCAATGTATGTATATATCAAATTTCATTAAAATCGATACAGTAGTTCTAGAGATAATCGACCAAGTCTACAAATTCTCTTAATTTCTTACACCAGTGTATATAGACCTTATATTGCCCCCCCCCCCGAAAAGCATATATAGTAACATAATATATAAACTTTATGTTGGTGCCCTCCCCAAAAAACATATAGTAATATAATAATTTTTTTTTTAACCAATGCGGTGGCACTTGTAATGAAACATTCTCCTGAATTACGCCGCAGTTTTTGCTGTCCATTTTATTAGGAGGGCACCGTATAGGTGGACAGAATTAAACCCTATGAAGGGACGACACGAACGGAGGCATTTTTCGTGGCGCAACGCTGGGATTCGATCTGAGCACCCTCAGCACCGAAAACCAGCGCGCTGTACCACAGGGCCGCCACAAGCCCAGTAATATAATATATAGACCTTATATTGGTGCCCTCCCCTGAAAAACATATAGTAATATAATATATAGATCTTACATTGGCGCCCCTCTACGAGTGGCGCCCGAGGCATGATAGACCCCCTTGCCCCCCTTTGCTACGCCACTGAAGCTATATTCATAATATTTTGTTAAATATTTAAGTTCAAGAATTCTACCATCAGGTTTTACAATGCATCTTGTCTACTCTGATGAATTAAAGCCTTAAATAGAGGTATGAATGCAGAAATTTACGGGTACACACTTTTACATAAGAGGTTTCGAATTTCTCGATTACTGTTAGAATTGAATTGTGTTGTAATATCATCTGTCATTGTTGTAACCTGTTTATTTTAAGAGAAGTGTTTTTATTTTCTACTTTCAAAGCAGCCTTCATAAGTTAAATTTTTTTTTAAATTGGGAAATTTTTGTTCAAACAAAGGGCGTTTCATAAAAACTGAGAATATATTTTTTTTAGAGTTGGCAATAATGCGAAAGTGAAAAATGAAACTCCAGACGATTTTCCGAATTAAAGAAGAATCTGTGGCTAAAGTTTGTAAACGTGGCAGATGATTCTGTTTTCGTCGTTGAGCAGTTGTTTAAAGAACATTTGCGTTTTGCATATACACCAATGGAGGGGAATGATTCAGAGTTAAGAAAGAAAATTTTTGTAATTGAATATATTGTAAAACCAAAGTAAAAACAATATAATACTAAATATGAATTTTTTTATTCGTATTTCTGCTTGTTTTCAGCTTGTCACTAGCTTTGGAAAGTGGACTGAATGGTGGGACCGTTGCATATCATCTGAGGGAAGATGTTTTGAAAAAGAATAAGATATTTCTTGCTGTAGCTGTATTTCTTTATTTTTTGAGATTTTTTTACCGTAGTTTTTATGGATCACACTTTGTATTTCATAGAAATAGGAGACTTAAAAACTGCATTTGAACGGCGTCAGTATTTTATCGGTGTTTTGGAAATAAATTTATAGTTTTAGATTTATAGTCATCGATTCTTTTCAATTACAACAAAAGCAATGCGTTTGATGGAATTCAAATGAAAGTTAAGGATAGAAGCCATGCTGGATTCGCTCAATGTTAATCTATGCAGAATTTTTTTCCAGTGATTGCCGGATTGGAGTTAGACTTTTTTTTTTAATCATTAATGAAAGATATATTTTTTTAAATACGATTATCTTTTTCATTCTTTTAAAAGAAACGCAAATGATATTTTAAAATTTGGAGTATTTTGAGGGGGAAATATGGCATACTGTGTTCCAATGCACATAATTTCCATTGGTGGATGAAATTTCTAAAATTAATAAGATAACACAGCAAAAAATTTCTCTCTCTATTACGGAGTACAATAAAAAAAATAAATAAATAAAAAAAAACCCTTAAATGCGAGGCGCTGACGACCGCTGCAAGTCCTTTTATCAGACACTAGCCTGGCGTTTTATCAGACCTTTTATCAGACACTAGCAAGTCCTTTTATCAGACACTTGTCCGGCGTTGCCATGTAGATATATAGATGTAAAATTTTTCATGCATTCCATCCAAAAAATACTGGGCTGCACCCCCCGCTCTTCATGTTCATCTGGCCAGACAGAATGCGCTTAGCGCGTTTCTACTGAAATGATATACCCAGTATTTTTTTTTAATGGAAAGCATGAAAAATTTTATATCTATATATCTACCCGGCAATCATTCTTTAAAAATAATTTCATTAATTTTCTTATGCCTTAATATAACTAATGGACTAATAGTTCGGAATGAAAGTTATGTGTCGTTATGTTTCTCTGTTTAAAGAGCTTTTCCTCCCGCTGCTTAAAAAGCCCCAAAACTGTAAAAGATTTATTTTATATGATTTCACGGAATAAGTAATTCAAATACATATCGTATGTTATCTCTGTTTCGCGAACTTAGGGGGAAAAAACCTGTAGAACTCTTAAACTTCTTCCCATTTTATGATCCTCAAACAATTACTATATTTAGATCAACAGAAGGCTTCCAAATACTGGCCATGGGACAAACTTAATTTTTCTTTTTTTTTCTTCCTTTTTTTTCCAAATTTTATTAAGTTCTATTAGTTTGAACGCCATTGTCTAAAATTGTCTAAAGCAGCGGTTCTCAACTTTTTAGACTCACGACTCCACTAAACGTAAGAAAAATAAAATAAACACTTCGCCTCCTCCGGTCATCCCCAGACCAACTCTCAAACCACCCCCAAATCACCCCTCAGAACAAACCTCTTTTCCCCCGCGTATCGAATTTGACTGGTTGTGGTGAAGGGGCTGTATCCACATTTAAGAGATGCGCTTAGGGGCACAAAAATCATCAAAAAATTAATTTAAAAAAACTAATTGAGCCCCAAATTTCGTTTTTCCTGATTTAAGTTTCTCGGGTCCAAAACATTAACTGTGCCGAATTTGGTCCCGGTGGGTGAAACAGTCTATGATTCTATAGCGGACAAACAAACAGACAAGCTCTTTTATATATATAGATGTAATACCAGTGGTTAATTGGAACCGATGAACAGGAAGTAATAAGGTGGAAGTTAGAGTGCGGCCGGAAAGATTCGAAAAGTAACGCTGGGTGTTAAGTGGTGTGAGTACTGAGTAGGAGCATATTTTATTAATTCTCCCCATTTTTAGTCATAATGTCAAACAAAGTTAAATAATCTCTAATTTGATGTTGCATTGTTTTGTTCGTATACCACATTACCTTTAGGCATTAATTCGTACTAGTATTTTTAAAAACGTTCACATGAGAAAAATTTTTTTTATGTAAACGCCGATCATGGTTATGAACATGGGCCAAATATGTTCATATGGATTAACCGATAGGGGTTTAGGACCCCTCACCCCTAAAAGTTTTTATCATCAAGTAAAAAGCACATAAAATAAATTTAACTTAACTATTACTTAGTTATTAAATTAATTCAAAGACTAAATTTATTTCAATATTTTTAATTATTAAAATAATATAATCATCTCATAAATTGCTTATTGTAATTACTATAACTCTTCTTTAATCATACACACACACACACATATATATATATATATATATATATATATATATATATATATATATATATACACATACACATACACACACACACCTACATATACAGTGAAACTTCTCTAAGGCGGCCAGTTATGGTTCCGAAAAAAAAGGGGCCGTTTTTAAGAGTGACCGTTCAAAAGAGGTTTCTTCCATAACATTTGCTATATCGAGTCTTTAATCGGGGATGAACAAAATATGGTCGTCTAGAGTGGTGGCCGTCGAATAGAGGAAGTTTCACTGTATATACATATACACTACCGTACAATAATGGACCGGACAGCAAGATGTGATGGTATAAGGGAAAGAATACATGCATTAATAGGGGGATGGTCCCCCACGTGCTGCAGTTACACTAGCAACCCTTCTGGGCATATTTTCAACAAGGTTTTGATACACAGCTATGGGTGGTTTGTCCATTCCTGCTGCAAGAATGTCGCCAGCTCAGCTGTAGATTTCGGACGTGGTTCCCTGGTCCATAAGCGTCGCTCTAACTCGTCCCACAAATGTTCTATGGGATTTAGGTCGGGACTCTGAGAAGGCCAAGGAAGACGTTTTACATCCATATCTTGATACCACTGCTTGACAGAGACTGCAACATGACATGGATCGCTGTCGTCCTGGAAATAGCATTCGTCCATTCCATAAAATTGCCAGAGCGTAGGAAGAACCTGATTTTCCAAAATGTTCATGTAGGCGTCGGCGTTTAATTTACCAGGAACAACATGCAAAGGTCCCAGACCATAGCACGAAAAATACCCCCAAACAAGTTCATCACAACCACCAAACTTGAGAGTTGGAACGATGCACTCGGGTAACAGACGTTCACCTGGCATTCGCCAAAACCAAGCACGCCCATCCGACTGGTAGAGCGTGCAGCGTGACTCTCGTCGCTCCATAAAACAGTTTTCCAGTGGTCCACAGTCCATTTGCGACTTTACAAACACCAAGCGAGTCTGCCGGCTTTGTTGGATGGGGTGATGTTCGGTTTGTGTGAGGCAACACATCCGTGGATATAGAGGGCTTGCAATTCTTTCCGCAAAGTATTGGGGCGCACCGTAACCCCTGCTGTTGTTGAAACTCGGATGATTTGGAGTGGTTTCTTGCGGTTCTTATGAACCTCACGCTTCGGGACACGGCCGATCCGTCAGTTTACGGGGACGACTAACGTGTGCAAGTTCTTGTCCTAACTTCTGCAGTTTACCTTTTCTTTACGACATCACCAACAGTTGACCGGGGCTGTGATAATTCTACCGCGACTGCGCGAATAGACTTGCCACTAATGTGACAACCAACTATTACACTTCTTTCAAAGTCACTAAGTTCCTTTCGTTTCGACATATTGTCACAATCTCACACACACACACACTATATCTACCAATAATTGTCCGAATAACCACGCATTTCACTTATTTTCGTATTTCGCGATTGTCGTTAGGTGGACGATCGGGATATAGGTGTAAAAATGTATTGGTCGATTATAAGCGGCATGGCCACTTATAGTGAGCTGGGTGATTTTGAAAGGGGAATTATAGCAGTATGCTATAAAAGTGGAAAGTTTACCTAATAAGACAGCCAGTTAACAAGAAAAACAAAACTTTATTTTATATTGATGAGACGAGGGGCAACACAACACAAAAATTGGCGTGGAACACATCACATTATAACGGTAGCATATCTCAGCTACTCAACAGAATCGAAAATAATACTTTTTTTTTCACTGAAACACGAACAACCCTTCTTTCTCTCTCCGCTCGTTCCACGCTTTTTTTCCTCACTTCAGTTCCGTTCGCTAGAATCGGTGATCCTCTCCTTTAAAATCATCATTCCGGGTCTAGTCGATCGGGAGGTTGTCACAACTCCTCCCCTCTTGAAAACTTTTCTAGAGTATTGCGAAGGAAAACTTAGTCAGATGGTAAACAGCAGTGCTCCGCAACCGCCGTGCTATGGCACACTAGTGTGCCGCGAGGTGATCTTGACTGTGCCGCGGAGATTTTATCGATTATAATAATAAAAAAAATTAACCGCCGCATCAGTTAGAAATTTTTCTAAGTAAAATATTTCTCTAACTTTTTGCTAATATTTCTTTAGGTCGAAATTATACACAAAACAAAAACATGTTGTTACCATACATTGTATGTATGCTCGAGCGTCATATTTCTGGATTTTAGTTAAGAAAGAATATCCACAAATTTATGACAAGGCCATTGCAATTTTGCTCCCTTTTTCTACGACATACTTATGCGAACAAAGTTTTTTGACACTGGTTCTAATTAAAAATGATAAACGATCATGTTTAAAGGGTCTTGACCATGAATTTCGAGTAGCTCTTCTAATATAGAGCCAAATATTAAACGTACATAAGTTCATCAAAACAAGCTCAAATACACTCATGGACAAAAAAATTAGCGCACCAAGAAGGAGTCGTCAAAATGAAACGAAATTTTACATACGTAATGACTACTTTGATATAAGAAAATCAAAGAAAAAGGATAATTTATTTCGGAGAAAAAGGCAAAAGAACGGAGGAGTTAATACTCCGTTGGACCCCCCTCTAGCGCGAATGCACGATGCGATTCGATCGGGCATTGAGTCATACAAGTTCTGTATGATGTCTTGAGATATTTCGTTCCATATTTGCTGTAACCTTGCCTCTAGTTCGTTCAAACTCGTGGGATGCCCAACTGGTCATCCCAAATGATCCCAGATATGCTCAATTGGAGACAAATCTGGGGATCGGGCAGGCCAAGGAAGGGTAGTAACAGTGCGGAGACAGTCTTGTGACACCCTTGCCGTATGAGGCCGAGCATTGTCTTGTTGAAAAATGGCTCCTGGGAGCCGTTGCATGAGTGGCAACACATGTGGTTGCAGGATTTCATGAACATACCGCTGGGCTGTCATGGTGCCACGGAACAATACTAGGGGTGACCGTATATTGTAGGCAATGGCACCCCATACCATCACACCAGCTGTGGGAGCGATGTGTCGCTGTACAGCAAAGGCAGGATTGAAGCTTTCACCATGGGCTCTCCACACACGAACACGATTGTCATCACTGCCGAGATTGAATCTGGATTCGTCGAAAAAGACGACCTGGTTCCATTCCGCTGCAGTCCAGTTTCCTCGTGCGCGGCAAAACTCCAAACGGAGGAGTCGATGGGTGGGCGTCAAGGGCAGCACACGTAATGGGCGCCGCGATACCAACTGTCCTTCAGCCAGGCGCCTTCGTATGGTTCGAGAAGACACAGAGGCCCCTAGTGAAGGTGCTACCTGTGCCTGGATGGCGGCCGATGAAGCAGTTGGCTGTACGCGTGCATTTCTTACGATGTGGCGGTCTTCTCGACGACTGGTCTGTCGAGGGCGTCCTGAGCCTGGTCTTCGTGTGCATGACATCTCTCGGGTCCACTGGTCCCAACACCTCCTCACAACACAATCAGAGCGACCTAATTGACGAGCTACTCGCCTAGCTGATCACCTAGCTTCCATCATCCCGACGATTATCCCCCTCTCAAACTGCGACAACTGCTTATATTGTCTTCGAACACGGCGTAATGGCATGTCTATCTCAGCTCTTCCTTTGTAAATGATTCAGCAAACTCAAACAAGCTTTGGTTACCTGTTTTATACTCCACAGAGTACGATGTTCAACGCCCTCTACCGGCTATACGTAATGCGTAATCACGCTGCATTTCTAATCATTTGCATATCTCCCCGACATGTACCTTCATTGCAAGTTTCGTTACGATCCCGCAATTATTTCTTGGTGCGCTAATTTTTTTGTCCATGAGTGTATATCATTAATAAATAAGTTATGTTTAAATTATCTTTGATTTATTAGGCTTAAGTAAAGACCAAAAAGCAAATTTTAATATAAAAATTTAAAGAGAAATTTTTTTTACTTGTAAACTATAACATTATATTTTTGTTCTTGTGTTGGTGCACAATTCAAAATGATTTATATAAAACTTAAATGCTTATAATTATCTTGATACATAGAGCTATTTTATTGTGTTTTTTTATCTAATAAAAACATATACGTATTTATTGTAATTTATGTATTTGCAAGCTTTTTCTTGTGGTGTGCCGCGGAATTATCGAAAAAACGTTGTTGTGCCGTGGAAGATAAAAGGTTGCGGAGCTCTGGTATACAGGACCATCAAATATAAAAAGATCACCGTGGAGTTCATTTTCCTTTACTAAACGGCACATAAGCAAGTACCAAGTGATTAAAGTTATTAGGGGTCCACACACAAAAAAACAAAAAAAATTAAATGTAACATATAATTAACGGAACTTCAACTGAATAAAGATAGTAGATTAAATTCAAAACATTACCAATTCTACTACTACATAGCATTATTCTGATTACAGAATCATAATTCTTTTACACAATATTCATTAAAACATAACATTTTCCCATTAATGTATTATCCAAAACAAAGACAAATTAATTGAATAAAACAAAATAATCATGGGATATATAAATATATAATAACAAATGCACTATTATATTTTTACAATACCCTTTTCCGGTATGCATACGCTGTAAATATTTATAGCAAGCATCTACATCTTGCTTTGGTCTACGAATAACAACCTTGCCAGGTAAACCAGGTTTCGGAAAGTTTACGATAACCTGACTGAATTTATCCCTAACTTTTCTAATTTGTTCCCCTTCAAATCGAACATCTCTGTCATCTGATAGAATGTTAATTAAAGATTTTGTCTCCTCCTTCGGACGGTTGATATTTGCTCCATGTTTGCCAATTATATGAGGGTGGAAAGCTGGTGTTATCGTAAAGTCTGCATGGGCAACTTGTGTTTTGAGTTCTTTAGTCACTTCTTTTAATTTTCGGCAAGTTCCTTAACTTCATCAGAGGGTCCTTCTACATTAATGCTGTCATGCCCATCAGCAAAATCTACCTGGAATTTAGTTAAATCATTAGTGATCTGTTTAATATTAGGTCCTCTTTTTCCAATAATGTGTTTTTGAAGCCAACGGGGAGCATCTACATGTTCAGTAATCTCACTGTTTGTCTTTGAATACACAAGTGTATGAGCAGGTCCAAGCTTGGCTTTCTCACCCCTAAGTTTTATTGTATCAGATCGGGAGACAGGAAGTGGCATCTCAACAGATACACCAGTTTCAGCTAAAATTTCTTGAATTGTTTGCCAACGTGATCCAATTATATATTTGTGCTGATTTTTAGAAACTTCTACTGACACTACTAAACAATTTCTCTTCCTTTCCTCATAGATTTTTAATATTTTATCCCCAGCAATAGTAAGCTCACTTTGGTTTACTGGTGGAGAAGGGATATCCACTCTGGCACCAGTTTCATTTATAATCTTATTTACAACTTCATTGAAAGGTCCGGAAATAAAGGGATGGTAAACTTTTGGAATATCAAGACGTTCCAATGCCAATTTGTCCTGTTTCTCTGGTATGAGCTTAATTGCATGCCCAGCTTTGTCAATACCATCTTTAGTTCCAGTAATCTTAATCAAATCCTTATATTCTTCTGGGTGGTCTTCCTGACATTTGAATAGTAGACTTTTATCGATCACAAGCTTCGATCCTTTGTTTTGGCCTTTTGAATCTTTGTTAACAACTTTGAAAATGGACCGTAATTCTTCACTATTATTCTAGGACTTAGAAAACTGCTCATGGTCTGTCTTCAAGAGAGAAAGCTCATTTGAATTGGTTTCCACTGGAGGCAAAAATTCTTCATCTATGATTATAGAAGTGTCGTTTTGCTCTTCGACCTCCGTTCCTTGCTGGATTCTTCATTTTGTGCACCCTTATTTGGCTTCGATTCTTGTTCAGGGCCTAAACTCTCTTCATTTTCTGTATTTTCACTTTCCTTTTGGGCGCGAGTATGCACTGCGCTAAGATGAGAAATCGAAACCTTTCCCACCTGTACATTCGGTAATCTGGCTGCAGTTCGATTTCCTAAAATATAGCGCCTCTTATCTAATTCACAACGCCCATCTGTTGCTTTGGTATCAATGCTCCCAAATTGTCCAGAGATTCTAACTTTTGCCAACGGTAGTCCTGTCGGACTTTCATCCAAAGGCTGCTGTACCCAAATAGTTTCGCATGTGTACATCTCGGGAGAGACATGTTTCCTGCATATGACGTCTATCGTGGAACCTGAATCTCGAAGAACAGGCATGGTAAACCCATTTACTTCCGCTAATGTTGTAAAAGGATTTAGCAAATTCTCCTCTTCTTGTTCCTCACAAATTTGGTTCACTTGTTCTGAAGTTTTCTGAGCCTTTAATTTAGGACAAGTCGGTCGCAAATGGTCCACCGACCCACATTCATAACACTGCAAGGGTTTTCGCCGATCAAAATATTCATATCTCTGACCTTTCCACACGTCTTACTTTTCCTGATCCCTTTCATTTTGTCCAGATTTAGCCGGAAATTTCTGATACTTTCGGTTTCCCTTTTCGAAATTACTGCTAACCTTCCTTTGATCATAGGTTGGATAACTCGCGAATTTCTTACTCCCCGTACACTGTCATATTCGTCCAACATATCAGACAGTTTTGTAGCTGAAGTTATTTTAGTCTAGTTGTCAAGAAAATGTTCCCGAACATCATTGGATACACGTTTTTTTTATCTGGTCTGTAACCACCAAATCCTTCAGCAATTCAAAAGTATTAATTTCCAACCCTTGTATCCTTTCTTCAAGATAGTTTCTTAATTCAAAAGTAAAATCTCTCCATGAACTATCAGACTTCTTTTGATGTTGCACAAACTTAACACGAAATTTCTCGGGGCTAAGTTTAAAACGCTTTAGGAGCAACTCTTTAACGTAATCGTAATTGTCCGTCTTTTCCTCTGGTTCTCTCTCTTTATAAGCTGGATGATACCCCGGCGGAAGAAGGGGTAGCAACTGTGTCACCCAATCCTGTTTTCTAACATCTGCCCAATTTTCCTGGCGTTCGAAAATACTCAAATATAGACTAATATCTTCCTCTTTTGGATCGAATTTTGGATCGAAGTACAAAATTAGTTCGCGAATTCGTAATTTCTTCCTGATGAGAAGTCCCAGTAACGGATACCTGCATAGTTTCAATTCTTAATTTCTCCATTTCGAATTGGAGCTTCTTTTCTTCTAGTTCGAATTGACGATTCTTTTCTTCTAGTTCGAATTGGCGCTTCTTTTCTTCTTTTTCGAATTGGCGCTTCTTTTCTTCGAGTTCTAATTGGCTCTTCTTTTCTTCTTTCTCCAGTTCGAATTGGCGCTTTTTTTCTTCTTTCTCCAGTTTGAATTGGAGCTTCTTTTCTTCTAGTTCGAATTGGCGCTTCTTTTCTTCATCTTCAATTTTTAACCTTCCAAGCTCAAACTGGTTTTTACTCTCTTCTAACCGATTTTCCTTTATACCTTCTAAAAGATTTTTCACATACTCCTCTTCATAGTGCCTAGATTTTTTTATTATTGTTATCAGGTCTGTTATCACTAATTCTTCACTTATATTTTCCCCCATCTCAATAGCCCAAGTCTGAAGATTCACTTTTTCTTGCTTTACAAAGAAAAGCCATGGTAAAATAGTTCAAGATTAGTTAAACTCAAAATTACTTAAAATAACACATGTGTAAATCTCTCTCTTTTTTTTTTTTTTTTTTTTTGGACACAATATAAATTTTAGCATAAGATGCAGAAACCGAAAGTAAGTGCAATTTATCTCCTAGCAGGAGTTTCAACTCGAACAATTACAAGCACAGAGTGTGCTAAACCGAAAGTAAAGACAATTTACCACCTAACAAGAGTTTCACACTTCATACATGTTGCTTACAATTACATCAGCACATGGCGTGCCACAAAACCAAAATTATAAAAACAATTGTATAACGACAGCTTGATGCTTTCAAAACCGAAAATAAGGCAATTTATCTCCTTGATGGAGTTTTCCCACTTAAATAAATGTTGCTTACAATTACATCAGCACATGGCGTGCTACAAAACTAAAAATATAAAAACAACTGTACAACAAAAGCGTGATGCTTTCAAAACCGAAAGTAAGGCAATTTATCTCCTTGATGGAGTTTTCCCACTTAAATAAATGTTGCTTACAATTACATCAGCACATGGCGTGCCACAAAACCAAAATTATAATAACAATTGTACAACAAAAGCGTGATGCTTTGAACCAAATAAGCACGTGGTGTGCTACAAAAATCTTAGTTACACATGACGTGCTACAAATTTTCATCTATAACAGCATATGGCATGCTACAAAATTTTTGCTATTTCAGCACGTGGCGTGCTACAAATATCAACTGTACCAGCACGTATCGTGCTACAAAATTTCATTTATACAAGCACATTGCGTGCTACAAAATTTCATTTATACAAGCACATTGGGTGCTACGAAATTTCATTTATACAAGCACATTGCGTGCTACAAAATTTCATGTATATCAGCATATCGTCTGCTACAAAATTTTTGCTGTACCAGCACTTGGCGTGCTACAAAAAATCAACTGTACCAGCAAGTGTCGTGCTACAAGATTTCAGTTATACCATCACATGGCGTGCTATAACAATTATTAGAGAAAAATCAATTTTTAATTTATCATATAACATGCTTCAATTCATACTCAAAAGAACGTAACCAAAACCAAAAACAAATTATATATCATACAATAATTAAATCTTATCATTTCCCCTAATAACAAAATCACTTTTGGTACTCACCCCTCACGTGGAATGATCTCATCGCACTCGCTGCCACCATTTTTAGCTGTACCGTAATAAGACAGCTAGTTAACAACAAAAAAAAAACTTTATTTTATATTGACGAGACGAGGGGCAACACAAAACAAAAATTGGCGTGGAACACATCATATTATAACGGTAGCATAATATCTCAACTACTCAACAGAATCGAAAATAGACGAGGGATATCACCTCAAAAACTGGCGTGGAACACATCACATTATAACGGTAGCATAATATCTCAGCTACTCAACAGAATCGGAAATAGACGAGGGATATCACCTCAAAAACTGGCGTGGAACACATCACATTAAAACGGTAGCATAATATCTTAGCTACTCAACAAAATCGAAAATAATACTTTTTTTTTCACTGAAACACGAAGAATCCTTCTTTCTCTCTCCGCTCGTTCCACGCTTTTTTCCTCACTTCAGTTCCGTTCTCTAGAATCGGTGATCCTCTGCTTTAAAATCATCATTCCGGGTCTAGTCGATCGGGACGTCGGCACAAAAGCCTCTACGTGTGATTTGCGTTGAAAACCCAAATTCAACAGTGGCCGATGTTATCAGCAAGTGGAGACCTTTCTGACATTATACTAGGGCGAGAAAGCTTCCAGGTAGAAGGTCGAAAAATGACGGATTCCGCCGTGAGAAAGAGAATGTTGAGTGTTATAACGCATAACAACAACAACAAAAAGGTGAACCTAGGCAGAAAACATCCTGTAAGAATTCCAGAGCAGCACTGGTACAACTGTCTGAATCAATACTATCAGAAAAGAGCTTCATTAACTTAAGTATCAAGGCAGAGTGGCTTCTTATAAGCCGCTTATCGCGAAACTCAATTCGAGGAATCGATCAGCGTGATACAATGAGTGCAAAAACTGGACGATCGACCAGTGGAAAACAGCCCTATATGGAGTGACGAATCGAGATTCACACGTTTCCAGGTCGATGGTAGAATACGGATCTGAGACAGCCCGGCAAACGCTTATTACTAGAGTGCGTGATACGAACTTTGAAGTTCGGATGTGGTGCAGTTTGGGTTTGGGGCCACTGGTTCTTGTTCGTACTAACATGCCGAGGGATCGGTGCATTGATATTCTAGACAATAACGTCCTTTTTACACTGTCCTCCCAATCAACTTACTCTGGTATACCACCAAGTGTCGCCTAAAATAATAGATCGTAAGTTAGGCATAGTCACTCTTCTACTTGACCTGAAAAAGTCAACCTTCCGGTAACTTACGGCGCTCTATGCAACATTATGTGATGTCACCCTGCCTGAAGCTATGGCTAATCATTGAGTTCGGGAAGAACCGACGTAACAAGATAACCAGAATAATAATTGAAAACGAAAATAAAACATAAAATTGTGCTTGCTAACATCCGTATTTTATGGCGACAAATGCATTTGTCATAGTAATGTGCTATCGTAATTTTTATGAACTTCTAAGGAAGTTCATAAATATTACGATAGCATCAGTTCGGATAAACGAGAAGACAAAATTAAAGCAGTTTTGAAACACTAATTGAAAACAATTTGTTTAAAAGAAAAAAAAATCCATCATTTCCATCTTAAAATGCCGAGAATTGGTATTTTAAGATGGAAAACCAAAAACTCTGGTAGGGGGGCTACGGCAAAGAAAGAGTTACGAAATCCGAGGGGACCTTTGAGTTATTTGCCCCCATCCCATTCCCATCAAGAGATAAGCCCTTTTATTGATTTCTTTATTTAGGGCTTTTTATTAATGTTTTAGAGTATTGGACGGGCCCGGGGCATCCTAATGGTTAATACGTCGTAATTCGGTACTGAGAGGGATCAGATCGAATTCCGACAAGCGCCACTGAATGCACTAAATTGTGAAGGCACCAAAACAAAAGTCGAACTCCCACTCTTGTGGTGACCAATAGGAAGTTCTAAAACCTGAGCTGCAACCTTCTATCCTAGCAAAGAGTATATGACGGGAGAGAGAGAGAGAATGTCTTACCCGTAGATATTCATCTGCTGACACCTGACACATGTACTCTCAGACAAGGACCTCCCCTGATCACCCCAGGGTGCAAGTATCTATCTGAGGTTTGCCCAGATATTTGGAACAGACTTCTATATTGCGCACCACTCATAGTTTGCAGTCGATTAGCCATTTTTTTATGAGCATTACTTAAAAACAATAAAAAAGGATCCTTATGCTGTTCTCATCAATAGACAACCATACCATAGTATGAAATACCCTATAGTATGACAGTATGGTAATTCCATACTTTCATACTTTACCTTTCTTCGATTTGACTTATCTTATCATTGTGGGCCTATTTTTTAGACGTTTACTTTACACTGAAGCTTAAGTTTCATTTTAACCTTTTCTGCATTCCATTACCTGTCTTCTCTTCTTTATTACTATTACAATGGGCCTGTAATGTCGTAAATTTTCTATTTTTTTCAACAATATACTAGATATCCTTTAATAAAAAAAAACTCTAATTTTTTAAACGTAACTTTGCAATTAACACGAGATAATTGACTTCTGAGAGTGAAGTTTTGAGGTCTGACTCCGTATTTCCTATATTTATTTCCGTATTTACTACATTACGTATTACTTTAGGTTCTTCTTTAAGTTGCATACTTAAGGAACCTGAAGTAGCCGAACAGAAAGCTAGATTTTGAAACGCTGTTACCTCTTAAATCTCATTTTGAACATTCCTTAATTTCCAAGTATAAAAAAAAAATGTATTTCGGGGCCTCTTACTGTTGTGTATCGCTTTATAAACTAAATAATTTAAATTAAATATACAGTGAATTAAATACCTTAATAATTTTCTCCACCTATTGTTTAACTTTGATGAGTGTCATTAGATTAATTTTCGCGCGAATTAATTCTAGTGACACTCATGAAAGTTGAGCAAATGATAAATCATGTTTTATGTACTAAATGTAACATGCAAGAATTTAATGTATTTTAGTGTTTGATTGACCGACAATTTCAATTTATTTTAATTTTTTTTCGTGTGGATTGACTGACGCAAGGTAAAGTTTTTTTTAAAAAATTAAGCTTTGTTTAGTATTTTTATTTATTTCCCCCCTTTTATTTTTAAGTTTTATACGCTTAATTTTTTTTCCTTTTATATATATATATATTTTAAATCATCACGTATTAGTTTGAAACACAGAAATGCTTCTCGAGAATCTTTAAAAAAATGGCGATACAGTTTATTCAGTTGCATTCAAAAAAAGATTTTGCCCACTTTTTGCAAAGAAATATGCTGATAAGTGGACCACATGGGGTTTCCCCATATGGTTGTACCCGGATGTGAGAGGGTCAGGGAAGCTTTTGGACATGCTTGAGGCGAGTAACAGCACAGATGATATAATTAAAAGTACCACGTGGATGGACTAAAAAAGATTATAAAAGGGCAGCACACAAAAAATACGAGGACTTTTCCTTTTTCCTGGTGGTCTGGTTAACGGAAGCTCTAGCTGGATGTCTCTGCATTGATCAATGCTGCCGTTTGTTCGGAGTTGACGACAATTTTCGAAGAACGCCATTATGAAGAAGATTGAACAAAGACCCTTGACCTGGAGTATTGACTCTCCCGATGTACGATGGAGCATAGAAGTGATCTCGAGACTTTTAAGATATCCGATTAGATAAGTTTTTCTTTTTTAGCCATGGCTTAATTTAATTTAATATATTTTTAAGTATTTTTTTTTGGTCAGTCAATCTAAATTTTTTTTCTTTTTTTATTGTGGCCATTTTTGTTTTTCATTATGCTGTTCAAAGTGATAATTATTAATTTTTATTATGAAGGATATAATTTAATGTTTTATGTTTACAAATAGAACGAGGGATATTACTAATATGTATGTGTATATTCATGTATAAGGAGTTATGGCAATGAGATAAGATTTTTCTAAATTCTATTGTTTACGTAAGGTGATTAGATTATATTAATTTGTGTTAATAGTAATGAATAAAAATTTTGGTTTGTTTCCCTCAATTAAAATTGTGTCTCTCATGTTTTGTGAATAATCATTTGTGAATTTCTGTTAGCCACAGAATCTAGGTTATTGTTTTAGTTAGGGGAATTATAACGTTTTAAATATAAGGAATAAGAGTTAAATAAATTAAATACTGACTTTATTTGTTTGATTTAAATAAATGAAATAAAATAATTGAATTAAAAGTAATAAGAAAAAAAGTAATAAGAAAAGCAATAAGAAAAAGTAATAAGAGTCTATAAATATAGTTCTACTGTATTGTCAACATGCAGTTCACCACGAGTATTCTTCCTTGTGTGCTCCTTATAGACATGAATTAAATGTCTGTGTTTCGTCCCTCATGGATTTAATGTTGCTCCAACTGGCTATATATATATATATATATTGCTACGAATTTTGCAAGCCTATGGAAATCTTGCCAAATATGAGAGTTATCGCCAAATTGGCGATGGATTTGGTGACTTATTTTGGTCGCCAAATTTGGCGATATGGTGCCAAATGGTCGCCAATCTTCCGGACCTTTCCAGAAGGTTTTGGAACTTTCTAGCTGGCCGGCCAATAGAGGGCGCTTTGGAAGTCTATAAATATACCTGAGATTGGCATTGGAATTCAGTATTCTTTTCTGCTGCGTATTGAATGTATTGAAAGTGCGCTAGGCGTGTTGAAGATTCTGTTAACCTGACTTGTGTTTTTAGAGTTTTCTGTTGTATAGAAGACAGTTGTTACGTGTTTTCTGTTAGTATTTGTGTATGCGCCTGAAGGATTTACAGAATAATAAACATTCCCTATCCTTTCACTATTGAAACTCTTGATGTCTTCGACTCGGACCACCTTCCCGTTCTAAATTAAGTTCGACCAGCAGGTTGATATCCATAATCCCAATCTCCCAACCTACACTAACTGGGACCAGTTCTAGAGTATTCTAAATCTTTCCGATCTGATTTACTCCTCCATTCGTTGCCGCGAGGACATCGAGCATACCACCAAAACTCTTACTAACAAAATTATCAACGCCAAAATTAGCTCTACGCACGCCCTTAAAAAGCCGAGATTTCATAATATCCCGGCTAATATTGTTACCTTAATCAAAAACCGTAACGCCGCCCGCAAACTCTAACAATTCACCCGCCTCCCAGAGCATATTCAAAATTATTACTACCTTTGCGCACGTGTCCGCCGTGATATACGTAAATTTAAACAACAAAATTGGTCTGAAATCCTCCAAAGTCTCTCTCCTCAAGACAACACTATCTGGCGGTTCGTTAAAACCCTTAAATCTAAACATTATAACTTCCAACCCATTCAAGACCCTAATGGCATTGCCTTCGAAGACCCGGACAAAGCTAATACTATTGCTAACACATATCGCGAGCAATTCTTTCCTAATTATGACCTTGTGGACGAGGAAAATGACAGAACTGTCCTCCCCACTGTTCAAAATTTTCTTTCTACCGCCCCACCCACCCAAGATACTGACCCGGCTTCCGTTGCTGAAATCACCAACATTATTCAAAAACTTAAAATCAAAAAAGCACCGGGTAATGACAACATTAATACCTGTGTCCTTAAACATCTCCCTATTAACATTATTATATACATAACAGTCATTATTAACGCGATCCTTAAATTTAACTACTTCCCCACTTGCTGGAAAACCTCTATTGTTAGTCCCATACCTAAACCTGGTGCTGATCACAATCTTCCTCAAAATTACCGCCCAATTATTTTACTGTGTTCTCTCAGTAAAATTCCTGAGCGCGTTATTCTTAATAGAATCTCTAACTTCCAGGATGACAATAACATAATTATTCCTGAACAATTCGGCTTCAGAGCCCAGCATAATACTACCCTTCAACTCCTTCGTATTGTGGAAATTGCCAGCGACGGCTTGATTGCTAAGAGACCCACTGGTGCTCTCTTTCTGGATATTAAATGTGCTTTTGACAAGGTTTAGCACCCTGGTCTCATCGATAAACTTATCGATATTAAATTGCCCGATTCTCTTATTCACCTCCTTCATAACTATTTCCATAATCGTAATTTTGTTGTCCGCGTTAATCGCGATCTTTCCCGTAATTTCTATATTTCTTCAGGTGTAACTCAAGGTAGCATTCTCGGCCCGACCCTGTTTAATTTGTACTTAAATGATATTCCTAGAGGAATTAATACTCTTCTTGCCCTCTATGCGGACGATAGAACTATTCTCTCTACCTCTCACAACATTAATTATCTTGCCAGTCAGATCCAATGGCATATCGACACTTTAGAGAGTTTGTTTTCGCGATGGAAAATTCGAATCAACCCCTCTAAGTGCCGCGCGATTTTCTTTTAGAATCTTTACTGTAATCCCCCCGGCTTTACCTTTACAATTCGCCTATTGACTGGGAGAACACTGTGACCTATCTTGGTGTGACCCTTGATCGCAGGCTGACATGGAAATTCCATGTCGATAAACTAGTACAAAAATGTAACGCTGTTACCATGCAACTTCGCTCATTTATATACGGCAACCATCTTTCCATGAGAAACAAAGTCCTTCTTTTTAAACAAGTTATTCTCCCCGTAGCTCTTTATGCAATACCAGTCTGGTTCTACGCCACGAAAACTCATTTCCATAAACTGGAGGTCATCCAGAACTTGACTCTCAGACGTATTCGCCGAGCGATCCGTTATATGTCTAATGAAACCATACGACGAGACTTCAGCATCCTTTCCTTCAAGGAAACTGCACTTAAACTCTCTAAGAATTTTTTTTATAATATTCCTAACATTCGCAATGAGATTATAGCTGAATTTCCCGACTATGACTACTCCCACCGTGCTAACCGCAAACGCCCTCGGGCGTGTCTTCTTATGAGCTAACACTGTCTCTTCTATCTTGCTTACTTATTCTTATTTTTATACTCCTCCCTCTTGTATTTTTACCAAACCCTAGAAATTTACTATAATCTCAGTGCGAATATCTTCCTCATTTTTCTTAAATAACTGTGGCAACTCTGGCCCAGTGGATGTGCGTGCGCCTTGTTATTTTTCTCCCGGGTGCGATTCCCGGCGTTTGCTTTCATTTTACTATTACTTATTTTACTTGTATTATGTTTTTACTGATAAGGGCCTATTTATGATATTTAATTACCTTCTGAGCAAATATATTTCTGTTACATAATGTTACAATTAGAGATAAAGTCCTACAGACCTGACTTGTGTTTTTAGAGTTTTCTGTTGCATAGAAGACAGTTATTACGTGTTTCCTGTTAGTATTTGTGTATGCGTCTGAAGAATTTACAGAATAATAAATTTTATTTTGTGTGTACTTTCCGAAGAGATTTTATTCAATCCTATCGAACCCCAAAAACGGAACAATCAATATATATATATATATATTTATATGGCACGGGGTTGGAGTAAAACATCCACAACATAAACTAACTAGAAACCATCGTAAATAAAAAAACAATTACATTTATTAACAAAGAATTGAAAAAAAAACGTAGTCCGTCCACGACGGAATCCAAAGCGGGAGTCCTAATGTTCTCCCCAAACAGAGTAGAGGGGTCGTGATAATGTTCGTGCTAGCGGCGCCCTCTTGCGCCAGACATAATATGCGTTTACAAATAACATTTCATGAAGTTTAAAGTTCATAGTTAAGAGTTCAGTTCTGCTTTCTATATATATATATATATGTGATGATTAAAGCATAAGCTATAGTTAATTATATAAATGAGCGTTAAACAGTAAAATTCTATTAAAAGTCCTAGTGTGGTCTCCAATTCAGGAAGTAGACTGTCTTTCGCAGCGAAAGAGTTCAGGGTCATTCGCTCGCACACGCGCGTATCTTACATAACCATCGGATGTTCGAGCAGAGGGGCTCTAGAAGAGACCCTACGCCTATGTGACTTATATAACGGAACAGAAAGAAATTACGCAGTTCGGGGAAATCGTTGATAGAATCAAGACGTGCGTCTGTCGGGAGCTCTGTGAGATGATTGAAAATGGCGATTTAGCTAGATTAATTGGGTATTTGATTAATGTTAGTTAATAAAGAGGTGTTTAAAGTTAATTAAGTATTAGTTCTTCCACCGGCCTACTGTTTGATGACTGCATTTAGAGTAATTAGTGTATTTAGATGGGTGCACGGCGATAGGGTCGTGACATATATACATATATATATATATATATATATATATATATATATATATATATATATATATATATATATATATATATATATATATACAGGGTGTCCCAAAACGACCGCATAAACTCTGCACAGCTAGATTCCTCGTTGGGAGTACATAAGAACTGCCCAAAGAAGCGTTCCTGTATGATCCATAGTTTACGAGAAAAATACGAAAAACAAAGTATGACGTCACTGCCAGTGCAAGAAAAAACACTTTATTGAACATATCAACAGCATGCACAATTTAAAGCAGATGTTCAAAGTGTCCGCCGTGCATGTTGAGGCAGGCTTGAGCACGCCGTGGAATGGCTGTCATCACACGTTGCAGCATCGCGGGGTCCACCGAAGTACCAGCAGCATGCAGACAAGCAACTAAGTCCATTTGTGTTGTCACTACGTCTCGATACACCAGTTCCTTGAGATGGCCCCCATAGGAAAAAATCCAACGGTGTAAGATCTGGCGAACGTGGCGGCCATGGAACCGGATCCCCACGTCCGATCCAGCGACCGGGGTATTCCATATCCAGCCAACCACGTACAGGAGCACAGAAATACTCCGTAGCCCCATCATGCTGGAACCAAAGTCCCTATATTGCCGCTAATGGTATGTCATCGAGGAACTCGGTTAAGACCTCATTGAGAAACACCAAGTACGACTGTCCCGAGAGCCGTTCAGGCAACAAATATGGTCCAAGCAGGCGATCCCCGAGTATGCCGACCCACACGTTAAGAGACCAACGCTCCTGATGTTTCTGCTGCCGGATTGCATGCGGATTGACCTGGGACCACTTATGGCTGTTGTGATGGTTGAATATCCCATCACGAGTGAAACATGATTCATCAGTCCACAGGATATGTGCAATGAAACCATTATCTGTGTTCTGTTGCTGCAACAGCCATTCACAGAAGGCCACGCGTTTCTGAAAGTCATCTGGTTTCAGACCTTGCACGGTTGTGTACCGAAATGGGTGTAGCCTCTCAGACCGTAAAAGCCTGTGCACAGTACTTTTACTCGAAGTCATCTCAAGGGCTAATGCGCGTGTGCTTACCTCGGGCGTCTTTTCTACCCGCTGCAGTATTGCATCCGCCTGTGCTACCGTCAGGCCGCTCCGCGGTCTTCCAGTATCGCGAAGATTGGCTGTTGGCAAGACGCTTCCCGTATTTCGCAGTCTGTCGTCCAGCCTACGGATGACGTTGACATCGAGAGGACGGCGGGACGGATATCGACGGGCATACTCCCTAGCAGTTCGTAAGGCATTTCCATTACATCGGCCGTACATCAAGTACATGTCACAGTAGTCACGAAAGGAGTACGTGGCCACCATACGAAGACTACCGGTAGCTGCAAGATGCAGCCTTTTAAATACCAGTTCAACGGCGGCTTAACGTCATTCCATGGCGCGCGCGTATGCATGACGCGATATGCAAGGCGAACATTTTAAACATTATCGTCTGGAAAGATATGCAAATATTGTTATTGATATGTCCAATAAAGTGTTTTTTTCTTGCACCGGCAGTGACGTCATACTTTGTTTTTCGTATTTTTCTCGTAAACTATGGATCGTACAGGAACACTTCTTTGGGCAGTTTTTATGTACTCTCAACGAGGAATCTAGCTGTGCAGAGTTTATGCGGTCGTTTTGAGACACCCTGTATATATGTATATGTATATATATATATGTATATGTATGTATATGTCGCATTTCACCACATGACTTTCCATAATAAAACACATGATGCTCAAATGAAGAGGCACGGTTCCTTTAAAATTGCAGTCCTTTATTTCTTTAGAGTTTATGGCGGAGAACAGGGCGCCCTTTCTAGCATGACGCGAACATACAAGTGTACACCTACAGAGACAACAACAGAATGAATCTGCTCTCTTAGCCAGGGGCTGTACGAAAAAAGTTAACTACTGTTTACGTAAAAACAGATGTTTGTCGTGGGTGGTAAGGCTGGTAGAATTCTTAGAAACATATTGGGTGCGTTTTATCTTTATGGTATTGTTTGACACTTTTGATCGCTTTATATCTGGCACCTGCAGCCATTATCTCTAAGATATTGTGAACTGAGGATTTAGATGACTAGAGATGGGTTTTGTTAATCCTTCTGGGGCGGCACGGCTCTATATGTCTATCAATTGGTTTGGATTTATCGTGGTGTTTATCCCATACTTTTCACCCTCTGCTGCGGTTATTTGCCTGAATGCATTTTTCTGGAACTTGCAGATGTTCACTTGCTGTTGGGTGTGCTATTCTGAGAAAAGGGGCCTAACTTAAACAGATGTGGGGACCCGAATTATAGAAATAGATGAGATTCAAACCTATAATGTCATATATATATATATATATATATAAGAAAAGTCCGGGGGAGACAAGTCTGGGGAGTAGGGTGGGTGATTCAGGGACACAAGTCGCCAGTTGGCCAGGAACTATTGCACCAGAAAGGCAGTATGCGGCCGGGCATTGTGGTGAAGCACGGTCAAGTTACCCCACGTACGTAGCGGCATTTAACGTGTTTCCCTCAGGGAGGATTTTTTTATGGATGAGACTCTCAGAGTCGAAAAACACCACGACCATTGTCTTGATGCGGGATTTCTCACTTCGCACCTTCTTGCTTTTCGGCGACCCTGGACCTCGCCACTCCATACTCTGGCGCTTGCCGTTGGGGACGTACTTCAGGCACCAGGTCTCGTCACCCGTGACAGGGGTTTTCAGGAAATTTGTGTTTCAATCCCCCACGTCGATGATGTCTCCACATGCGTCGAGCCGAATTCGCATTTGTTCCGGCGTCAAAGTGTGGGGCACAAGTCGGGAGCAAAGCTTGCGTTTACCCAAATCCTGGGTCAGTATGAGGTGGGCCATCTCACGACCAATTCCCACTTCCTCCGCTATCATTCGCACGATGATCCTAAGCCAACAGTTCCTTCACTTTCTGTACGTTGCCCGAGGTGCGTGCAGTTGCAGGCCGACCACTTCGGGGGAGTCTTCAATGGTGCCCCGCCCTTCTCGGAAGCGTTTAGACCACTCATACACGCACTTCAAGGTGACAGCATGTTCTTCGTAAACTTTTAGCAGCATTTCATGAGTCACTTTCGCTGATTTTCCAAGTTTGAAACAAAACAGCATATTTGTTCGCTGGTCCATTTTGAATTTCGACCGAGCGCACAATACCTTCACTCTATAATGAACTGTTTCCACAAGATAAACTAACTTGCAACGCCGCCGCTCCTCAGGAACTGGTTCAGACCAGTCTTCACCTGTTCGGCACGGTATGTGCCGGTTGCAAACTCTTGCGACCGGGAGCACTATGACGTCATTCACCGCACTTTCAGGACAAAAGTTGTATATATTCATACACACACACACTGCAGGCCATTAAAATTGCAACACCAGGAAGGAAAGCAAAAATCAAAACTTATTGTACGTATACAGCATAGTAGGAAGAAAAAATCATTAAATTTGTACGCACTTTGGGTTATACAGGGTCCGAAATAAGTACACACAGCTCCCGCCTCTGGCAGCTAAAACGGCTCTGTTAGGCATCGAGTCGAACTAGGCCTGGATGACAGATACTGGCAAGTCATTCCATGCTGCTTTAAGTCTATGCCACATTTCATCAATCGTAGTGGCTGGAGAGCGGTGGCGACCCAGTCTCTCAGCAACCCATGACCAGATGTTTTCAGTGGGTGAGAGATCTGGAGAACATGCTGCCCAGGGCAACAGTCGAAAACCCTCTGTGTCGAAGTAGGTCAGGACGCTACAGGCAACATGCGGTCTTGCGTTATCTTGTTGAAAGATGAGGACTCCGATGCTTCGAAGATAGGGCACAGCCATCGACCTTGAGATCTGGGGAAATGTAACGCTGGCTGTTCAGATTACCGACGACGCGACGTGAACAAGAGATGTTCGTGTCGTGTACCCAATGGCTGCCCATCACATCACATCAGGTGTATGACGATATCGAATACAATCAGGCACGTGTGTTCTCCTCGGTGCCTCCAGACACGGATACGTCGATCATGATGCTGCACGCAGAACCGGGACATGTCTGAAAAAAGACGACGTGCTGCCACTCCTGTATCCAGTTTTGTCGTTGGGCGCACCACTGCCACTGTGCGTTTCTATGCTGCAGTGTCGAGGGAAGCCGCAATAATGTTTACCATGCAGACAATCCGTGTTGTTCCCCATGTCGTCGCACTGTCCATGAGGATACTTGTCGTGCTGCAAACAAGCTTTTTTTCTGGGGGTACGCGGGGATACGGCGCATCCGCATCCCCACCTTTTTTTAAAAGAATTATTTAGACTTGACTTAACCTAAATTTTTAGATACTTACGAATCAATTTTTAATATTGTTACGAATTTTAGGAGTCTATGGTAATCTTGCCAAATATGAGAGTTATCGCCAAATTGGCGATGGATTGGGTGACTTATTTTAGTCGCCAAATTTGGCGATATGGCAGCAAATAGTCGCCAACCTTCTGGACCTTGGAACTATCTAGCTGGTTGGTTGATAGAGGGCGCTTTAGAAGTCCTGACTTTGGCATTGGAACTCGGTGTTCTTTTCTGCTGCGTATTGAATGTATTGAAAGTGCGTTAGGCGTATATTGTATTGAAGACTCTGTTATCCTGACTTGTGTTTTTAGAGTTTTCTGTTGTATAGAAGACAGTTGTTACGTGTTTTCTGTTAGTATTTGTGTATGCGCCTGAAGAATTTACAGAATAACAAATTTTATTTTGTGTGCACTTTCTGAAGTGATTTTATTCAATCCTATCGAACCCAAGAAAACGGGACAATATATAACAAAAGTATTTTTTTTTAATTGTGAGTTTTTAGTTACCCTGTGATGTATTCTCGTAAATCAATATTTATTTTCTGCGTTTCAGTCTCTGTTTCGTGAACAGATACAAATTTCCCCCGAATAGAAACAAGGTAACGGTGCAACGGCGTATGACATAGATAAGCATCGATGTTATCGTGGTCTCCTAGATGGCAGTATGGTTGCAAGGGCATTGACCTTTAGGAAACCTTGCAAAGGGACTTGCAGGGCAACCGGGGTAGCGGGAAAAGTCGACAGAATGCAGCGAGCGAGAGAGTATCTCATCTATGTCCTATTTCATTTTATGAAAATCTGAAAATATCTATAGAAAAGAGATTACTATATGATGAAGAAGTTGATTTACCTAAATCTAAACGGACCCGAGTGCTAGATCTAAATCAGTGGCCAGAAGAAGTTCAAAATCATTTGACGTTTGGGGAGGCAGAAATTAGGAATCGTTTGAATGCAAGGGAGGATAAGAGTTTACGAGGATACATGGAGGAAAAAATCATCCCCGAAAGATTATTTCAATTAATACATCATCTCGGTATGATTCCGATATCTTCAAGTGAATCTGGAAGGGGTTTTTAACAGATGAACCTTATTGTAACCCCTATAAGAACTTCATTGTTGACTAAAACAACATCGGCAGTGATGTTCATCAAAATTGTTGGGCCTCCTCTAGGTCTGTTCAACCCAACAAAGTGTGTAGAATCTTGGTTGCTTTTTGGACATCATTGAGAAATAGACCCAAATAGCAAAGAAAGAAATCGCGACATTGAATTCCCTGAAGGCATGAGTCAGATTTGGAGTTTATTATAAAATTTTTACAGTTTTTTTTAATATTCACAAAGTTAATTATTTTGAAATTTTTTTTTTGCTTTCCGAATCAATTAAAAAGATTTAGAATTAACAAATTTATTTTTTTTAATTTTATGAAATTTCTCCAGTAAGCTCCAAAATAAAAAAAAATGACCCTTAACATCTTCTTAAACCATAAATTTCTTTTAAAGTTGCAAACATGGTATTAGAAATACGCACCTTATTTTGGGAAAACACAGTATACCAACCTATTTTTTTTAGAAAAAAAGCACTGCAGAGTGTGTGTATACACACACACACACACGCACACGCACACACACACACACACACGCACACGCACACACACACACACACACGCACACGCACACACACACACACACACACACACACACACACACACACACATATATATATATATATATATATATATATATATATATATATATACAGTAACCACCGCTTATAGTGATCAGTGGTTATAAGAATCAACCGTTTATAAGAATCAATATCGCAAAAACAAAGACAAATGTTTTATTTAAATGTTAAAATTTCCGCTTTAAAGAATCAATCCATCGGTTATAAGAATCAGTTTGCAATCTTCGCCTTCCTTTCATTTTTCCAAAAAATGCCACTTGAACTCTCAAAAAGGTACGAAATTCTTTCTTAAGTTTTTGAAAAGAAAGATTGATAAAACTTTGGGGTGGAAAACAGTCGTAAAATACATTCCTTTAGACATAACATAAGAGTTTCTCCTTATACGCTTTTGCTAAACACTGTCTTATTAGCTTTACCCAGGGGCATCTAACCCGCCCGGGTCCGATTTCACTTTTCTCCAGACAGGCACTCCTTTTTTCCCACCACTTACTTCCTGGTTGCGGATTTCTGGACCCTGAAACACATAAATATTCCGCGAAGTGTCCACCATCACTTACGCAAACGGTACAGTGGATTCAGCACTTCAAACCGTGAAACGTAAACGGATCCATTTTGCTGAATCAGATGAACCAGATGCTGAATCAAACGTTTCACGGTTTGATTCAGAATCAAACCGTGAAAAGTAAGCTATAACGTGAATCTTCGTCTGAGACTGTAATAAGCATACATCGCTAGTATTCACTCTAGTTTTCTAACAAAATTGTCAGTTAGTGTTAGAAATTTTTGATAGTCGAATTCAAATATGATAAAAACAAGGAAAACTCATAGTTTTTCTGAAAAACTGAACTTGTTAATTAGATATGATGCTCTTCCAAAGTGTAGTCAAAGAGAAGCTGCCTCTTGTTGATTTTATAATCATGTGTTGTTACTTATAGGTCTAGAAATTGAGTTAGTTAGGTCTAGAAGTTGAGTTGTTATTTTGTTTAGAAATTGAGTATTTTTAAAATTATAAAAAATAATTTTAATAAATGATAAATAACGTAAATTAAAGAGTATTTAATGGTAAATCATGTATATATGTGCCTGTGTGTTTATATATATGTACAAGTATATATATTTGTGTGTGTGTGCCTGTCCAAAGGGAAGTTTCGGTTATAAGAATCAACCGCTTATAAGAATCAAAAACAGTAATAACAAATGTGATTCTTATAAGCGGAAATCACTGTATATATATATATATATATATATATATATATATATATATATATATATATATATTTATATATATGTGTGTGTGAATTTAAACTCCCTCTCTTCAACACGAATACCGTACCGCTATCATGAACACTCCCATACTCCCATCTAACAAATGTTCGCCAGGAACTAGATAGCCGTCGAGAGACAAATATCTCCCACCTATCCCCCCCACTAAACGACTTACTCTTCATATTACTTTGTAAGTAGCAGTGACGCCATCTAGTGTACAAACAGTAAGACAGAAAAGTGTTAGAGGAACTACTATAAGAAACAGCTGTAAATAAATACTGTTATACACAAATATAAATAAATGATAGGTTATTTATACTAATAAAAACATATATCAGTATAATAATTAAATTGTATAGTACTATAAAAGTACTGATATTATTAATAAATTATTAGTATAAATAATAATTCATTTGTATTGGTAAAATAATAAAAATAAGCAAAGAAGTGTGAAGTCGATTACAGTATAGGAGAGAAACAACATAGAACCAACAATTTAATTATTTTGAAAGAAAGGATAAAAATACACAGAAAAAGGGGGAAGGTATTATCAATTTTAAATGTAAGATTCAATGGAGATTAGGCAAAGGGATTTCGGCAGTTGCATCCAAAAATTCCTTTTCTTGGGTTTATAAAGCTTGAATTTCATTCAAACTTGTAAACAATACAATGGTGATGTTTTAGGTTTTTTTTTCTATTAAAGGTATCGCTTAGTGACTGGACAAAGGATATTATAGTCTATCTAAATATGATAGGGATCTACCTAGATACAAATAATAAAGAAATCTAAATTGCTCATTTATGAATCCTCAACTACGCGCGGTAGGCAAGTGAGTATATTTTAGTATGCTTTCCTTACGTCTCTGCTAGATTGAGGTTTTAAGAATCAGATACTTGGATCTGAAAATAAATAAATGAATAAATAAATAAAGAAAGAAAGGTAAGTATAAGAAAATAATACCTTAACCGGAAACTTTGCGTAATACTACCTGTAACTTAAATTGAATTCAGCTGTGAAAGCCAATAAAATTGTTTTCTATTATATGTAACTATGCATATCAAATAAAAAATGTTGAAGTAATGGGATTATACATTGGTTTCATGTGTATTGAAAACTCATACGAACTAACTGTTTTATTCAATCATTGCGAACCAAAATAAAATTACCAAGAAAATAAAAATTGAAAATCATGATTTCTGTCATATATAGAAGCTTAGGGATGTAATAAATGTTGCAAGAAGCCATAAGTTAATGAAATATGAAGTAGCAGGCACTACTGAAAATCGATACTACACTAACAAATATTTGTCCTTTTTTATTCTTTGATCCCAGTCAATTCCTATCGCATCTTTGTTTAATTCATATATATATATATATATATATATATATATATATATATATATATATATATATATATATATATATATATATATATATATATATATATATATATATATATGTGTGTGTGTGTGTGTGTGTGTGTGTATGTATCCACAAACAACACACATAAGTGTGTGAATGTAGGATTTTAGTCAATTGTGTTTCATTAAAATGTTGGATGTTACTATTTTTTTAAATATATATATTACTTCAGTTTTTTAACTCAGATTTAATAACGATAGTTTTAAGTCTGCTTGAGAATTATAGTGAACTGGAATAGGCTGAAATCCGTAACTGAAAAACACTGTATCGTTATTTAAAATTCAAAACACTTATTACCGTAGAGCAGCGCCACCGTTACCGCGGAAGAAAATTCGAACAATTTTCCCTCGCGAAGCCGCTCAGTTTCTCCACACTTGTTTCAAAACATTGCTCCATCTGTAACTATAGCAACCGCTAGAAGGCGGAGCTAAGTGGTTTCGATTTCGCGGTAGCAGATGTGTGATGTTTACGTTTCTTCCTCCCCCCCCCCCCCTTCCCCTTCAATGCTCACTTACACACACTCCCTTCTACTCCATTGTAAAGAAACATCACAGGCGTAAAAACGTGAGCTAGTATTAATCAGCTGTTTTAATGCTTGCCCTCACTTTTTTTCTTTGCAGCTGTAGTATTGTATCGTAAATAGGTCTTATTTTTGAAGAGCCAGTTTTCGTTTTCAATGCCCAAGCTGATCGCTACATTAAATTGCGGTACAGATAATTTGACGAGAAATATTTATATTTTATATGATCTTAAATTGTATGTTTCTTCAGAAAATGCTAGGATTCTTTTATTTATTTGTTTGTTTTGTTTCTCGGTTGGAGGGGCGGGGTTGTTATTGTTCGAACTACGAGAACTGTGAACTTAGTTACGAGCTAGTGGCTATAAGCTGGAACTCTGAAATGTGAACTATTAGCTGGAGAGCCATTAGAATTTTATAGCACCCGTGAAGCAAATGCTATCAGGTTAAGTTGGCAGTTAAATTTTTCGAAACACTTGCTGGACTTTCATAGTTATGTATCCGTATGCATAGCTGCGATGTGAGAGATGTTAAATAATGAGATTTAATCTGATAACTGAACTGTTTCTTTTGTTGGTTGTATGTATTCTATTGATATGTGCTCAACCTCTCTCGGACGCATTCCAGATAACATTTTTTTCGATTGTAAAATTGCAACCGATCCCAACCCTGTTCGCTTAAATCAGATAGACTCAACATTTTTACCTCGATAATCTTACTTACATACACACACATATATATGTTGACAGAAAACTTTCTAATTATTCATACACTGTTATGCTGACCATGCGATGTGTCCAGGAGAGTCTACGAGGGCTTAAGCAGTGAACAAGTTTGAGTGAAATGGTAAAGCTCTGCTTAACTAATATAAAATTAAATGTATCAGTATATTAAAATTGCTTTGAAGAAAGGGCTAAAATTAATCGTGATATAAAAACACAATAATTTTATAAAAGTTAATGTTATTATTTTAAAATAATATATATAAATTTTTTTATGATTATAAGTAGAATTATTTTCCAAAATATTGTAACTAAATAATATTATATGCTAAACAAACAAGCAAACGAACAAAAAAGTGACTAACATGAAATTTAAATACATTATTTAAAATGAAAAATGACTAAAAAAATTGATTAGAAAATGAAATGATTTGATTTTGTTATGCTTCAAAAGTATGATGATGTATGTGAACATTATAATTAAGTTCTACTATTCTATGAATCTAAAGCAGACAATTAAGGGTTTGATAAAATTACCAGGATAATTATTCTTCATTAGCATTTCTTGTAATTATGGAAGCTTATTTATAACCATGCAAATCCTATTTATCCGTATGAGCTGGTTGACAGAAAGTATTTTTTAAAGTTTGATTTGTGATAATTAGAGCTTAAATCGTGAAATCTGACAATTTCAAATCTGTAACCTCAGACATCTTATTATAAATGTCAAATATTAATTTTCGTTTACGAGTATTATCAGTGATTATTATGAACACTTGGGGAAATTAACGTGAAGATGATATGAACAACTACGAACACCATAGTGAAATATTAAGATATCTTCCTCTACTTTATTTATTTTGTCAAATTGTGGTGCATATTTTCTTATAACTAGGAAAACGTTTTCAAGGTGTTGTATGGAAATCTATACTTTTTTTACTAAAGGTTTTAACTCCCACAATAGATAGAAATTTATTTAAGCAAAAATTAGTATTACTTTTGCAATTATACTTGTATAAAATCTGAAATTAACCAAATAGTATATTTAAAGTATTGCCTTCTTTACGACCCACTTGAATTCAAGGTCTTTCTTAATTCAACGGGGCTGTCAAGAACGGACGATTAGTCCGTTACTGCTTGAGACGGTTTATGGCCGAACGGCTAAGGCGTTAGCATTCGGTACCAGAATCTGTGGGTTCGAGTCCCACAATTGGCATGGAAGTTTGTAGCCGTTCGAAATCAGCTTTAAGTAGTAGGTCCCGGTCTAATTAGCCCTCGTGTAGCAAAAAATGACCGTAGCGCTCCAAAACCAAACCAAACCAAACCTTTACTGCCATACCTCTGCCCCCTGTACCTCTACCCCCGTGTGTGTGAATAAAATTGTGGCGCTATTCACACGTGCTGGAATAACATAATGGCAGTTCCAGCGGGGAGGGGTTACTTTTACATTGGGAAGTTGTATATAACAACATTATTCTCTCTCCTAAACCTTCAAAAATCAATTAAAAAGATTTCCACGTTTCCATGTACGCAGACACAGGAAGATCATTTTTTAAAAATTAATTCAGCGAAGTTCAAGGTAATTTAATTTTTTTTTAGTAGTTGACAAAAATAATTGAAAATTAATGCTTTCAAATAGCAATAAAAGTTTTAACGATTTTTTTTTTCCAGCATAAGCCATAAACTGCGAAACTTCAGTAGTAAATAACCTCTCGTATTTACGGAAGTTACTTTTCCCTTTTACTCCGAACATTGACTCCGATATCCACGTGGTTTTGAACAACAAAGTGACGCAATACACTATCTTGACGTATGTGAGACGATTCACTTTCGCCTTCCTTCCGCCGTGACGTCACGGCTGGGAGGTCACATGATATTCAATAGACAAAACCGGATTATTCCTTACTTTTCACTCATACGGCGCTCTGTGCGGGTAGTGTGAGGCTGAGTTTTGGATCCGTTCAAAATCTGGCTGTGTGTTTCTGCCTTTATGAAAACTTCGGTTTCTAAGAGTCTTTCTGAATTTGTTTGTGAAATTAATCTTTCCAACGTTAGGAAATTTTTACTTGCACAAAGACGTATTTGCAACGAAAAATTAAATAAGTGCTGAAGATAGATTAAATATTTCTTTCCTCCATATTTATATCGTCTGCCGATTGATGAAATTTGTTCATGGAGAGAATTATTCCTCCATTGAGTTTGTGAGTGTCGGCAGTATACTTTTGAAAAATTCACAATTTGCTGTTCTTTAATTAAGTTGGAACTAAGATTATACACATCTGACGACATATTATTATAAAATCTGATTTTCTATGATTTGAGATTTTTATATTTCTTAGCGATTAATTTGAAAAACAGTGAGGATGCTTACATATAATTCTGTATGTTCCTGTATTTTGATGGCGAAGTCAGTGGTACTTGAATTGCGCAAATACATGTTTTTACTAGTTAAGAGAGAATATGAAAATAAATTTCAAAAGGCTACAGTTCTTCTTATCTTTACAGTTAATTGCTATTTGTGGGAGCCATTTTATGTTACAGAGTGGAATGGAAAGGCAAAATTAATGTCGCATGAATGCCTGCTACACAATGCAATGATTACTTCCTGACAAAAGAAATAACAAAAAAAAATTTGAGTTACACAGAAAGTAAAATGGTAAGTACATTTTGAGTATCTTTTCTTTTTAAATTATTATTATTATTATTTAAATTCTGTTAAAACTGCATTTTGCATAAATGCTTAAAAAAGTTCTGCAAATTTAAACATGTAATGTCACTCCTAAATAAGTTCGTGTAGATTTTGTAGAATAAAGTATTGGACTTGGATAATAGGTGAACCTGTAAAGAACTTATTGACGTTTATAAACTCTGTATTTTAAAGCGCCCAAATTAATAAATTACCAAATATTACTGTTGTATATTAATCGTCCTTTGATCTGATTTCCGTAATTTATAAGATATTTAACTAAATTAATATAAAGTGTCTCTCATAAAGAAATATGAAGTTTGGACATAAGTTTTTAGAAAAATATAAGATTTGTACTATAGTGGTAATTTTTTTATGTATTTTTTAAAAATCTGACGTACAAATGGCGTGACAGATAGTCATTAACAGGACTACTTCTTGACTTTAAAATCCTATGCCGTTCTTGCAAAAAATCTTAAGGATATTGGGTATTCGCCAGATTGAATTCTTTGGGTGCACTAACCAACTCGTAGAAATTTTCTCCTTTTACGGCTTGCCTTGCCTTGGCTTTTATTGAAAATTTTCTCAAAGAAAAGTTGTTAACTACTGTAGAAGTGTAAATCCTACGTATTCATTATAATTTTAACTTCCAAAGAACGTGGCTGGCTCGGAAATCGGACGCGAGACCTTCTGCTTTCTGAACAGGTTTGAGGTATGACAACAGCTTAATTCAATAGCTTAATAGGGAATTCAACAAATCCAACTTTAAGGAATTTATAGCTTGCCCTCGTGTTGAAAATATTACTTATTCCGATTATAGAGAAGAAGGATTCAAGCATTCTAAATTTTTTACCGAGCGAATTTATAGTAAAGGTGTAAATGTTGATGAACTGAAAGTGGAAATTGAACAGTTTGATATATTTAATAAGGCTTAGAATGAAGTCGCTGCTACTGAAAAATTGAATTTTATAATCGAAAACGAAATTCTGTCCGAAATTCCTAACTTCGGAATAATTTTGAGATCGTTATTAACATTACTAATGAACTATGCTGAAAGAGAGCGTCCATTTTCCGTACTGAAACCGGTAAAAAAGTATTGAGGCAGTAAGTACTGTTTTGGAACAAAAGTTAAACGCTCTAGTAATACTGTACATAGAAAAGGATAATTTAAAAACTATTTGTCGTGATGATACTTTTAATAAGTTTACAGCCGCCTAATTTAGAAAATAAAAATTTTAAATTTTAAAAATTAATTAATTTTTTTATTTTCATTTTGTATTTCATTGTTATATCAAGTTTATAATATAAATTAACACAATTCAGTAATTGTTATTTTGTTAACAAATATCGACCTCATTCTGGTTTACATAAGAAGGGCCCCGACATTCATTTGTATGCCTAGGGCCCGAGAAAACCAAGCTCAGATGAATTCGAAAACAAAAATTCTACATTATTGCTGGGCTTAATATTAAAATATTGTGATATTTATATACTTATTGCGTTCCATCCATTTTTCTTTTCATCGCATAGCATTATGTTTTATTTTTTTCATTTTGAAGATAATCTATTAACAATAACCTCTCCAAGAAACAATTGATCTAACGGTCATAATGGCATTTTGAAGGGCTTATCAAGTTTTACTGCTTAAAGCTGCTGGGTAGTAGCCGTATTGGATTCTCTCAGCTCAAGGTTAACCTACGGAGAAATTTTTTTCCAATGATTGTCGAAAAATTAAGTTCAAATCGCCAATTTCGACAACAAAATCAGCTTTCTTCCTCGCGTGCAGGGCAAGAGTAAGCCTACTCCAGTAAACAAACAAGGACAGACAAATTGGTTAACAAAAGAATTTTTTTTTCTATTTTACTGACTTTGGCTCAGTGAGAAAGTGTTCTCTTACTCTGTTCTTAAGGGGAAGTAGCCGTATTGAATTCGCTCAGCGCATTGTTAACTTAGAAGTTTTTAACAAGTTGTTGTATTTGTATGAAAATTTGCATACATACTTTTGGTTATGTTCTACATTCATAGTTTTATTTTGTTTTACATCTATTCACAACTTTTTTTGCCGTAAATATTTAAAGTTTTTGTGTTTTGCGTTCTCACTTCCTTCCGCACTTGGGGCAAGTGAGAACGCGGGTCCTAATAAATCATAGTTGCTTATAGCAAAATAAGTGGGGCAAAGGAAAGAATAGATATTTTCATGCTGAACAAAAGTCTTTTTTTTTTTTTTTTTTTTTTTTTTTTCATTTCGTTGTGGAGGTATTTGTTGTTCAAGTTAGCAGTGTCAGTAACGTCTGAATATTAACAAAATAAGTATATTTGTATTATTTGTTTTAGAGTAACAAATGTATGTTAAAAGTTCAAAAAAAAGTTTTTTTTTGTTCCTTTGCCTAGGCCCTACTGAATATTGTAGAACCAAAAAGACACTAAAAAAATTAGTTCACCGCGCCTTCCAGGCCTCGGCTCTTTCAGGAACTCTAATAAGTCATCATCTGGTACAAAAGGCAACTCAGAAATAGTGACAACAGAATTAGAAATTCAATATATTCACACACAGTTTGTAATGTCCATTCCACTCACATTCCCTAACAGTTAGTCTAAACAAGTTAGTTTATTACAATTCACTTCTTCAAACCTACAACAACAAAAAACTAGTTTCAGTTGCATAATTTACTATTTTGAATGTTAAGGAATTAAAAACAATCATCAGCTGTTAAAGAAATATGGCAAAAGGTGGTTGGTTATGAAGTTTCTCCAGCTAGAAAACATACGTTGGGAAGAAAAAAACTATTTATATGGCTGTTATAACACAAAGGTAGGTTTTTTCAGTATATGGGGCCAGTTCTCACTTGTCCCGACAACAAAAATTTTATGGGCGAGGGAAAACCCTGCAGTATTGAAGTAATATTGAAAAAAAAATGGTTTTTATAAATTTTATCTGTATTCTTCGTTTCTTAATGAATAAGTGGGTATTTTCAAAATAATTCTACCTGTTGTGGTTAATTAGTTATATTTTTTTGTGGGGGGGGAGGGGGTAAGTACTCGAATTTAGGTACCTTAGTTAAAATGCAAGGGTTTGGTAGGTATAAAAAATTTCCATTTTACAATTTTTTTTAATGTAAATAAAAAGTATACATAAGAGTAGAGCAAGAATTTTCTTACAAAGTATACTTGAAATTTTTTTAAAAGTGAAATTTTTTTAGGGTTTTAAGCCCGTTTTCACCCTATTTCACCCTATATATATACACCCATACCTCGATTTACGGCCTAGATACGTTCCGGAAAATTTGGCCGTAAAGCGAAAAGCCGTATAACAAATAAGTTATTTTGATACAAACCCATACAAATTTAATTGGATCTGTTCCAATTTTTTATAAATAATATAGTTTTTAGTTCATGAAGCATTTTATTCTTTTTATTTCCTATAAAAATGCTTACATAAAAATTAAGGTACTAAACAATGTAATAATAAACAGAAATTCAAAGAACAAACATATAAACAAAAAACAAAAGAAATCATATGCACATATGTATACATATAATAAAAACCATAAAATAAAATGTTTAAAAACTGTTTTAATGTGATGACGAACATTAACATGAAGAATCACTAAGCTATAATATGCTGCCATCATCACTTTCCACTGTTTGGGGCCGTATAACGAAAAAGTGCCGTTATAGCGAAATGCCGTATAAAGAGCGACCGTATAGCGAGGTATAGGTGTGAGTGTATATATATATATATATATATATATATATATATATATATATATATATATATATATAATTTTTACTCATGTATCATTTTCATTCCTTGAAGAAAACGGCAATAATATTTTTAAATTTGAATTATTCGGTGAAAAAATGGGGTATACTATGTTTTAAACGCACATAATTTCCTTTGCTGGACGAATTTTCTAAAATGAATAAGATAGCACAGAAAAAAAAATCGACTACCAAAAAAGTTGTAAACCTTGGTCATTAATTTTTATTTCTAGGCTTATAACCATATATATATACACAAACGAATGCGTTGTACTAGATAAATCTGTTTAAGGCTGCTGTGTACTAACCCTATTGGATCCGCTCACCTCAATTTTAATCTATGGAGAAAATTTGTCAATTTACAACTACATAAATGCTGATTATCCAATAAAAATGGTATTTTCGGATAGTCTGAACTTTTCTGCACCTTGTAACGGGATTCATTTTATAAATTTCGTTCACCAAAGCAATTTAGGAGAAATCGCACTATACCAGATTTTTTCCCCCGAATAATTTAAATTTTAAAATATTAGTTGCATTTTTTTAAAACGAAAAATACCCCAAAGTTTAAAATTTCTTTCTATATTACGGAGTACAATTAAAAAAAAACAACTTTATATCCAAGTCGGTAATCCTTGGACTTATTTTCTCTTTGGGTTAACATTGAGGTTAGCGAAGGTTAGTCACAGAAGCCTTAACCCTGTCAGACAGATTTATTTAGATTTCCATGACATTATAGTTACAGTAACGGAAAATCGTAGGTCATAAAATATCAGTATGGGCTCTTAATTTTATTGCGTGTCTCGGTCATAAGTAACTGGAGGTGGTTGACTATCGGAAAATTAATGGAGAAATCGTTAATCAAAAACGCGAATCGTTATGATTAGTCAATATTTTTTATTGTTATGCAAGGGCATCAACCTTTTACTTGGTACAAGGATTGAACTCGCGTGTCCTTAACCAGAATTCTATCAACGAGCCGTCTGGTGATACCATGAAGTGTTATTTTCATGGATTTCCATCTCTACCTTAGGATTTTTCAAACTTTTATCTTAACAGACAGCTATCAATAAAAAAGTTTTATAATAATTCAATCAATAAATAGTTGTGATAAATTAAAAAGAAATTTAAGACGCAAGCGCTTTCTTACAAATTAAATACTCTCCTTTATGAGAAAATGGGCAAAATTTTATTAGTTGTTTTGCAGTCTACCTAAAAAGTATAAGAGAGCGAGTGTTTTCATCTTATGTAGTTTTCTTCTACTGACTTCATTTATATACAGTGGAATCTCGATCGATCATTCTCCGAATCATCGTTTACATGTCAACTAACATACATTTGTTTATCTTCAGCTGTTAATAGTAAGATATATATATATATATATATATATATATATATATATATATATATATATATATATATATATATATATATATATATATATTTATATATTTATATATATATATAATATGTGTGCGTGTGTGTGTCTTAGACAAATTATTTTAACACAGGATTACGTTCCTCAATAACGGTCCTTAGGAGAGAAAAAAATTGTCCGGCGTCGCGAGTTATAATTTTTTGCAGCGCGCCAAACCCAGTAGCAATAAACAGTTAAACAGAAAAGTACCAAAATGCACCAAAATTATAAATAAATAAATAAATACCTGAATTTTTAAAAAAAAAATTATTTATTATTATTATTATTATTTTATAACGTATAGGTTTAGTTGGAAGCGTTTCCATCTTATGTTGTAATCTTCTGCTGGTAATGCCCCCTTGCATTTGCTGCATGACCAATCAGAATGTTAGAAATGAACGAACTTAGCTAGATTTAATTCGTCTGCATTCCAACAATCAGGACGTCTGGCGTTAAGTTTTCAAACAATGTTATCCTCTGGCCTAGAAAAGATCCTGTTACAGTGCTGTCAAGGTTTCAGTTTCACCTTTAATGTTACGATTTTTCATTGTTCTTCGAATCTGCCGATGAGAAAAGACTCTCTATGGGTTGTAAGAGTCATGACTTACAGTTTAAAATCCTGAAAGTACACGTTAGTATCGGACAACCATTACAAATCATAAAATTCATGACCAAAAAAAAAAAAATTACTTCAAACAAGAATAAGCAAAATTTTATTATCCTTGGGAAAATACCTATTGTAAAACATCCCTGGCCACTAGAAGCAATGAGCTAAGTAAGAAACTTCAGCTACTTTTTTAACTGTTGCGACTTACGTGAAACGGAACAAAGTGCTCAACGGACATCATTTACATAAAAATATTTTTTATTATAAAAAAAATATATATAAAAAAAATTTATTACATATTTTGATTTCATAAAAAATAGCTGAAAAAAGTGACGTGATGACACCAAAATGTTAACTCGAACCATTGCCGTGTAAAAATGTTACCAAGCCCTAAGATTCAAATGAAAGTCAGCGCCCTTCATACATAAACAAGAATAAGGATGATATTTGTTTTAAAAAATCACAATTTTTGAAATGCTAATTTCTATTATGGTTTGAGATTACAAAAAATATAAAATGAAAATGAAAAAAAAACATATTTAATCATTTTAAGAAATCTAGAATTTTTGATTTACTGATTTTGACATCCGTAAACTTATTAATAACATCCTCATAACAAATGATTTTAGAATATGCTTGTGTATGTACAGTATTTTCAGTGTGTTAAGCGTTTGTACCGAAACTGTACTTCGTAAATAATTTTTAGTTTCAGTACGAAAATGAACTCTGTCGCGGAAAATGAAATACTCTCCTTAGGCATTGCCAGTGGCGCACCCAGGATTTTTTCTTGGAGGGGAGGGGGGGGGCGAGATGAACGAATAAAAATATTTATAATGCATGGGGGGGGCGAGGTGAATAGATAAAAATATTTATAATGAAAAATCAATATTCATTATGTAATTTCTATTTCTTTGGGGGGGGACAGGGCCCCTTGCCCCCCCCTCCCTGGGTGCGCCACTGGGCATTGCTCATTATACAAATTTGCATGATTGAACCAGTTAAAACTTGAAAATAATGTTAAAAACAATATTAATTCTGATGGTAGGCAATGTGGATATAAATTTGTTTTCTATTATAAAATAAATTTTTTCAGAAGCAGTGATTCCATTCTCAAACTTATTTAATATATCAAACTATCCATTTTCAATTCATCAACATTTACTACTTTATTACAAATTTTCTCAATATAAGTTTTACACTGCATGAATGCTTCTTCGAAATAATCATATGTAAAATTATATTTATCATTAATATCTATATATATATATAAAACAGTGCCGTGACTGACTGATTGACTGACTGACAGACCAAACCGCTGGACCTAAAGGGCTGAAATTTTGCATGGCGATTCTTCTTATAGTATAGGGGTGCACTTAGAAAGATTTTTGAAAAAATGTTCTTAAATTTTTTAAATTGAATTTTTTAGCTGTTTTTGTAGCATTTTTTAAAGTTTTCATCTAAAATAATGATCTGAGGGTTATAAAATTTATATCACGAGAAAGATCATAAAAATCCCGTTAATATGAAATCTTTTTTGAATCTTTACCTCCATTTTCTGATTTTCGGTGAATTTTTAAAGATTAATTTTTAGAATTTAATTTATTAAATACTGATCACGAGGTTTCTTTTCTTTTTTGTGATACTTCAAATTAATTTTGCGTCACGTGCATAACAACTTAATAAATTGACAAAAAAATATTAAAATGCAGTAAAAGATAAAATTTAACCACCAGACTAATCGAGAAGAGTTTTTTAAGAATTTAATACAAATTAGTACGTTTTATGGATATTAAATTAAACCTATATATAAAACTGCAATTTCTCTTCAAAGTATGCTTCGCCATGACGATAAATAAGTCTCAAGGCCAAACTTTAAAATACGCTGGCGTAGATGTAAGAGAATATTGTTTCTCCCACGGTCAGTTTTACGTAGCTTGCTCACGCGTAAGTTCGTGGACGAGCCTGGTAATATTAGTTCCAGCCAATGTAGAAACAAAAAAAAATTGTTTCTAAGAAAATCCTCTAAAAAGCAATTTCATTATTTTTTATTGTAAGTATCCTAAAATGTACTCCGGAGTGAAGCACGGGTATTCAGCTAGTATTAGTTCTTTTATGAAACATCAATAAAGACATCTTTAAAAGGATTTCTTACACAAAAATTTGACTGCTAATGCCGTGGAAATAGTTTGTACATTATTGTTAACCTCTTTGGCATTATCACATTTACGCATTTTGACAAGTTTACCCGTTTAGATTAGATGACCTCGTTTCCTTCTCCGCTCAACGCTTTAGCAACAGAACGTTGACTCTAATTAGTTCGTTCCGCTTCTAATGTTTTCTCTTACCGCTGGTGGTTAGCAGCCTTATTGAATTCGCTTAGTTCATTGTTAACCTATGGAATTTTTTTTCCAGTGATGGTCGACTTTGATTTAAAGATTTTTTTTAAAAAATGTACTCCATTAGAGAAATTTTTTTTTAACTCTGCTAACTTATTCATTTTAGAGATTTCGCCCACCAAAGAAAATGATTTGCGTTTAAAACACAGTACAGATCTTCCTCGACTTACGACCGAGATAGGAACCAAGACATTGGTCGTAAGTCGAGTTTCAAAAAAAAAAAAATTTTTTTATTGTATATGCACATACATATATTTTTTACTTTCATACGTAATTTAAAATACATTGTATTTAGAAGACATAAATTATTCTTCGTCATCATTAAAATTGGTTCAGAATTTGCGACAGAAGATACGTTGAAAGTTTTTTTAACAAAGTTATCCTAGGTAGTTTGAACAGTTTGCATCTTCTTTTCCTTTATATTGTCTCGTAGCAAGCCAGATTTTCCCGATTACGACGATTTAAACTTGTGAATCTTTCTTCATTTGGATCCATTGCTTCTAATTGATGTAGTCTTTTGTTAATATAATGAAAAGCTAAAACCATTTCTGAAGCCAGTGAAGGTTTATTTGATTTATCGTGGGGATATCGAAATTATTGCATCCTACAGTTTTATTACTGTGTCATAAATTTTTGCAGTATTGCAGAATATTGCATCATTTTTTTTAATAATTATGTAATCCATATAGGTATGTACTGTACATTCGAGGAACAGTAATTCGAAGATTTTTTTTTTTAATTTAAAAATTTCGGTCGTAAGTGCGACCACCGTTCGCACTAACTGTAAGTCGAGGAATACCTGTATACCACATTTTTATCTCTCAATAATTTAAATTAGAAAATTATTTGCGTTTTTTGTCTTTTAAAGAATAATAAAGATACCCGAGTGAAAATTTTCTTCCTCTATTACGGGGTAGAATTAAAAAAGAAAAAAAAAACTTTAAATCCTAGTCCACCATCTATCGAAAAATTTTCTCCATAGGTTAACACTGAGCTGAGGGAATTCAGTATGGCTACCACCAGCAGTCTTGAATATTTTGATTATTATCACCAAGGCTTTGAATATTTTGTTAAGCTTTGTCTTTAAAAGGAAATTATTCCAATTTAAAGCCTGTCGTATCGATTCTTTTTAGATACATTTTAAAAATCGATTGCAACTTTTTAAAATATGAAACTACAGAATGGCGTTGAATTTCGTCTCGGTCAGCTGGTACCTTTTTGTAGAATAAAATAGTCAACAATTTCCGGGGTATAATGTGCGAATGTCTCATGACAAGTGCTTCCGCATTAGAAAAAAAAATATTTTTAGTGTATAATTTAAAAAAAAATTAGTTTATTGTCAAATGTGCGTATTGTCAAATGATAGCCTATTTTTATTTCTTTTATAACACATCGATAAAGACATTTCTAAAACGATTTCTAATAGATAATTTCACTTGTAGCGCTGTGGAAATACACTGAAGTGCCACTGAATTAGGGATAGCAAAGCCTATGCAAATTGTGTAGCGCTGCGCACCATGTATGCGCAAGTGAGGGCGCTGTGGTAACTGCATATATAGCGCGTACTGTGGTTGTTCTGAATTAGTTGTTGGAATTGCCAGTATGAGTAAACTGCCTGATTTAGACGCCTTCGATCGCGGACAAATCGTAGGTGCGCGATGCATGGGCCATTCAATTTCCGAAATCGTCAGACAGCTAGGATTTTCAAGGTCGACAGTGTCAAGAGTATACCAAGAATACATAGATGGTGTAAAAAAAAAATTGCGATCGGGCAAACTGAAAAGGACAATTAGCCTTGACAGTGCGTGGTGAGAGACGGCTCAGGCGTCTCAAGATTTGTCTTTAAAAAGAAATTATTGCAGTTTAAAACCTGCAGTATCAACTCTTTTAAAAAGAGAATTTAAATATTCTCTCGATTTTTTCAGTATAGAATGACGTTGAATGTCGTCTGGATCAGTGAGTACTTTTTCTGTGGCAATTTCCATCACAAAGGGAGAATCCTTTTTTCAGTTCTTGAAAGTTGCCGTATATTCAGTGTGTTTGTTATACCTAAAGTCTTATATACGCATTACTCCCTATATATATGTACTAGCTGTACCCGTCCCGGCGTTGCTCGGGTAATGTAATTACCAAATTTTAGTAGCCTTAACCCTTTGTTAATGGGCGTCGCTGTCATCCTTTTCCTCACCACGATACATTATTTTACCCATATAAATTTAATCCTTTCTGGCACATTTTGGCAAAATTTTTGACATAGGATTACTTAAAACGTACAAATTCCTGTTCAATAAAATAAAATTATTAAACAAATCAAAACTACTAAACAAATGAAGTCATTGTTTAAATTCTTCGCACATTTTTTCAAACAACAAAGCGAAAGTTATATGAGAATAAGTAACTGTTGCCAAAAAAAATATGGCAGCAGAAAAATTTGATTTTTTAATCGAATATCACTGTAATAGTAATCGATTTCTTTGAAAGCGAATATGTCACATCCTCCACATGCTGAAATTCTTTGAAATCTTCATAGATTTTTTCCACAAACACACCACAAATTATATGATATTAACTAAGTGTTGGCCAAAAAAATTACGGCATTACTAAATGCGATTTTTTAATCGATTATCACTGCAATAGTAATCGATTTCCTTTAACCACCCCTCATAGAAAACAAACGCCCCAACACATCACGTGCTTGACGTCGATAAAGACACGCCCATTTTCCCCTGCTTTACCTTCGTCCGGAATTGAAGAACGAAATCTCCAAAATGAGATTTCTCGCAAGAGTTTCCGAATCATAAAATAAATTATTAAAAAATAACTACAATTTGTAAATTAATTTTGGTTCTGGCTTTCGAAACTGTGATGTCTAGGGTCTCTGAGATAAAAATTTCGTAAAAATGTAATGACATTTACGTATCGATTCGACAATTTGGAAAAAAGGGTCGCGGCCAAAATCGCGTTTTTTTCCGAAAAACGGGTGCGTACAGGCGATCGAAAAAAAATCACAATTAATCGATAAATTAAGACAGACAATTTTAATTGTGATTTCCGTATAGTGTCATCTTTCCCGTATAGGCTCGTCCGAAAAAAAAAAAATTGGACGGATACGTTAGGATTTACGGAGCTTTTACTCGTCCGGGAGCTCCAAATCGCGACTAAATATTTAATTACGGAAAATCTAATTAAAAATCGAAAAAAGGGCTTCGAGGTGCATAATGAGACCTCGGGGGGCATCTTCGTGTCGAATCTCACGACTGTCCGACCTGCCGTCTTTGCGCCGTGCCGCGACAAAAACTTGGTCACACACACACAGACTTTGCCTTTTATATATAAAGATATATATATATATATATATATATAAACCTTAATCATACTTTTATTTACTTGTTTGTTCCTCGCTGCAAGTAGCTTTAGAGCTATTACTGGTTTTATCTTTCATCTTATTCTTATATATATATATATATATATATATATATATATATATATATATATATATATATATATATATATATATATATATATATATATATATATTTATTTAAGGGGAAAAAACGCTATGATCAGTGTTCTCTGTTAAAGCTCCACGGTTGCCTCGAGTACATCGATTTGTTTGCTGCACATCTGAAATTTCCATCCAGTAATAAAATGCCTCGTTGTTGTCAGGTCAAATGATACTATTTTCTTGGCATCTGCTTGTTTAAGAGAGAAGACAACAACGTTATTTCAGAAATAAATAAATAAGAATCAACATAAGAGAGTAAATAGCCTGTGTTGCATTATTCAGGCATAGTTGTTCATCTCTATTCTATTTAAAGTATCAACATACGTTCAGAACACTTTTTATCAAAAATAAACAGCACTGATTAAATACATATATTTTTAGTTCAAATGGGATATAAAATCCTGAAAACAAATATAATTTTGGTAAAAATTTCATAACATTTTGAGATATAGGGAAATTTTGTTCTGTAAATTTTTAAGTACAATTTTGTGTTTCAGACAGAGAAATTTCACTCAATTCAACTGAATATATTTTGATTTCCTTTATACCATATACTTATGTGACACTTACCTGTGTTTTGAACTAAAAGTTTTACAATATTTCCAAAAATCACTGAAATATACCCCCATAAAGCGAAAAAACACTTGATTTTAAAAAAAAAATTATTTTGTTATAAGTGAAGGTACCTGTCTCGTTTACAAAAGTAATTGAAAAATGAGTTTTCTAAAAAATGCATTTTAAAGATTCTACTTCCGGTCTTTCAGTTTATTAAATTTGCCATAAATTCTTATCCAATGATCGCACGAATAAAAGCAGTTTTAGAATCCCAAAAGATTGAAATAGAGCATAAAAAAATCGAAATTTTGCACCAAAACAGCCATTTCAACGTAGGCAAATATATGAGTTCACACCGTAGTTTTCTTATTAAAATTGATGCACCCTGTGCGGCGCTAATTATTTTGGTCATGAAGCTTAATGTTCTGTTTGTGTATGACTGAAATACACTTGAAGTGTCTACCCTCTTTATGTTATTCTCTTCGTGAAGAGAATACAGTTAATTTAAAATACACAAACTTTAAAAAAATCGTTGTTGCACGAATCATTTAATTACTTTTGACATCTTGGATATCTTTATAGAAACACTGTAATTTTGTTTCATTTGCGCATGTGATGGCCGCTGACGATGGAACATGAGTAAATGAATGTTTTTTCTTCTTCCTGGCTCATCTATGATGTTAGACTAAATAACCTGTTGTTTATTTATGATTTAAGAAAAATAATTTGACATTCACTTTTCACTCCCTTTTCTCCTTTTTTACACCATGCTACTCTTTTAAATTTAATCTTATCCCTTTTAATTGCATTACCGTCGTTTCAGCTGCTTAACTGCACAATGTTCCTACTTTCTGTATCCCATGAAAATTCTTTACACTTTCAAAAAAACTTCACTTTGTCCAACCTTGAATTAAGCATTATTAGTCTGTTAAAAGTCTTCTGTTGACACTGTAACCCGCCTGGAGCTCCCTGCTTTTGGACAAAATATATTTCAAAAGATGCCAACATCTCCCCAGAGACTCCTGTAACCGACAAATTCATGAATAGGAATTTAATTAGCAATTTACTGAAGAACGCTTTTCGAGAAGTTGGATTCTTTGGAATTTGACAAGATATCAATGCGTAGAAAGTTCTTGGAAAATGAGAAGGACTTTTATACTGAAAATTAGACTAAAAAGATGTAGATAAACCTTTAAAAAAATTTATCCTACTTATAGAGAATAGCTCACTTCTACCCGCACTTGGGTGTATATAATTTGAAGTGGCATTCTAAATGAATTTGATACAAACACAGTTTATACATGAAACAATGTTTATTGAATTCGTTGCACATATAGAATTTGCTTTTACAGCAATAAGCATACGTACTACTTGTACGGAATATATATATTATCATTCAATAAAAATACACTTTGCCATACTCACAAACCAGCAAAGAGTCAAACCAGCAGTACTGCCACGTAAACTTTGGGCCTGTTAAGCACAAGCGCCGGTTAACGCCTGGAACTGCTTACCTTGTAGCTCCCTCTCGCTTATCTATCAACCTTAATAACACCTCTTTCAACTCTTTTCTTTAATCAAGCTGCTTGGTATTTATACCAAGCGCGTATGCCGAAATTAGCATATCTCAAGCAGCTTCTTTAATTCATTCACTCAAAAGTTCGATTCTTGTGAATCGAATCTTATGTATACCTTACATACTCCAGAACTTAATTTCTTCAACACGAATCTCTGTCTGGTAGCCCAGTACAATTTCGAGGTATTAAAAAAAAAGTTCACAACGGCAAGGAAACAAGCAACATCAGTGGTTCTTGGTAAGTCCCATGGTAAGTGGGGCGTTAATAAGGTGCTTCAGTATTTTTCTTTGAATAATTCTTGGTTAATAGTAAGTCTGTATAGTTCGATTTTTTTTTTGAGAAATCAACGACCGGCGGGGGAAGCCGAGAGCCAGGCTTAGCAAAGTCAAGTTAAGGGCTCTGTGCACAAGTACCTATTATGAATATAGGAAATGGCAAAACATCACTTCATTTATTTACAGTAGTATTTTGTTACATAATGGAATTATAAATGATCAGCCGAGGAGAAAAGTATTTATCATACGCGTGTTGAGCGATTTTCTGCGATAAGTGGTTTTCTTTAGGTATGTCCTTCGGAGACGAGATATATTGGTCGAGGCATTGTGCCGCTTATCTTAAAAACGCCGGGGAATTAATCATAAGTGACTACTGCTCAAAGGAGACATTTTTTCTTAGTTTGGTATTTATATAATCTTCTTATACGCTTGATATGACATGATTCCCCCTGAAAAAGAGTACTCGCAGCTTTAGTCTCCAAATGTCACAATATTTCGTAATTTTATGACTTACTTAAAATAATGATATTTAGAAAACTTTAAGTTGACCGTACAACTCAAAATTTCATATTCGGTTTTTCAGTCCTGCGAATTTATTGAATACCGATTTCAGAAGCGTAGAAAGGAAGTGGACGAATGTTTGCATAACTTACATTTTAATTTTGCTTTCTTGGCAACTTGCGTGTTTTTTAAGCCGGATAATTTCAACCGGTATTGCAACGACATTTCAGAAGCGCCTGCAATTTCAACCCTCAAGAACTCAGTAGAGTCCGGCGGACACATTTTCAAATTGATTTACGCACAGAATCAAAAGTGTTTATTTTATTCCGAAGTAATTTTATCGGATTTATTCCTTTTGTTTTATCACCCAAATTATCTAACCAAAGTTTTCTAGAATATATTTTTTAAAAATTTTATTAATTTTCGAAAAACAACACTAGAATGCTAATGTGTCTTTTGGATGTACTGCCTGAGATTATAAAATTTTACATGTTTGAATCTGTTAAATCTTGCAAGTAAAATGACAACAACAAGCTTCTCTTGAATCAGCAGATGAACCAGTGGTTAAGAAAAAAGAATTGATGTCATATTTGTCCCTTTGAAATTTCCTAGAAACTTAGAACAGTGTTGTGATGAATGTAATCTAAATGTTTGTTCTGACCATTCAACTATAAAAATAATTTTTATAAATTGTTTTCCCTAAATAAATCATAATATTTATGATTTGGATAATATAAGAACAATAAATTTATAACACGTTATTTACCGTTATTTACCTTACTTTTATATAATGTTGAGGATTTTCAGTAATGTGTCTATTGGACACCTCTGGCATAAAAACTTACTGGGTTGCTAAGGGTAAAGTAGACCATAAAGCTTTTCACGTTGTAACTACCATCCACCAAGAGTAGGAACTGAGTCTATGATCTCTGGACCTCGAAGCCAGCATCCGGACCACTGAACTTTCCAAACAATGTGAGGGAATATCATATTTTGAATACTAAACCTTACAATTTTCGCCACTTTCATTTTGCAGCCAACACAAAAGATGTTGGATTTTCACTCCGAAACTAATTATTAGCCTTACATATTAAACATAATCATTCTTTTCTGACGAGGATTTTGTTTTCGCGATTATTACACACGCTGCTAATATCTTAACTATCCACCAATGTTCTTTCCAACAGTAGAGTGTCTCTGTAACGACCGTTTACCAGGAGTTAGGAGGAACTGACAACCTCAGTACTATGAAACTCGGTTTAAAGCTGCTGGCTAGCCTTACTGGATTCACTCAGCGCAGTGTTAATCTATGGAGTAAATTATTCCAACGGTTGTTGACTTCCATTGAAAGAATTTTAATTGTATTCCGTAATAAAGAAATGTATATTTACTCGCATACCCTTTTCTTTCTTTAAAAGAAACGCAAGTAATATTTTTTAAATTTGACTTATTCGGGGGGGGGGGGGGGGTATATTGTGTTTTAGACGCAAATAATTTTCTTTGGTGGACGAAATTTCTAACATGAATAAGATAGCAGACTAAAAAATTTCTCTTTCTTTTACAGTTAAAATAAAATCCTGAAATCCAAGCCCACAATCATTAGAAAAATTTTCTCCATAGGTTAACACTGACTTCAGCGAATCCGGTATGGCTACTATCCAGCAGCCTTTAGAGCCAACTATGTTCTCTAACGTTTCCTTGGGTTGATCCGGGATTGGGTGTGATTTTATTTCTGTGTGCTCGGGTAGGTCAAATCAGCTTTTCACGTTTCTTGAGCACTGCAAGCTGGGACGACCCAAACCGAATCGGGCTTTGACTTTTCGAGACCTTGTGTACTTATAAATCAGCATCCCGACCTCTAGACCTTTCCAGCAATCCCAGAGAATCTCCTCCTTTGAATATTTATCTTATTTACCCCTTACAATGCATATTATTATTGATTATCCGTCTCAAATTTATCTATCTACAGTGGCTCCCAAAAGTGTTCGTACACTTACGAATTTCAATGAAATAGGGGTCTATCCATTAATTAAAATGAATATTTCAGAATGGGTATTTAATAATAAGATCTATAATCTGTTCTTAACAAAACTACATGAAATATTTTGAAAACATAGTAAAACTTTATTTTTAAGAAACCAGTAATCAAAAAGTAACAAAAACTTTATCTCACAAAAGTCATCGTACACTGAAATATTTTCGGATAAATCCATAATTAAAATTACCGTCTGGCGCTTTATTTTCATTTTTGAATTGTGGTTGCATTTAAAATATCGTTTGGCTTTAATTTTTGCTTACCTACTCCGTAATATTCTATTTTTTATTTAAAAATGGCTCGTAGTCGTAAAGAAACAACAAACAGCATTCGAAAATTGATTATTTTTCATCACAGTAGTGGTAAATCAGTTCGGAATATTGCTAAATTACTTAATTTATCCCATTCTACTGTTCAGTATGTGAAAAAACGCTTTAAAGAAGAAAATTGGATCGGAAACAAGGTAAGAAAAGGCCGTCCGGCAAAGTTAACAAATCGTGATCAGAGATTTATAATTAGAAAATTTGTGAAAAATTCCTGTTTGAGTGCTGTAAAAGTTTTTGCAGAATTCAATGAAACATTTTCTACTTCAATTTCACCTGAAATTTTTTGACGAGTTCTCAGAACAGCTGGAGTACATGGGCGTTCTGCCCATAGAAAATCTTTGGGGAGTGAGAAAAACAGAAAGTTTAGGCTTCTCTTCGCACTATGAATGATAAATAAGCCCCAAACCTATTGGAATAATGTCTTATTTGCCGATGAACATTTTTGGTGCTGATGGGCGTATAATTGTATGGAGAAGAAAAAAATGAGGAACTTAATCCCAAGAACTTAGTAGGAACAGTTAAGCATGCCGGTGGAGGTATCCTTGTGTGGGGGTGCATTCCAGCATCAGGACTAGGGAATTTGGTATTTATTGATGGCATAATGAATCATGCTATTTTTATAAAGATTTTAAGAGACAATTTAAAATTATCAGCTTAAAATTTGGGTATTGGAAACAACTTTGTTTTTTATCAAGATAACGATCCTAAGTACACGGCTCTCAACGTTCGCATCTGGTGTCTCTATAATTGCCCACAAGTTCTGAAAACACCACCTCAATCGCCAGATTTAAACCCAATAGAACATATTTGGAGAGAACTGAAGGTTCGAGTTCGAAAACACGACATTCACACGAAAAGCGAACTAAAAACAATTATGACGGAAGAATGGATGAACATTGATGCAAAAATTACAAAAGAACGAAAGCAATCTATTCCCAGACGTTTAAAAGCTGTTGTGGATGCTAAAGGATATCCTACTAAATATTAATTTAACGAAAAATTAGAATATTTACTAATATGTAGAGATTTTTTACAAGTGTACGATGACTTTTGTGAGATAAAGTTTTTGTTACTTTTGGATTATTGGTTTCTTAAAAATAAAGTTTTACTATGTTTTCAAAATATTTCATGTAGTTTTGTTAAGAATAGATTATAGATCTTATTATTAAATACCCATTCTGAAATATTCATTTTAATCAATGGATAGACCCCTATTTCATTGAAAATTGTAAGTGTACGAACACTTTTGGGAGCCACTGTCTATATATATAAAACAGTTCCGTAACAGACTCATTCACTGACTGACATACAACGCACAGACCAAACCTCTGGATCTAAAGGGCTGAAATTTTGCATGGCGATTCTTCTAATAGTGTAGGGGTGCACTAAGAAAGATTTTTCAAAAATTCTTCTTAGATTTTTTTAAATTAAATTTTTAAGCTGTTTTTTAAATTTTTCTTACGTTTGCATTTAAAATAATACATTGAGGGTTATAAAATTTATATCACGAGAAAGATCATAAAAATTCCTTCAAAATGAAATTTTTTTCGAATTTTTACCTCCATTTCCTGATTTTTAGTGAATTTTTTAAGATTAATTTTTAGAATTTAATTTATTAAATGCCGATCACGTGATTTCTTTTTCTGGTACTTTCAATAAATTTATCGTCACGTGCGTAACAACTAAATAGACAAAAAAAATATATTTTTTTCTCTTTCTAATGCAGCAGACGATTGGATATTACCAAAAAAAATGCATATCCCTTACGATTTTTTTATAAATGTATATATATAGATAGATATATATTTTACATCAATTGTATACATTGATCATCGCATTTATTATAAATATATATATTTATTTTTTGGCATAAATTGCATACGTTGACCGTTGTATTTAATTTGAATGTACTCCGTAGCGAAGCGCGGGTTTTCAGCTAGTATATATATAAAACAGTTCCGTAACTGGCTCACTGACTGACATACAACGCACAGACCAAACCGCTGGACCTAAAGGGCTGAAATTTTGCATGGCGATTCTTCTTATGGTGTAGGGGTGCACTAAGAAAGATTTTTGAAAAATTCTTCTTAGATTTTTTTAAATTAAATTTTTAAGCTGTTTTAGTAACTTTTTTTCAGTTTGCATTTAAAATAATAATTTAAGGGTTATAAAATTTATATCACAAGAAAGATCATAAAGATTCCTTTAAAATGAGATCTTTTTCGAATCTTTACCTCTATTTTCTGATTTTTTGTGAATTTTTATAGATTATTTTTTAGAATTTAATTTATTAAATGCTGATCACGTGATTTCTTTTTCTGGTATTTAAACAAATTTATCGTCACGTGATAACAGCTAAATAGACAAAAAAAAAAAAAAATTTCTTGCTAATGCGACAGACGATTCGACACTGTATACGGTGGTTTTATAAATATATTTTTTGTTTTTTTTTACATCAATTGTATACATTGATCGTCGTATTTATTATAAATATATATATACATATATATATATATATATATATATATATATATATATATATATATATATATATATATATATATATATATATATATATATATATATATTTATATTTTTTGTCATTAATTGCATACATTGACCGTTGTATTTAATTTCAATGTACTCCGTAGCGAAATGCGGGTTTTCAGCTAGTATATACAGTGGCTCCCAAAAGTGTTCGTACACTTACGATTTTCAATGAAATAGGGGTCTATCCATTGATTAAAATGAATATTTCAGAATGGGTATTTAACAATAAGATGTATAATCTATTCTTAACAAAACTACATGAAATATTTTAAAAACATAGTAAAACTTTATTTTTAAGAAACCAATAATCCAAAATTAACAAAAACTTTATCTCACAAAAGTCATCGTACACTTGTAAAAAATCTCTACATATTAGTAAATATTCTAATTTTTCGTTAAATTAATATTTAGTAGGATATTCTTTAGAATCCACAACAGCTTTTAAACGTCTGGGAATAGATTGCTTTAGTTCTTTTGTACTCTTTGCATCATTGATGCATCCATTCATCCATTCTTCCATCATAATTGTTTTTAGTTCGCTTTTCGTGTGAATGTCGTGTTTTCGTACTCGAACCTCCAGTTCTCTCCAAATATGTTCTATTGGGTTTAAATCTGGCGATTGAGGTGGTGTTTTCAAAACTTGTGGACAATTATAGAGACAGCAGATGCGAACGTTGAGATCCGTGTGCTTAGGATCGTTATCTTGATAAAAAACAAAGTTGTTTCCAATACCCAAATTTTGGGCTGATAATTTTAAATTGTCTCTTAAAATCTTTATAAAAACAGCATGATTCATTATGCCATCAATAAATACCAAATTTCCTAGTCCTGATGCTGACATGCACCCCCACACAAGGATACCTCCACCGGCATGATTAACTGTTCCTACTAAGTTCTTGGGATTAAGTTCCTCGTTTTTTTCTTCTCCATACAATTATACGCCCATCAGCACCAAAAATGTTCATCGGCAAATAAGACATTATTCCAATAGGTTTGGGGCTTATTTATCATTGATAGTGCGAAGAGAAGCCTAAACTTTCTGTTTTTCTCATTCACAAAAAATTTTCTATGGGAAGAACGCCCATGTAATCCAGCTGTTCTGAGAACTCGTCAAAAAATTTCAGGTGAAATTGAAGTAGAAAATGTTTCATTGAATTCTGCAGAAACTTTTACAGCACTCAAACGTGAATTTTTCACAAATTTTCTAATTATAAATCTCTGATCACGTTTTGTTAACTTTGCCGGACGGCCTTTTCTTATCTTGTTTTTGATACAAATTTCTTCTTTAAAGTGTTTTTTCACATACTGCACAGTAGAATGGGATAAATTAAGTAATTTAGCAATATTCCGAACTGATTTACCACTACTATGAGGAAAAATAATCAATTTTCGAATGCTGTTTGTTGTTTCTTTACGACTACGAGCCATATTTAAATAATAAATAGAATATTACGGAGTAGGTAAGCAAAAATTAAAGCCAAACGATATTTTAAATGCAACCACAATTCAAAAATGAAAATAAAGCGCCAGACGGTAATTTTAATTATGGATTTATCCGAAAATATTTCAGTGTACGATGACTTTTGTGAGATAAAGTTTTTGTTACTTTTTGATTACTGGTTTTTTAAAAATAAAGTTTTACTATGTTTTTAAAATATTTCATGTAGTTTTGTTAAGAATAGATTATAGATCTTATTATTAAATACCCATTCTGAAATATTCATTTTAATTAATGGATAGACCCCTATTTCATTGAAATTCGTAAGTGTACGAACACTTTTGGGAGCCACTGTATATAAAACAGTTCCATAACTGACTCACTGCCTCACTGACTGACTCACATACAACGCACAGAACAAACCGCTGGACCTAAAGGGCTGAAATTTTACATGGCGATTCTTCTTATGGTGTAGGGGTGCTCTAAGAAAGATTTTTGAAAAATTCTTCTTAGATTTTTTTTAAAATTAAATTTTTAAGCTGTTAATAATTTGATTAAAATAATAATTTGAGGGTTATAAAATTTATATCACAAGAAAGATCATAAAAATTTCTTTAAAATGAAATCTTTTTTGAACCTTTACCTCAATTTTCTGATTTTTGGTGAAATTTTAAAGATTAATTTTTAGAATTTAATTTATTAAATGTTGATCACGTGATTTCTTTTTCTGGCACTCTAAATAAATTTATCGTCACGTGCATAACAACTAAATAGACAAAAAAAAATATTCTTTTTCTTTCTAATGCTGGAGACGATTGGATATTATCCAAAAAAAATAAATATCCTTTACGATCTTTTTATAAATAAATAAATATATATATATATATATATATATATATATATATATATATATATATATATATATATATATTACATCAATTGTATACATTGATGGTCGCATTTATTATAAATATATATATTTATTTTTTTTGGCATTAATTGCATACATTAACCGTTATATTTAATTTGAATGTACTCCGTTGCGAAGCGCGGGTTTTCAGCTAGTATATATATATATATATATATATATATATATATATATATATATATATAGATAGATAGATAGATAGATAGATAGATAGATATGTGTGCATGCGTGCGCGCATTATTGAATCATCAATAGGCTTAACACTCTAGATGAGTGAAGATTAAAAAGAAGCCTCGTTACTTATTTATCGTCTTCAGTAGCAAGACAGTCAGTGGCAGTTCTCATACATGAGTAAATTAAACAAAAGCACCGTGTTTCTGATGAGATATTACAAGTAACATCTCTGTAGATATTCGCTGTGTTACTTAAAACTAAGAAAAAAAAGTTCAGAGGACATCTTCAGTCACTCTTGTCGAATCAATAAATGACTTATTGAGGGCAGTGAATTATACATGTTCAAATTACTTGTAAATAAGGAATATTCTCTTTAAACAAGAAAACATAATCGAATTATGGAGTTCTGCTGTTTGAAAAAGATTAAACATTAAAGAGATCGTGAATGCATTGATAACGTTTTGATTTTGGCGTTGTAAACAGCTGCTCATAAAATGTAGATCTAGACAGGCTTGATAGCTGAAACCTCCCACATTTCTAACACATTCAAAAGCAACTTTAGTTTTGACTCCACTCTCATTAGGTCCTTGGCGAAACACAGCATTTAAAGCAGGGTTTCGCAACCTGTGGGAAGTAGTTTCTGGGGGTCGCAATGGTTTATTTAATTAAAATAACTTTGTAGTGAATTTCACCGTAAAAATTTGTCATTTATTTACCATGAAACTGTCAGGCCGTGATGTTTTTCAAAGGAAAAAATCTCATTCAAGGTTTTGTTCTGTTCTGTTCTTATTTTTACGTACCTTTGACTTGTGATGAATGGAATGAATGTATCTTAATGCTGTTCATTTCATACAAATTTAATTTTTGTTAAATTAAACATTCAGTAGGAATTAAATTATAGAACATGCCTATTAGTGTTTTTCCAATATGACTTTAAAGCATTTTTAATGAAAATTTGCAGGGTGAGAATGGGGGGGGGGGGGGGCGACTCGAACAAGGTTGGGAAACGTTGACGCAATGTTTTAAAACAATGCTACACTTCTACTGGTGACAAAATTTATCCGTGACATTAAGTGTTTTATTATTCAGAAACAGAATATTCAGCAAACTGTAGTACAGATTATTGATGCAATAATAATCGTAAGTCGCGCCTTACTTATCATGAGGCAGAATAAATAAATAACTAAGAATTTCTGAAGTATTTGATAGTGTGTTTGGAATTAGATATAGTTTTTATAAATCAGCTAATCACCAAGGTGTAGCTTCAAAGTATTCTGGAGACAAAAATGTTTCTAGGGTTACTGATGTAGAAATTCATTAAGACAGTTCATAACTCTAAAACATGAATCAATTGCTAAGAAGATTAAAAAATGCCCAAGTCAGGAATTCATACTCGAATACATTAAACGAAAACAAAAAGCGTTCTTAACGAGTTCAGAAGAAAAAATGGGCCTAGATTTCTCCCATATGAAGGTCTACTTTGCATGACAATAACTACTGAATTTACCAGAGATAGCATAGTTTCCAAGACAAAATTGTTCCGTGATTGTAGTGGTGGCTAAATTTGTAGAAGAGTTCTTTATAACACTAACGTGACCTGAATTCGTTTGTCGAGGAGGACCGGGGGGGGGGGGGGGATTAATGTAGAACGACATCTAAGAATTATCCCCCCCCCTTTTTTTTCTGTTCCCTAGAGAGATATGGTTATGTCTGCTTGTTGTACCTTGCTCTGTAAGTCTCATAATTATATAATAAAGGCGAGTAACTTCGGAAGTCGTGCATCCCAAGTAGACCATGCTACACTCACTATACACCATGCTATATCAAATGTAGCATGGTGGTGTGTACAATGTCCTGTTGCATTGTCTGTATATTGTGTAATCCAGTATGGGTTCACCTTCTACTGTTGATCCTTGAAAAGTCAGTTGGATAATGCGCAACGTTATTTGGTGCGTTTATTTTGGTTCGCTGCGCGGGAAACAAAATCAATTAAGAAGATCGCCGTCCCAGGCAAAAGGAAATAGGCGCCTGCCCCCTCCCTCTTTCCTTTTAATCAATAGTTTTGGAAGAAGTTACGTATATTCGACCGAAGAAGGATTCTATTTTGAAGGCGATCGATGCTGGATCCTGTCATGACTCGTTCATAATTTTTCAATAGTGTTATAATGGGCCTTATCTGGAATGACTCTTCAAAGAGTGCATTTCGAATACGTTTGTAGTTACGGGAAGCCAGCAAGTTTTACAGAGTGTAGCTAAAGGCAACAGGGCTCAAATTATTGGGTGAGGACTTCGAAAAAAAAAAAAACTAGTACATGCTCGTAGCGAAAGTCTTTTTGAAAAATGTTGACCCTGTGTATTTTTAGTACATTTTATGGCACAAAAAGAAAACAACTGTAATTCCTGAGTTTGAAAATTGGAAATTCTAAAAATTTCGCGCTCGGTAATTAAATGTCTACCTTTATGTGCTTTATATGATATTTCAAACGCTAATATTTTTATTTTGAAAAGTGTTTGTTAAGGCTTGGTCTTACTGGAACTTAAAAGAATACAAGTATTCAGTCATGAGTAATTTCATACCTGCTTTAAGATATTTCGAAATTTTTGTGTTTCTATTTTTAAAATTTAATGAAATATAATTGTCCATTAGAAGAGAACACTTGGCCTCTAATGTTAGCATTTTCTGTTTTTAGAAATATTGGTAAATAGTACTACTGAAAAAAAGAGTAGACAATTAATTAAGAGTAGACAATTAAGATATTATAATGCAATTATTAATATTTTACTATGGTATTCCTCAAACTTCTTGAAATACACAGTTGAGTGTATTTCAAGATCCCAACAACAAAGATTTTAAAAATTACAAGTGTCCCAACAACAAAGATTTTAAAAATTACATTCCTCTCTGTATGTAATATTTTTCAAAATTAAGATATCTACACTTTATCATTACATCAAATAAAAAATTGCTAGAGACAAATTTTTTCACTAAAAAAGGAGTAAAAAATTCAGCAAGTACTAAAATATAGTGTGGATTACATCACTCTCTATATGTATTATTGTTCACAATTCAGATATCTACATTTAATCATACCAAATAAAGAACTATTGGGAAAATTTCTTCACTTATAAAATGGAGTAAAAATTCAGCAAGTACTACTGAAAAAAAGAGTAGACAATTAATTAAGAGTAGACAATTAAGATATTATAATGCAATTATTAATATTTTACTATGGTATTCCTCAAACTTCTTGAAATACACAGTTGAGTATTTCAGAAATAGGAGATACTACAGTGACAGAATCAAAAGAACAGACTCTAGATAAACCTACAACTGTCCATGACTAAACACTGGATTTGATAGGTCTAAACATATTTTGTCAAAAGTTGTCTTCTTACACACATTTAGAAAAACCGATGGTACAAAAGAATAAATTATCTTGTGAATAAATTATAATTATTCACGTGTAAAATACAGCAATTAAATTTCACCAAATTACGTGCTATCGTCGAACCGCTACACACACTCGGTTGGCTGCTAATGTTTACATCTAGTAGTTGCAGCCGTTGCCATTCGAAGTGTAGAAATATCGCCGATTTTTGTGCCGAATACCTACGCGTTTTATATATATAGATTACATTCCGTGTACTCAGGTAGACAGTAACTATGCCTCGCATACAGGTGCGCGAACAATATGCGCAGATGTCAGCATTTGAGAGAGGACGTGTAGTTGGGCTCAAAGAAGCCAGTTGGTCTAATCGGCGAATCTCTCGACATTTGGATAGGAGCGATGCCACTTTAGACGATGTTGGCAGGAATGGGTGAACCATGGCCGAACACATCAAGAAGGAAGCGGTCGGCCTAGAGAAACGACTGAACGTGAGGACCGAGCAATCGTCAGAGCGGCACTCACAGCACCAGATTCATCATTATCATCGATCGTACGTGCAACTGGTGCTTCAGTGACCGACAGGACCATTCATAGGCGGCTCAGAGAAAGGGGGCTGAGCTCACGGCGCCCCTTGCGCCGACTACCATTGCATTGACCTCTGTACACCGACAAGCCCGTTTGCAGTGGTGTCGGGCACACTCGACCTGGAATGTCACTGACTGGAGTAGAATTGTCTTCAGTGATGAGTCCCGTTTCCAACTGAGTCCCGATGACTAGCGAATGTGTTTCTGGAGACGCCCCGGACAGCGGTGGGATACCAACCTGACAGTCTTTCGCCATACGGGCCGACAACCAGGAGTGATGGTCTGGGGTGCCATTTCATTTCATTTCATAGCAGGACCCCTTTGGTTATCATCCGCGGCACCCTTACAGCACAGCGGTACGTCGACGATATTCTACACTCTGTTGTGTTGCCCTTCATATCACGCCATCCTGGGCTTACATTTCAGCAATATAATGCCCGCCCGCACACGGCGAGAGTTTCTACTGCTTGTCTTCGTGCTTGCCCAACGATATCTTGGCCAGCAAATGTCGCCTATTCTCTCCCCCATTGAGTACGTTTGGAGCATTATGGGCAGGGCCCACCAACCAGCTCGGGATTTTGACGATTTAACGCGCCAATCGGACAGAATTTGGCACGATATCCCTCAGGAGGACAACCGCCACCTCTATCAATCATTGCCAAGCCGAATAACTGCTTTCATGAGGGCCAGAGGTGGACCAACGCGTTATTGACTTTTTCACTGTGTCAAGTATTTTCTCTTGAATAAATTACCCAACTTTTCTCAAATTGTAATCATTTGTTTTTCTGTACAAATGATTCACATCTTTCTTACATCACATCTACCGATTTTCGTCCCATTCGGATAACTCCTTGGTGCGTCTTTCTTTCTTTCTTTCTCTTTGTTTTTTTTTTTTTTTTTTGTTTGTTTGTTTGTTTGTTTGTTGGTGTGTGTGTGTGTGTGTGTGTGTCTGTCTGTCTGGAAGTGTATTTTGAAAGGAAAAAAAAACTCGATATTTTAATACATTAACACTGATGACATGTTCCGTGAATATGCAAGTCATTCTGAGTAGGGGGTAATCTCTAGACCAGGGGTCCCCAACCCTATGCCCGCGAGCACCATGGCGCCCTCCGGTCGTTTCACGTGTGCCCACCGCTGTGCGACCACGATAAAAATATTTCAATTTTCAATAAAATGATATGTAAAAGTTTTCTTATTTTTAATGATTAACCACACGAAAGTAGAAATGGCGTTTTTTATAAAGAATTTTTATACTTCATAGATTTTGTATGCATTATTTAGTAATCATTTATTTTACAGAAGAATATTAACAATAATTTGTTTAATTATATTTTTGGAATTATATGTGTTTTTGTATATTATGTGTATGTATTATTAACTATGTCCAACCACAAATTCCCCTTGAAAAAACAAATGGTGCCCGCCGTCCGACCGGTATTCTAGAATGTGCTCTTAGGTACAAAAAGGTTGGGGACCCCTGCTATAGACAGTGTCCTCCATTAGTGGACTTTCGGACTACCATTCGATAACAAAGTCTGCCGAATCGAGTCAGTCCACTATTGCCATGGATGTTTGTAGCCGTTCGGAATCGGCTTTAAGTAGTTGGTCCCGGTCTAATTAGCCCTCGTGTAAAAAATGATTGTAGCGTTCGTAACTAACCAATTAACTGTAAGCTTCGGGGCTTGTAACGCAGGTCTCTTATCAGTTCAAATAGATCAGTCGCACTAACGAGTTGTCTTGGCAAACTTGACTCAACTGTGCTAAACTGTGTTCATCGAAGTGTCATAAAAGTTCATCACGCGGAAATAAATAAAGTTAAAATGTATGATGTGGTAGAAGTCCGAGTTTGTGATTTTAATAATTTGTTTATTACAATCTATATATATAAAACAATTCCGTGACTGACTGACTGATAGATAACGCACAGATGAAACCGCTGGACTTAAAGGGATGAAATTTTGCATTGCGATTCTTCTTATAGTGAAGGGGTGTACAATGAAAGATTTTTGAAAAATTCTTCTTAGTTTTTTTAAAATTAAATTTTTAAGCTGTGTTTGTAACATTCTTTAAAGTTTGCATTTAAAATAATATTTCGATGGTTATAAAATTTATACCACGAGAAAGATCCTAAAAATTCCTTTAAAATGAAATCTTTTTCGAATCTTTATCTCCATTTTCTGATTTTTGGTGAATTTTTAAAGATTAATTTTTAGAATTTAATTTATTAAATGCTGATCACGAGATTTCTTTTCTTTTTTGTGATACTTCAAATTAATTTTGCGTCACGTGCATAACAACGAAATATATGGACGAAATAAAATATTAAAATACAGTAAAAGATCAAATTTAACCACTAGACTAATTGAGATGGAAGTTTTTTAAGAATTGTATTCAAATTAGTATGTTTTATGGATATTAAATTAAACCTATATATAAAACAGTTCCGTGACTGACTGACAGACCTCGCACAGACCAAACCACTGGACCTAAAGGGCTGAAATTTTGACAGTCGATAGACACGGTCTGTAATTCAGATGATGCCGTTAATTATCTGGTAAAGTTTTTAAATTCCCTGAAACCACCGGGTCTTCCATACCATAAGCTCTCTTTGAAGAAAGGCACACCCGTAAGGCTCCTTCGGAATTTAAAACCACCGAAATAGTGTAATGGCACTAGAATACAAGTCAAAGCCCTGCATAAAAATTTAATCGAAGCCATTATTATAACCAGGCGTGCTCAAGGATAAAAGTGTTCGTGCCACGTATTCCTTTAATACCCAATGACCTCCCCTTTTGACTTTAAGAGACTGGAATTCCCCCCCTCAACGTATGCTTCACCGTGATGATAAATAAGTCTCAAGGCCAAACTTTAAAATACGCTGGCGTAGATTTAAGGGAAAATTGTTTCTCCCACGGTCAGTTTTACGTAGCTTGCTCACGCGTAAGTTCGCGGACGAGCCTGGTAATATTTGTTCCGCGCAATGAAGAGACAAAAAATATTGTTTATAAGGAAATCCTCTAACAAGCAATTTCATTATTTTTTCATTATAATTATCCTAAAATGTACTTCGTAGCGAAGCACGGGTATACCCGTGCTTCGCTACGAAGTACATTTAGAGTTTCGAACGAAAAGTATACTTTTCGTTCGAAACTCTAATTTTGGTTTTAAATTTTGTGAAGCCTTTATTTTTATTTTTGTTTTAATCTCTGATGTATTTCTTCCTTTTTTCGACGTAAAAGTTTATGCTTAAAATCACGAGACATAAATATTGGGAAAAAACAAGGTAGCTTTTGTCTTGGCTTCTGACATAAATTAATTTTTTAGTAGTTCATAGTAATGAAATTATGCATCTTTAGATTTTTTTTTAAGGATTTCTGTTTTTCCAATACAGACCATTAAGAATTTTAAAGCTGTTTATCTGTAATTTTTTAACCTTTCTATTAATATTTTGCTTGAGGTAGTTTACGTTTACAAAGCATCATACACTTACTAGCTATCGTTTCAAATAGATAATTGTTAATTGAAAAATATTAATCTATATTAGTTAGGTGGGGAAATTATTGCTTTGTTAAGTACAGTGAACTTTAATCTTAAAGCTGATTTAAAAGCTTTAAATGATTATCGCAACTCTTGCACTGTAATATTTTTAGAAAAGTAATGTTTATTTAAGTAATTACTCACTATTATTGTAATCAATGTTTGACCGGAAAATTTCGTGTAAAAGTTCTTTTGTTGAAGAATAATTACGTTGTGTTGCTCTAAACATCATCACCTGTCAAGCGTTAAAAAATGTTTGAAGTAGTCTTGAAAATTCTTAATAGCCCTCAGTTCAGCATCTGATTTGGAACTCTGCCTAATTTTTCGGAGATTATAGATGAATAGTTTTGTTGCAAATTCATTAAGTATGTGGGCATGAACACCATAGAGTGATTAAAGTATAAAATTAATGAAAACAATAGACTTTTGTATTTACATCTTCGATATTGGAATTACTTTAAGGTATCTATCTGTCTACGTTTGGAGCACTTTTTTCAAAAATATACATTACTGATTAAAAAGATATATTTTTAGTTCAAATATGATATAAAATCATGAAAACAATTATAACTTTGGTAAAAATTTCATAGCATTTTAAATCGGAGGGAATTTTTTTATAAATTTTTAGTATAATTTGGTGTTTACTCCAGAGACCCTACACTTAATTCAACTAAATATATTTTATTTCCTTTATACTACTGTGACACATGTATTCTAAAATAAAAGTTTTACAATATTTCCAAAAATCACTGAAATATTCCCCCCCTCCCCCCCCCCCCCAAAAAAAAGAGTGAAAACACTGATTTTTTTTTAATTATCTTTTTATAAGTTCAGGTACCTGTAGAATGGTTAATTAAGGCTTATAACTTAGGTTTTGAGTCAAAACATAGTTTGTAATATAAATAAATAAAGGTTTCCTGAATAGAACGTGACACCCCTAATATCCCTGTATTCAATATATTTACCGTTTCCAAAATCTGTAGATATTTATGTTTTATTCATATATCGATCAAAACTTCATTACAAACGCAATATTAATAAATAAAAGATATATTCGTTTCTGTAACTTAGACCTCGTTGACAGAAACAACCTTTTATTTTCTGCCACCCGAGCTCAGAGTTCCCCCCTCCTCCTGCCCATTATCATTATTCTAAAACATTTAGGACGCCTTTTATTCTTTTCGCCACGGCGGGGTGAGTCGAAGAATCCGATCGATTGCGGGAGAGTTTAGCACACACAAGGTGTGTTTCCTCATCGCCCGTCGGATTGATAGCTTCTCGTTTACTGTTGCAGCAACTAGCGGTCTGTGCGATTTTCAAAACTCTGGGCATCCATTTTGATGCGAAGACTGTGATAGTACTTTCCGTATCATATGACTGTTGAAAACTTTTGGTGTTTGCACAAGATGGCGAATTCAGATTTTCCTCGTTTCTGTGGTCCTGCAGTAAAGTTTAAAAAATCACCTAACTTAGGGTTGTCTTTTTTGTTTGATCAGGCTGAACTTTTTTTTTCTCTTTTTAAAAATATTGACCTACTGTCAAGTTCTTACTGTCAAATTATTAAGAGAAAAGAAAGGAAACTAACGTAGTCCGGGGAATGTACTTTGTCGTTAAGATCCTTCACACTCGCAGTGAGTGCATGAAGATGGGATTATATTTTAGGTGTATTTCAAACTTGGCAGATATGTGAGCGAACTCTTTTCCTAAAAATAACCTTTAGATTTATTTGTAAAAAACTTTTCATTACAGCGCAGGGACATTATAAGAATTACATACTGATTCGTTATAAACCCTTCTCTGTTGGAGATAAAACCTTCTCAGGGAACGGTATAGAATCAAACGAAAGGGTAATAAAATAACAGTTTAATGTTATCATGTAGCAGATTCTGTCTTATGTTTTTCATTAAAAAAATCTGATAGGCTAGTTCGCTCATAATCATTGATATCTGCGACTGGCATCTCCCTCGTATCACATTCCAGACATGATCGATTGGTAACATACGTAAGACAGACTGGTTTGGCAAAGGAATGAAACTAAAAACCATTTATGAAAATGTGTCATTGTGTAAAAGTTGGTGGATGTGTGGAAATGGCTGGTGTGACTGGCCTGGGAGAGGAATAAAATCCAAAGAACCATTGTCGGGAGTGTTTCACCGGGGTAAAATCGGTCAGAGGAGTGGGACTGACTGGCTTGAGCAAAGAATGAAATCCAAAGAACTATTGTTAGGCGTGTGTCTTCGTGTGACGATTGCTAAGATGTACGAGACTGGCTAGCTTGGGAAAGGAATGGAACATAAGAACCGTTGTTGAGAGTGTTTCATCGTGGGAAGATTGGTAAAATGTGTGGGACTACCTTGGGAAAGGAATGGAACTTAATGAACCCTTTTTAAATGTGTGTCACCTTAGGAAGTTGGGCATTACTGTACTAATAAATAGCTCGTGTTTGCTGTTACTTCTTAAACAAATTAGTAAGCTGCAGAATGTTGTCAACGTATGGGTGTGCTGCTTAAGTACCTTGCTGCAAAAGTAGATAATACTCCATACACGGATACGGTGGTTATCAGAGGCAACGACCACGGTAAACAGGACTGATGACTCTTCACCCTATTCCTCCCATTAGACCATGTTCTTGATTTACAAGCTCACTACCGTTCCAGATGAAACTAAGTATGTTGGGTGTTCAGTGGGGAAACAAAGCAAGATACAAATTATAAGTTTCTAGCATTCAATGACAAACTTTTGCCGTCGTCTAGCTGTCTTAATTTTGAACACCATATCATTCATGGAGATCGTATGATTGAGTTCGCTATGGGAATGGATTGAAAATTGTCTGTCACTGATAAATGTTCAAGATAAATTTTTCTTATAAAGTTGTAGTGTCTCTTGCATACTCTTTGTCTATGCTATGAGGTCAAGACCATAATGCGAGGTAAACCTAGATCATGAAGGGGAGGGGGTCGATATTCTGGAGTTTTACAATATATTTTTTCAGTGTATGTTTGAGAGAATAACTTCCTTAAAATTTCTTAATAACTATTTTTTCCTATTATTTAGAAACTCGTAATTTTTGTTAAAGTTTTATTCACTTTCTTCTTCCGCAGTGAACAAATTTATAAAGATTCAGGTAATCTTAACATTACGTGACATGAAACAAAAACGTTATGCACTTTACCACGCCAACACCCATTCATAAAAATAATGACAAAAAAAAAAAAAATAGTCGCAGACACTTTCTCGCTAAACCGGAAATTAAAACCTTAGGATCTGACTAAACATAAAATAAAACCAATGAAGAATACTTGACGTCATCGCTCGATAGAAAAAACCCCACTATATCCTTTATGTAAATAACTGGCAAACGATAAGAATTAAATCGATTATCAGAATGACTTTATAGTTATGGCGTTGTAAGCTGCTATTTCCCTCAATTATTTCAGGAATAGTGTTTTTTCTGAAGCCCATCTTGTATCGAAAATTTTTCTTCGTGGAATCGATTAACAGAATGTTGTTTAAGAGGCACTAACCACAGTTTGCATATTATAAATGTTGCGCTTCTTAGGTTGGATATTGTACATGCCTATTTCTTGCTTAATTTTATTATTACTATAGGTGGCCCGTGCGACCCTTTCGCATGCGGTTAAAATACGATAAATTTTATAGCGAGGTTGGTGGTTTGTAGTAGGATGAAAGAAGAACCGGTTCATTTGTAGCAATTGTTTATTTGTCAAATAACAATGGTGCGTATGGATAATACTAAACCAATTACAAAACGCCTTTGGCTACAATACTGGATGTGAATAAAGACAACACAGTGGAACATGAAATATGTACACGTCAAAACACCTTTGTAGACAATATTAAAAGTTAAATATGACACATACTCGTGAAAAATGTGATATTTACATTACGAAACATCTTTGTGCACACAATTTGACTGTGCCGTTTCGACGCATCCAGCGAAAGAAATTTAAGGCCAAAAGTCAATTTTTCATTTCGATTTTTAAACAAACAATACAATGTGTCATTCTGAATTAACAATTCGTCAGAAGCGGAGAACTTAATCTTTAAAATTGTACCTCATTCATCGATTTTGGTTAAGTATGAAGGGAGAGAAAGAGATTGTCATAAAAAAATCACCTTCTAGAAATAATATATATGGTTTTTCCATGCTAAAAGTATAATGTACACCTACGCGGATGTTGCCAATAAAGAAAATCATTAATGAAATCACAGAATGATGTATGTTTGTGTATATATATATATATATATATATATATATATATATATATATATATATATATATATATATATATATATATATATATGCATGTGTGTGTGTGTGCAATTTAGAAAATAGCCCTTAGAATAACACCTGAAGAGTTTGATTGGAATGTTGTGAATGTGAAGTTAAGAAATCTACACAAAAAAAGGCCACTGAAGATCTTAAAAGATTTCGTTAAACCTTAATTATTTCATGAATACTAGTAAATTCGATTTAACTATTTCAAGTTTCTTAATGAAACTAAATTTTATTTTAAAAAAATATAAATTCCAGCCTATCGCTGGAAAGAAGTGAAAATTGGAGGATGGCGCCGAAACCAATTTCGGGTAGAAAATTAAGATGTGTCGACGACCGAACGGCCTTGGAGTCGCCAATCTAAACGAGAGGCCGAAAACGAGGTAATTTCTTTCTTTCCTTCGCTTTTCGCGAGAACCTGCTTTCGGTTTGTGATTCGAAACTCGGAGGCATGAGCGGTTTTGAGCAAAAGAGATGGTGTCGGTATACGCCCACCTGACCAGTGATTACTAAAGGGAAATCGTGATACAATAGCAGACAAGCGGGAGAGGAAAAAAAATAGGTATTTGTAACTCTTATAGGGTAATACGATTTCGAGTCATCTTCAGTTACTGTTCATGAAAAAGCTGCATTAACATGACTGGGTAGATAATTAATTGAAAAATTTGCTATTTATAAACGTATAAAAATGACATACAGGAAACAACTTTTTATATCTCACAAGGTAATTTAAGTGGTGGCGACATGTTTCGAACTCATTAATAGTTCATCGTCAGGCAGGGTTGCCAAATAAAAACACCGAAAATAAGGTACGGGTTTTGATAAGTATACTACCGGGTGTTCCATAGCCCCCAAAGGAAATGGGGGTTCGGGGGTACTCCCCCAGAAATTTTTCAAATGTTAACCTTTCAAACAGCCATTTTCGATGCATTTTTCGTTCAAGTTTTGCAACTTACATAGAGTTTAGGTCAAGTAAACAATTATGTAATTACATAGAAAATTTACAAATCAAGAACAAGTTAAAGTTGGTTTAGGCATATAGTACAAAACTGATTTTTATTTTAGTAGTTTACTACAACTAAGTACCTTTTATAAAGTGTTAGGGTTGGCGCGGTAGTCCAGTTGGCAAGAGCAGCGGGCCAGTGATCTGAACGTCCCTGATTCGATGCTTGTCGCTGCAAATCTACCGCCGTGTTTACTAATGGTGGCCGGGGCACGTAAAATAGGGCGTGGCTACAATGCCCTCCAAGTTCTCAAATTTACCTCTAGAGGTGCGGGGTCAAGTGTTCTGGTCTCGTCACTTGACTCGGTTCAAAATTGCGGGACCTGTCATTTAGCCAAGGCGGACTCCGACCCTTGTGGTGCTAATTCAAAACAGAAGCCGCACCTTCATCGCCCATAGCCTTCGGGACTTGATCTGATGTTACTGTCGGTCAAGGGGGATAAGCAACAACAACAACATAAAGTGTTAGGGACGTGTATGTAAAATTTGTAATTTTATTATTGTAGAATGTACATAATATAATGTACACAGAAAATCTTTGGGGCGACTTTTGAGTCATAAAAATGTTTTTGAATGAGCGTGTTCCCATAGTCCATTGAATTGTATGACATATTGTGTTTTACTATGTGAAATACAGTAGCTAACTCTACTAGAGCGATTTAAGTGGTGGCGACATGTATGCATACTTAATAATTACACTTTCACAGGGAACTTTATAGGTGAAAAACTTTGACAGATTACTATAGGCCCTGCTATGAAATGAGTCTGACACCAAAATAAAAAAAGTAATTAAACTTATTTTAGAATTTATTTTGTATTTTTTTTTTCAAACTGCGGGCGCATACAAACGACTCGTCAACAATTGTAGACGCCCAACTCCTAAACAGCAAATTTCTCATTTCAGCGAAAAATGGGACTTTTGCCGTCCCGTTTAAAAGTTCCCCGGGACAAGGAACAAAATTCTCAAATAAGGGATTGTCCCTTAAAAACCCGGACATTTGGAAACCCTGTCGTCAGGACGACAAGCATTAAGTGTGATTGTCACACTATGATAAGTGAACTGTTCATAGATTATAATGCTTAAGGTTCCTCGTCCTGACTATAAACTAATAATTTGCTCGAACTAATTTAATAGTTCATCAGGCCGAGGAGCATTAGGAGTGATTGTCACTATGATTTGTCAATTGCTCATAGTGATACACTTAATGCTCCTCAGCCTGACGATGAAGTACTAATTAATTCGAATCTTGTCGTCATCCCTTCAATTACATTATGGAATATAAGAAGTTGTGTTTTCCCATTTCCTTATAAAAATTTTCAAACCACTGCAACCAACTTATAGGATAAAAGTACCAGTTGCTGACCATGAGCCGGAAGTTGACCGTTTGCTTAAAAAATAAGATTTGTATCAATATTGATATTATTAAACAGATCTATCTGACAGGTAGCACTGTGGTCAAAATTGTGAAACTCTCGTATTTTCAATGCATCATGGGTAGAAATGGTGACAGTTACTCTGGAGCTCATACACGTGTAAATCCGTGTTATTTCATTTTCTTCATGAGCATGTTTACAGCAACACTTTTTGTATTACGTGTTATTACTACATGTTAAATTTTGGTAACTAGCTTTTTTAAAATTTTTTTATCTTTAAATAGTGTGTTATAGATGATAAATAGGTTTGTTTTATTCCATAATGTTAAAATCCGTTGTTTCTTCGGGGGGGGGGGGGGGGGTCAATTATTGAGACCTGGTTACAATATAAGCTCCTATAGTTGACCGAAGTGGTCAATTACTAACTTCCTGGGGTTAATTTTTTTAACAATCTATATTCCATTTATTTGATTGTAATTCTTTAAGGGACAATGTAATTTTATTTATATGCATAAGTGAAACAACTTTTTAGTGGATGACCACCTAGTTAACTACGGACACTTTAGATGGTCAACTTTTAAAGTTGGCCTTGTTCAAATGCAATGCAAGTCTAATCATAGGGCTGTTTTTGTTGTTGTAAATGCAACTAAGCAAGAATGGTTGTTGTGTGAACTATACACAACGTTAACAAGAAAAGAATGTACGTCAGGAACAAAATTCAAATTTCTTAATTGAATTAACAATAATTAATTATTAATAGGGTTAATTTTCATGATGGATGACGTGTGGAGCTTTTTTAGAGTTCATAGCTGTTATCTTTTACCCATGACTAGTAAGAAATAAATTAACTTTACCAGTGACACTCTTTGTAGACGGCCGTGCATCTCACCTAAGTTTTGAAATAGTCAAATTTTGTGATAGTAATGAGATCATGTTGGTTGCCCCCTACCTAAATGCGACACATATTCGACAGTCGATGGATGTTGCTGTATTCAAAACACTAAAGGAAGGCTGGAAAAAGAAAGTTCGTGATTGGAGGATTGAGAAACTCAATTCTCCGATTTTAAAGAAAAAGAAATTTTTAAAGTTGCTCAAAGAAGTAATTGACAAACAGGTAACTCATTCTGTTCTACACAACGGATTTAGAAAACATGGATTATTTCCGTGGAATCCACAAGAAATTAAAATATCAGGAAAAGAATAACCTAACCTGAAAATCGTGAATAATGAATTTGCCTGAATTGCGCCGCAAGGAATTTTTCGAACATGCATTTCAGTTCCTTAATGAACAAATTCTTACCGAAAAACTGAACAAATTTCGATCGTCATCTGACATTTGGATAGGCAATCAAAAAGATCAAAATATATAAGCAAAATATAAAACTCAAAATACATATATGTTGTGCCTAAAATAGGTTTTATCTCGAATACATCTTAATAACTAAATATTTTGTTACACATTTAAATTTTATTGTGAACTGTATAGGTTATTTTAAAAATTAATTATTAAAATAAAATACTAATACTATTTACTTTAGTTTTAATTACGCAAATCTTTTAATTGACATTTTTTAATAGTGGTCAACTTCTAACGCAGAAACTGAGTTTCCAAGAATGGATAAAAAAAATTTAAAAGCTTCATTCACAAAAAATGACAGTTAATATGTTCATTCAGGAAGGGTTAATATTTAATTTATTTTTTTATTTGTTATTCAGTGTAATCCATTAGTTGTATTATTACAGTTTATATGAAGCACTTCCCTTAAATGGTCAACTACTGGTACCTTACACACACACACACACACAATGATATAATTTTAAATTCCCCGTTTTAATTCTACTTTCTCTCTGAAACACTCTTTGGATTAAACTTTTTTAATAACTACTACTCTGTAATCTGCATAATGTTCTCAAGTTTAGCACTGTCACTTTTCCTTAAAAAATCTTAATACGCATACTTATTTTCTCCTCGTATTATTTTTCTGGGTATCTCAGAAAGGCGCCATTGTAATCTCAGTTGGCTTAGCGTAAATGCCTGCTTTAGAGGGTTATTAAAATGATTAACAGCCCCCCTTTGTCCCTCTAAACATTTGAGAAAGTTAATTCCTCTAATATTCTCTCTTACACGCACTATTTTCACGGGAACTTTTTCTTTTTTTAGTAGCAGGTGTTATTCTAAGGAAAATGCTTAGATGTGTAACAAAGCCAGGATTCTTTATATTGTCAGAGAAATTTTTCTGGACAACTCTTTAATGTTTTTAATGTTAGTCTGATTTATTAATTTAAGTTCAGATTTATTACTGTTTAAGAGTACCCATTATAGAATTGTGTCGTTTTGTACGTAAATTTTTATTGCACACACACATCCATACATATATAAAAGCTAAATATCACTCACTCACTGACTGATCACTGATCTCTGGAACTCAAAGGCCTAGGAAGCTGAAATTTTGCATGGTGGTTCCCCTTAGGCCCTGGGGTCTCAGTAAGAAATCATAAAAATTTAAAAATTCTAAAACCCTTATTTAATGCCGGATCTCAACCGGGCTATTTTAAAGTGAAAACACGACTCGGGAAGCGGAAACTTACCGAATTTAATTGAAATCTGCCCGAAATGGACGAAGCTAGAATTTTTCGAAAGTTTGATTTTTTACAATCCTGTGTACAGGAGGTAAAAAGTACCAAGTCACAATGATTGAATTCTACAGAAGAATTATATTAAAATCCACTTAATATCCTTTACCTCGATACAACGATTAGACACGGTACTGTTTCTAACTGGCATTGTTGCTTCGATATAAGCGTACAAATTAGAGCTTTGCACCATTAAAATGAGCTCAAAAATTACGTGCGAAAAACGTTAAACAGTCTATTTGTAAAATATGGACTTGGTGCCTTTAACCCTCGGCACTCAGAAATGTGTACAAATGTATTACGTTTTAAAAGCCAAGTACTACAAAAGTCAGTCATTCAGTCAGTGACTGGCTGATCACTGTACATCTAGAACTATAAGGTCTAGGAAGCTGAAATTTGGCATTGTGGTTCCTTTAAGGCAGTAGCGTGTAAAATTTTTCAACGGCAACCCACTTTTTTAAATTAAAAAAAAATCACTTGACCCCCCCTCCCCTCCTTCAACAATTATTCTTATGTTGTTCTTTTAAAATCAGGTATATATTAACTTAGCATAATAACAATAATATAATGTCTTGTCTACCTTCTGCACTTGTATTTGGCAAATCACATGTGACTAAAACTTCATATTTAAATGTCAATATGTATTTGTATTTAGGTAAAAATTAACAAAAATTAAAATAGAAAAAGAGCATGATTTTAAAATTATAAGTTTCCTATTAAAACATTGAAAATTATAAACTTCATTTATTTATATGAAATTGAAGAAATTTATGGAAAAAATTAATAAATTAACTTTATATTTGGTGGAACTCATTATTTAGTGAAATATTTAATTCAATATTTGGTGGAATATTTGAGAATGCTACTCTTATATCGTCATTATTTTGTATTTATAGCTACCAATTTTGAAATCCCAATCACGGGCATATTAAGTAAAGGCGATTTACTTCAGACTATCCGCGACCCCTCCAAATTTTTTCACGACCTCTCTGTGGGTCGTGGCCTATAGTCACTTGGTGGTCACCGAGAAAGCTTTTTAAGGAAGTCGACCTTTAAGAAACGTATAAAAAGGACTTAAAATTTCTCAAAATTTTAAAAATAATAAAAATCTAAAGCTGTAAGGAATGATGAAGGAAAACACAGCTCCTCTTTGCGGAATTAGAGGAATTTTGGCAAGTTTGCGGACATCTGGAGAGACAATCGGATTTGACCTAGGAGGAGTTATTGTCATTTCCGGTTCTAGAAGAAATCCATGTTATTTCCGGTCCTAGAACAATCCAAAATCTTGCCAAACATATATAAGTAACCCAAAATTTCCTCAGTCAGTCAATCACCAGATCTTGTACTAGTAGCATGTTGTGCTATGTTATCCGTGTTTTCTTTTTTTTATGCTCTTTTGCCTTTTAGTAAAATTTTGTGTTTTGTGGCTCGTAGTTTAAAATAAGGAAAGTTTGAGCTAGTCGGCGATGTACTATTATTATTATTTATGCTAACGAGTTACAAAACTCGTTTTTAATGTCGGATCACTGTCGTTAAATTACACAGTGAACTCCTCTCAGGAATTAGAACACTTTACTACGAAAGTTGATTTAAATTAAATTAACCAAATTACATAATTCATGGAACTATAGTATTCCGTAGCGAAGCATAGATATTCAGTATATATATATATATATATATATATATATATATATGTGTGTGTGTGTGTTCGTATTCGTTCGTTCGTTCGTATTCTGTTTTCAGCTTTTGAGAGAAGGTCCTTAAAGCATTGTGTGCGTTTTTGGAAAATCTTTTTATTTTAATTTAATATTCTCAGAGGGCAATTTTAATTTTGTAGCGATAGACGTCAATAATTTAATACCCTGCAAAATGATAGGGATAGGCAAATTTCTTTAAAAAGGGAATTTGTAACTTGGAGATTCTGTTTTATATCTTAATAAATTTAGAGAAATTTAAAAAAGTACTAAAGCCGATAAAAGGAGGTTAGAAAAAGTGTTATGCTATTCCTACTAAAGTCTATGGATACACTTTGTCTCTTGAGAATTTTTACGTTCGCACGCCATTGCTTAGATATTTCGACCGCTGTTGCATTGAAAATAAAAATTATCTCCAAGATTAAGAGAGCATCATAGTCTCTCTTATTCCTTACAGTGCACTCTGAGTAGAAAATCGATTTTGCAATCTTATACCACAGCGCATAACACTCTATCCTCAGAATGGCCGTGTCCTATGACGGAGAAATTTGAAAGCATCTTCATTTGTCGGAGCACGTCACGTGGGATTTTGATATTCGTGAGTCGCATTATATTTTCCCCCTTTAATCAAGTACTTAATATCTATTAAAGTACATTGATACAGAAACGAAGCAACTAACGGGACACCATCTGAGAAATGCGACTGACGTTAATATCGTTTTATAATATATGAAATGTTAGAAAGAATATTTGAAAATGGAATTAGAATACTGTTTCTAATCATGATGACCCTCGCGAGGGGAGGGGGGGGGGGTAGGCTGTTTGTGCAAAAGAGGGCACTGACTTTTTGGCGGCAAGCTAAAAGTATGCCAGAAGATATCGCACAAAATAAATAAATAATGAAATAAATTTAATTAAAATAATTACAGTAAAATTGAAATTAATTAATAAAATCAAAATAAATAATAGAATAAAATAAAATAAATTAATTAATTAAAGAAATGCTTCAAGATCGATTCATCACCATGAACCGGAGGTGGAGACAATTTAGAGATTACCCTTAGCTTTTGTCACGCTAGCTACGCATCGCTCTGCACATTTGTGAACATTAAATTCGTCAACCTTTTGGTCACCAACTTATGTAAGATTAGCGTAAAAACCCGGTTTGAAGCGGAAATGGAGAATCTGTTAAAAACAAAGAGGAGAAAGCTGCATATCGTGAGATTCTCAATTGTATTTAACAAACTTAGTACATTGCTCAATACGTTAATTTAACTCTTTTGTCTCCTATAAGTTCAGGCACTCTTTCTAGGTAGTGCTTATCGTACTGCTGTTTCCATTTAATAGCTTAATTATTGGTTATTTTATAGAAATCAGTAGATCAAGTTTTAAAAAAGTTACGCAAACCAGACTTGAATGGCCAGACGTACTTGAAATATAAAGTTAAAACTGCCACAGTCATACAATGTAGCACTAACTAAGGCTCCTAAATGGAAAATTAAAATTAGGTCAGTTCCCACAGAAAAAGGGAATGTATATTGGAATTGTTTTGTGAAAATATGCTAATATTAGGTATGAACAATATCTCGTAAGAAGTGCCTGCATTAGCTTTGAAAAACAAAACCATTTTCTGTACGCCGATCTTTAAGGTAAAAATACTGGCATAAACGGACATGTAAACATATATATATATATATATATATATATATATATATATATATATATATATATTTATTTATTTATTTATTTATTGTAAATCATACTATATATTGATGCAAAAAATATTGTAATATTTTATGTTACAAAATTTCAATAAAAGGAAAATAAAGAAGTAAAAAGGAATGTGGTTAAAAAGTAATAAAACCTTACGCTGGTGCCGCTAAACGCTGGACTGGAATCTTTTGTAAATGGATGTTCGAAAGTTAGAATGAAATAACTACTTCCCTTCGACTTTTATCACATTCTCCTATCTAGAATGACACATTCTTAAGCGCCCCCCCCCCCCCCCCCCAATCCCACCGTTCCCTCGAAATGTAATTTCGCCGCCGTACGGTGGCTTCAAAAAACGACCCTTCTGATGTGAAAGGCGACACTTTCGTTCCTCTTATGATTATCGATTCATCATTCTGAAACTACTCGTGTTACTCATTGTCTTTTGTCAGAGGAACTTAGTATGTCTTTTTCTTTTTTTCCCCCTTCTACGACAGGCTTAGGCGAATTTCAGTTAATCGACCTATGAAAGTATAGGAACTTCAGCATACGAGTAAAATGGTTTTCGACACATGCTGTAGAATGTCATTTTAACTTTTTTTTGGTTGCACGTCAGTTTCTAATGCTTCGGAACTGAAAGTTATGCGCTACAGGGCTCGTGTTATTCGGTCTAGATTTTATTTATACATTTTTTAAAAACTTAAGAATACGTATTTTTTATGTAAAGAGAAAAATCTTGATGGAGACTAATTATGTCTATTCAGTGGCGCACCCAGAGGGTGGGCCAAGGGGTCCTGGCTCTCCCCAAAGAAATAGAAATTGCATTATGAATATTGATTTTGTATTATAAATATTTTTATCCGTTCATCTCGGGCCCCCCCCCCCCCCACATGCATTATAAATATTTTTATTCGTTTATCTTGCTCCCCCCCCAAAAAAAAAAAAAATCCTGGGTGCGCCACTATGTCTTTTGATACGCGGGGCAAGTAGTGTTTATTCTAAAACGCAAAAGTGGTAACGTCCTGTTCACACTGAATCAGCGTCGGCGTTAAATATTTTAACCAATCACAGAGCTCGATTCATTGACCATGTTATACGGCAAAAACAATCACAGGTCATATAACAATCTCCGGGGCAACGTAGTAACGTAACGCAACGCCCCGGTTGCAATGTGAATTGGCCTTTTACAGTTTATGGATTGTGTGAAGTGCGGCTTGGAACTTCTGATAAACTATTGGTAAAAACTATAGATGGAATGAAGAGATAAAAGCATCAGAAAGTAGTAGTGAATGGGGAGAAGAATGCTTTCTAGCCTTGTGAAACAACTTTACTTAACCCGCCAGTACACGGGTAGGGAAAACTTCCATAAATGAACCGGTTGGGTCTCACATATCCAAAGCAGTATACTTATTGTTCTTTGGATAATAATACACTATTTTCTTCCAGTATTTTAATGCTTACAATATGATACAGAAATGAATCACGCAATAAAAATACGAAATATAAAATTTCACGTTTATTATTATTTTTTTCACAGAACATATAAAATATTTCACTAACACTGCATTCTAGTAAAAATTACCAAAAAAAATATCATAAAATTTAAAAAATGGCCTTAATTACTTTGTTTACATAATAATAAATGGAAAAAATAATTACAACTCAACCTGCACTCTTGGCATAAAAAATGGGAATGCTCCAAATATAGATCCTTTTTGCATTGGGAACAGGTGTATCGAGTCTTTCTGTCCTTACAGTAAGCACACCGCCCTCGCTTATTTACAACATTTTCAGGTTGTACATCTTCATTCATGCCAGTGAACCTTTTAGCAGTATCCCTTATATGTTTTGAGAGATATCTGCTGACACATCTTTCTTTAATCTGTTCGTCAGTCAGAGTGAACACCTGTATTTTTAGAAAATTTCTTCTGTTTTGATTCCGGAGAATCTGGGTTATTTTCTATAAATATCAAAATCGAATTAAAACCAGCGATATTCAGAAAGGTATAAAAAATTACCATAGTCTTGCGTCTGGTATTTCTAGCAACATTATAAAAGGCCATACGCTCATCAACACACAGTCCACCCCACCCTACCCTATTAGTAGAATTACATAAAAGATGATTATTTCAGGCTTTTTCTGTTCACCTATGCTCTCATCAATTTTGTCATCACTGCATTGAAGACACAAGAACAACTGTTTTTCCCTTTTTCGGTACATAAGAGACTAAACTCATACCTTCTTGAAATCCAAGGATGCTGCTGTAAGGTTCACGCTTGACAGATGTTACAAAACTTGGTGGCAATTCTTTTTTGTTTTTCCTAATAGTTCCAACAATAGTGATGTTGTGATCACGTTTCATTTTTTTTGGCAATATCTTACGAAGTAAACCAATTGTCTATAGTTAAATTGCGTACACTTCCAGATACTGGAGAACACATTCTTTCAACTACATCGTTCGGCTTTAATTCTAAAGGCTCCGCCGACCACAGCGATAAGCTTATACGGCATATTTAAAGTCGCTTGTGAACATATTACAATTTACAATTACAGCTTACATTATATACATACAATTTTACATTCACGGTGCTCTTTCAATTACTCTTACTGTTACTATTACATTTACCATTGCATTAATAACATATTACGATTTACAATTTCAATTTTCATTATATACTAACAATTTTACATTTTTGATGCAATTTCAATTACCATTACAATTACATTTACCACTACATTATGGATACATTGCAATTTTAAATTACGATTTACATTGTATGCTCACAAATTACATTCAAAGTTAAATTTCAATACAATTACCTTACTCTTACAATTTTACATTTAAGATGCAATTTCAAACATAATTACACTTACTATTGCATTAAACAATTACATTACATACATAATACAATTGTATTACAAACGATTAACAAACAGGTTTACTGGTAAACATTTTTATAATAATTATTTCTTCTAAAGTAATTAAATTATTCCTTTTTTTTTTGATTAATTTCAAACATTATTTTGCTCATATGCCTCCAATGCACTTACTATTGCATTTAACAATTACACTACACACATCTTACAATTTACAATTACATTTTATATTATATACTAACAATTTTACATTTTAGGAGCAATTCCAATTACTGCAATTCCAATTACTAGTACACTGACAAGTAAATTAACCATTACGCTATAAGCATATTGCAATTTACAATTACGATTTATTTTATTTACTTACAATTTAAGATGCAGTTTCAATACAATAACATTCACTCTTACAATTTTACATATAAGTGGACGTTTCAAATACAATTACACTTAACTATTGAATTAAGCAATTACAAAGCAAACATAGTACGATTATACACAGGAACGAAAATCAAAAATACTATAAAGAAAGTCGAACTAGGCCACGTTTCCCAACAAAGGAAGAAGCTGAACCATGAGGTCTCTCATGACCCCTTTTATAAACGCTCTACAATAAAAGTCATGATAGAAACGATGTGCAGGCCAATTCCTTATGCCCGATGGTAATTTTTTGCGTTCATTATTCCATAACCCACAATAAAATAAGCAATGTTCAATCGTCTGTTCTTTTCCGCAGCTACATAGATCCGACTTCCCATGAAACCTCTTTTGATATGCCCCAATACTACCGTGTTGAGTAATTGCTTGATTTATATAAAAGTTATCCGATATTCTCGTACAACTAACCTTAGGAAAGACACGAAATACCAACCTCCCCACATCGCTCTCCTCCCACCTCTGCTGCCAAGTTTTCATATAGTAGTTCTTAAGTCTCCTTTTCATTTGTTGTTTGGTCAATTTGTATGAACCAGCTATTACACTCATTGAGGTAGCCTTTTCTGCATCCTCATCAACTTCTTCATTTTCTTTGTTTCCCACATGTGCCTTGACCCAATGTAGGAAAACCTCTAAATAATGTCTCTTTAACTTTCGTTTTATATCTTCCACCATTTCACCTTTATATTCATATGCATTCAATGCCTGCAGCGAACTCATAGAGTCGCTATATAAGTCGAATCTCGATATTCCCCTTTCAATCGCCATATATATAGCTGTCAATTCGACACTGTATGAAGATGTACAATCCGATATCCTCCTCCTCAAGCTTTCTTCTTTAGTGTTTCCTTTATACCTGATACAGGCCGCACCTACTTTGTTATTTAGTTTGGACCCATCTGTGTAATATCTAACGTCTGTTCTTGGTTTTTGATCGTAAGTCCAACTATATTTCTTAAATTCTCTAATTCTTCCTATAGTCTTAAGCTTAGTTTCACAATTTCTTATATTATAGCTCTCCCCTTCCAGGATTATTTCCTCTCCTTCATTATGTATTCTATATATATCCACCTCCATTTTGGCCCTTATATCAGCGGCATGCAACCCGCCATAACCGCCAACGCATCCGTGGACACTGTCTTGTAACTTTTAGTTATTACCAGTAAAAATGTCCGCTGTGCTTGTTTTAATTTATTATCCATTACCGTTGTATTCGTATACCACGACTGTATGCCATATAGTAATATTTTTTCTATAGCCCTATTATACAACTCTTTTATATTCACTGATTTTAGCCCCCAAGTTCTTTTGTAGACTCTATTCAAACCATAAAATAGTTTTAACGTTTTCTCTTTCGTCTTATTTATATGATTAATAAAGTTAAGTTTTTCGTCAAAGTAAATACCCAAGTATTTTATTTCTTTATCATACTTAATTTGTTTATCTCTGATCTTGATTGTCGGCCTCCTCGTGACTTCGCCCCTAAATGGTATGATCATATATTGTGACTTCTCGTAATTAAACTCCAATTTATTTTTACTTGCCCATCGGGCACTCTTTTCTAATATGTCTTTAGCTATTTCTGAAAATCTATAAATGACTGGGCTGCTAAGTATTATTATAATATCATCCGCAAATGCCTGTATTTCAACATCATGTTCTCCTTCATTATTTAAAATCTCATTTACTATCAACAGCCATAAGATGGGGCCCAGAGAAGACCCCTGGGGGACCCCTATATTGTATTTCCACTCATCACCATTCTTCAAAATCACGCTCCTATTCGTCAAATACTTTAAGATCATAGTTCTCAGGGTGCCGTCCATGTTCAATTTTTCCAACTCTTCTTTTATTCTTTGTATTCTTACTGAATTAAACGTATACACGTGTGCCTCTTGTTCCTCTTATTAATCTTTATTCCATTTATCACATTCTTCAGTGCGTCGATTGTACTTTTATTTCGCCTGAACCCATATTGCCGTTCAGAAATTATATTATTCGTCTCCAAGTATTCCACCAGCCTATTTGTCATAATTTTGTCCAGTACTTTACCAATAATTGATAAAAGACATATGGGCCTATAAGATGATGGAACTGAAAGATCTTTACCTTCCTTTGGGAAGTACACTACCAATGTTTTTTTCCATTCCTCGGGAAACTCTTTCTCCCTCCAACATTTATTGTAAAGATCTAACATATACTGTTTATCCGCGTAGTATATTTCTTCTATGATACTTAGCTTGAACCCATCAAAACCAGGTGCTTTGGCTCGGTTCATATCTCCCAATACTTTTTCCACCTCTACATGCTCGATCTCCTGCATTACATCTTCTTCAGCCTCTTCAATATTAATCCCTTCGCTCTCCATCTTAAAATGTTGTTTTGCCAGTATCATATCTATTTCCTCCTTTTTATACCTTATCACGTTGTTATGATCTACTATTCCTTGCATAATTACCCTTTGTTTGTTTTTATCCTTTATAATAGGCCGGGGGCCGGAGTCGGGTTGGTGTGGCTTGCTCCCAGGGCATCGGGGTCCGTTGTGAGGACCTAGGTGCTTGGCAACGGAGAGCGCAACCTTGATTCGCCTGGGGGAGTGGGATCCTCTGAGTGAACCAATGTAGCACGATCAAGGCTTCGGATGTCACCACTTCCTCGTAGTCCCGGCTGGAAACCGGGCCTGTAGTTCTGCCATGTGGCACTACTCAGTAGTTCCGTTTTGTCCTAAACCAACACTTACCTGCGCACTCCGTGCGCGGTGGGATGAATTCGCGCCCGAAGACGACGAGGTCATTCAGGTACTACGAGTTGGATGCCTTAGGACTGGCGGGCCGACGTATGCTCTTTAGACTTATCCTTTATAATACTATATACACCTCCAAAAATATCTTTAACTGTAACTCTTTTCGTTCGGCTTTAAACTCACACCATGATATTTTCCTTCAGGATGATTCCCACAATAGATTTCCAAGTTATAAGTGTAAAAAATCTTGGTATCAGCTATCGCAAATACTTTCAAACCATATTTACATGGTTTTGAGGGAATGTACATTCTAAAACTGCAACGTCCTCGAAATGATAGAAGCATTTCATCCAGAGTCATAAAGTCCCCCATCCAATAATGTTTTTTACGGTTTTCAGTAAAAGCGTCCATTATTTCTCTTATAGCTGCTAATTTATCTTCACTCCTTCTCTCTTGTCTAGTGGAATAATCATCGAAACGAATACATTTTAGTAGAAACCTAAAACGTCGGAAAGCCATCGTTACGGGAAAACGTTCAGTTCCCAGTCCATCAGTTGACCAAAAATCTTGAATATTTGCTCTTCCACCGTGCAGAAAACCCATGGCATGTAGCAGTCCGAAAAGTGCTCTAATCTCCATTTCAGTTGTAGGCTTACAATCATTAGGATCTTGATAGTTTGGAGAAATAGTTTCAATAAAAATATTTGTGTACTTCACTATTTTTTCAATAAGATTATTATCAAAGAAAAGATTCCAACAGTCAATTGCTTCTTTTGCTTGTTTTGCATTTCCAATAAGTCCTGGAAATTTTTTAATAATATTATTACTTCTAGTGCGAACATTCTGAATCGGTCGATCTCTCTGCTATTTAGTTTTCTTATCTCTCCCAATAAATTTTTTTTCTGGATGATTTTCAGGAACAGACTCGTTTAAATTATTTTCCTTTCTCCATTGGTTCCTCTTCACTATCAGAGTTATTTTCTGATTCTGTATCATGGTCACTAGTGATACTAAAATCTGAATCTGCATCAGAGTCATCAAAATCTGAAACATCGTCATCTGATTCCTCTAAATTAGAAAGGGATCTTTGGCGATCGTGTGGATTTTCAAGGTCTAAAATTTCTTTCCTCTTCGACCTGTTGAAATTGGAGAAAAAAAAGTCTTACAGTTCATTTGGAACTAAAAAAGAACTGTCTGCAAAAGATAAATTCACATATCTCAAAAAATTGCCTTTCGAAAAAATACTTACATGATCGTACGGGATGGGTCTCACAGACCTACTGCCTTTCTAGGCGGCTCTTTTGACTTTTTTGTGGCTCTTGGTTCAGTGATCATATTATCAAATAATTTAATATTAACGACATGTCGAATGACCTCCATTTTTGGTACAACTTATAGCTGTGAATCCTTGTATTCTACACTTAGATTGATAAAAAATTAACTACGTTCAGTGTTGGCAAATCAACATGTAACTGAATCGCTGCGAACTGCAGCAACCCAATAGAAACTAGATTTGAATAACTTGGCAGAACAATTTAAAGAAAAATAATTATGAAAGCTATTAAAAATTGTTATGAATTTAGAAATATTAATTATTCTAACAATTGGGGAAGGAATATTTTTTTAAAAATCAGAAAAAAACAAAGCTTAAAGTTTCTTTCATATCTAATACAACCTTTTATGTTTGTGGATCTTCTATAAGTTTGTGTAGACATTCCCAAATGACCCCTAAGAGTTTATCTAGACCATCCCTGTTACAGACTTTTTAACTGTGTAAAATTGAATTTCAACAAGGGTAAGTTTCAATAAACATAACACGGAACTATTAAGTTTTCTCAGTGCAGCTGTAACAGAGAATTATAAATTTTCACCGTGTCTTGAAAACGAAGTATTTGAAAGAGGGTTGAAAAAAAATTATTTTAATTATACATACAGTTTCCGATTATCTGAGATAGTTTAATTTGTGCACTAAAAACCGAAAACTCTGATAATGAAAAAATAAATAAATAAATGGCCTTGTATACCGTTTTAACCACGTATTGTGATAAAGACTTCTTCAGATCCTTAATTCATTAAAAATAAAATTTCACAATAATTATATTAATTGTGGGTTTTAAAAATTATTTATTATGCTTGAGTTTTCAACAAGTTTCCAATAAGTAATACAAATAGCGATTTTAATAAGCTTTGATTAAAGTAATTTTAAAACCTAATACCATTTTCAATTTTCCTGTGGAGTAAACTGTTAAAAGAACTCCGTTGTTTAACTTTCCATGGGCAATATGTATTTAATTGTTTGTTTTAGGATGCACGGGTAATCCGCAAATCTGATAATCCATTCACAGATATTAGGAATTCAGTATTTTGATTCAGATAAATCTAAAACTATTTGTTTGGAGTTAAACGAAATTAAATATTTTTCTGCAGCCTAGAAAATTAATAAAGTTAAGAGATTTGTAAATTTAAATGGAGCACGCTTAATCAGTGGTCAGTAGCACCTTTATTGGCTTCTTTCCATTGCTTTTACATGACAGTAATTTTTAATATTTTTATGGACCCAGCTTAAATTTCATTCGTACGTTGTTCACAGTAATAATTTTTTTTTCAATTTTGATATGATTTTATGTTGGTTCAACTTAAATTCATTGGTACACTTTTCATATTAATAAGTTTTTCTCTGGCCGCTACAACAACCTATAAAAGGTGCTCCCCTGTATATGCTTTTTGATGATCTAGGAGTTTAAGTTCGCGTAAGCCTGGCGTGCAGGCAATTTTCATATTTGGAAACATTTATGGGATTACGTATTTTATGATTTTCGAAATCTTGTGAGATAGTATGCTATCACTTCTACGCCCGCTTGAAGAGCCGTGACGATGCAATAAAGCTCTGGGCTTTGGGACTGCATCCTCGTCATCTTATCGGCTTATTATAATTGAAAACAGGATTTTCCAGACCCTTCTCCACTCGTTTGCTGACCAATTCTTGCTCTATACTGCGAACGTTCTACATTGTTCGCAGTAGGTAGCCACTATGTCTGGATCGTTTTTCCTATTCTGTTGGTCACGTACTGCGGACTTGACTCTCAGATGATGTTCCGATCTCTCAATTTGAACTGAAGTGAAGTGAGAACTGAAGAACGAGTGACCGGCGACTGAATCTGCCAACGATAAACCTTCTCATTTTGTTTATGTTGAAAATGCAATTTGTATGAAACACCCGAGTGAATACGCAGTTTAGCGTATTTAACGTGAGTGAATGTTAAATATGTTTAATATAAACGTAGGGTAGGTGGGGACAAAGGTTCGCATGGGGCAAAGGTTCGCACATACATTTTAAAATGACCGGGAAGAGTTTTAGGAAGAATAGGGTAGGCAATGCATTCCTCTACTTCCAGTCAGTTGCCTCGTAAAAAATGTTGGAGTTAAGACCCCCTTTTGCAGAGAAAATGAGGTAAGTTTATTTTCGTCTCTCTTAATGTAATTTTTTGCAACTTTTGAGTAATTTTGAGCATCACTCAAACTCACGAACTGTTTTGGGCTTATTTTCTCATGTTAGGGTGGTAAATAACCTTCCAAATCCTACCTTAAGTTTTGGGTTAACTCAAATACAGTGGCGTCCATTCTGCAGAAACAGAACCAGCACGAAATGGGGTAAAGGTTTGCAGGAGTCATGGGGTAAAGGTTCGCAGTGCAAACCTTTGCCCCATCTGCAAACCTTTGCCGCTCTAACTATTAACATTTGTTTCATGTCCTTTTTTCATTAGGAATCCTTATTAACAACGTCTTTTATTATTAATGGGAATTCACATTTTTGTAATTTGAAAAAAAATTTGGTTTTTGATAAAAACTGCCTGTTTTTAATCAGAAATTTTTTTGTAAAATGCTTGAAAATCCATAAATTAAAAATAAAATAAATTAGTACAACACAAAAATAAAATAGCTCTGAACAAAGAGCTATTTTACAAGATAAAGGAATTAAATGTTGTTACAAGACATTATAAGCTTCGAAGGTCTGGTTAGGGAAAAAAAACTCTAAATGAGTAATTTCCAGATTTGCAAGTCTTTGAAACGCGCCTTGCGTCACAATTTTTGACGAAATTTTATAAAATTTATTACAAAGACTCCTCTTATACATTAAAATAAAGTTATGTATCCATTTCAGGTTTAGACATAATTCAGATTATCAAAGTTTAACTTAAGCGTGGAAAAGTACAAAAATTTCACGAGAATTCAGAGTACAAGCATAAAAATATTTCCTAAAAATTAATTATTCAACGAAAGCACAAATAAAACATAACCCTGATCAAAATGTATAATCAATCTAAATGCAAAATTAAGGATAAGGTTAAAAATTGGATCGCAAAGAGAATTTTAAAAAACATAATAAAAATTTCAATTTTTTAAATATAAAAAATAAAATTTTAAATATTTATAAAATTTTATAAGGTGTTTGAAATAGTTTTACTTTAATGAATATTTATGCCCAATTTCATATCTCTGAGGTAAAAATTTCAAAAATTGCTTTGTAATGTCCCCCATCCCCTTAATTTGCTTAATTTTTACGGGTTTTAAAAGAATGAGTAAAGCCTAAGATATAATATAGCGATAGTGTTAATAGTTGATATTTTAATTGGAAGTTCTTTAGTTTAAGAAAAAAATTATTGAGATTAACCCCTTTTCATTTTGTGAATTTCTTTGTTAGATTCAACTTTCTGTGTTAATAGTTGATATATCATTTTGAAGTTATTTAGTTTAAGAAAAAATTTATTGAGATTAACCTGTTCAATTTGTGATTTTCTATATATGTAACACCTTTAAAAAGATTACAAAATGTGAAATAAAATTATTTAGACAACTCTTTTTGTGATTTTCGATGCCTATCCAGTAAGAAACCAACGAGTGGGGTAAAGGTTTGCAGTGCGAACCTTTGCCCCACCGATTGGGGCAAAGGTTCGCAAACAGGTCTTTTGGTAAAATTAAAAATTTGGTGACTAAATATTTCGGGAAAAAATTCATTATTTTATAGAAGGCAGAGGGGATACCCAACTACAATACAAGTGACTTTTTGGGGCGATAGGATCTAACGGAGGCCCGTAAGAAACCCAAAACTCAAAACTGCAAACCTTTGCCCCCACCTACCCTAATATTCTGCTGCCGATTCCCCGATTCGGCTTTATGTTCAATGTTGGAATCTTCGCTTTACTTTGTAATAACTGTTTGCAATTATTTCTCACTTTTCTTTTGTTCTTATTATTGTAATCTTTAACTTTTTATTTTCCTTCTAACTGGGCCAGCCCTAAGCCTATTTGACTTAATAGATCCAATCGGGTTCTGCACGAAGAAAAATATAAAATATATTCAAAAGAAAATTGCCTGTACAGTAGTAAAAATGATTCTTAATAACGACTAAACGAAGTATACAAATGTGCAGACGTAGATGGATATACGCTGATCAAAGAAATGTATTCATTCAAACCTATTCTTCCTTCCTTCGCGTATCGGAAACCTCATAAAAATTTTACAGTTCCTTGCTACAAATGTCAGAACTACTGGATTTCCAATTGCAATATTTATATCTTGAAGGTCTTTTCTAACAATTCCTGTAACTGTGGCATCAGAATTGAGGGGGGGGGGGGGAGAAGCTTGTATTGATTAAAATTAAATAAAACATACGTGAGATCAACGATATCGCAAGAGAGACTCAACAGCCTTGCAATACTTTATATAGAGCTTAAAGAAATGGGGAAATTAAGATTTGATCAAATCAAAAATGATTTCTCTGATAAAAAAAATTCTAGTAAGATTTGTTTTTAAATATTTTTGCTCTGTAAATATAATCTTTGTAATCGAGCCACTTTTTTGTTTATGTTTTCTTATAAATGTATACAAAATAAGAATTATGACCGCCTTCATATTTTTGTCTTCTTTGCTTCTAGTTATATTTTTATCATTTAATGTATATTAATATTTTGAAGGACCCCGCATAAAATTCTGCAATTCGGCCCCCACAATGACGAAGACTTGCTCTGCCTCCGAGGCTGATATAGCTGCACCTTGATCAAAATATCTAGTAAAAAACGGAGTGTAGAACTTGAATTGAAAATATGAATTCCTAATTTGAATACGATCGAAATATTCGCCGTCCTTAGTGTACACAATTATATAAGTTTTAAATATTTTATGTTGGTGAAGTTGTTAATGAAGATACATCGATTCTTGTACATATGTATTGAATGGATACACTCTCCAATTAATGTACACATATTTGCAACTTATGTACGTATGTTATGCAACAAGGAACCAATCCACAAAAGTTTAAAAATTGAGTTAAATTTCTGATAGGGTGTGCTAAATGTTTGCTATCTGGGGGAAAAAAATATTTTTATTATTCTAGGCCAAATAATATTCTTTTAATTAACTGGAGAACCAATCATCAGCAACAGAAATGTTCAATTAAATGCTCTATTAAAACTCAATTTTCTCAGTTTCAGTGAAGTGTGGGTTGGTTCTTTGGTGCATAACAATATCCAATTTATTTGAGATTGTACCCGGTTGTTAGGGTTCGGTATGGACAAACTTTAGGGTTATCGTGACGCTGATCGGCACGGTGATGTCGTTAAAACGTCAGAGTTTTCTCCCATTTCGTCTTGAGTCGTTTGATCATGATACATGGTTATATCATGTACTTAGTGTTTGAGCAGCGGGTTGGTTAATGATAACTGAATAACTTCCTAGGTTCCAGAATGAAAATACTGCGATACATCTTCGAAATGGTAAACTGAAATCGATTGCTGGAGCAGAAAATACACCTCAATAAAAGTGATTATTGCGACAGTTTCTTTATAACGCCGTCAATTCCGACTTCGAATGCACAATTCGTGTATAACCACTGTGGGGACGGGGTTTGAATACTATGTATTAGCGGTTCCCAACGGAGTGTTCGCTGACCAAAGAGGCCGTAATTAGGAGCGAAGGGGGTCCATTCAATTTACTGATTCATCTGAACTAAATAGCGTATTGGATTCAAGGATATTATTTCGTCACAAATTGTTCAAAGAACGGTTTAAGTGTTACATTTCAGAAGTACAAATCCTTTATTATGAAAATAATAATTTTAATGTCAAACTGGGAAGGTTCTCTAATGTTTAAGAACACTCTTGATATTATTTGCCGCTCATCTATCAGACCCTTCTTTCATCGAAAAAAAAGTTGGTGGAATAAAAAATCCATTCCTGCAGACAAAATATTAATTGCCGTCTAATGAAAATCAAATCTTTTGGCTCATTTTTACGATTCATTTTTAAAGTTCATCATTTCTTGAATACCACGGGTTTAGTTTGATAGCATGTTGTTGCATACTGTGGCCAGTAAATGACGGGAGAGCCGTAAAAATTATATACTGCCTTTATTATTCAATATTCATAGTAATTTACACGTAGGGGGAAAAAAACCACGCGAATTTGTTCTCTCATTCCGAATTGCCTCCCACATCAACCGAACCCCTCGCTGTGTCCGTATAGGCTTTCTATTACGCTTGAACTCACGTACATTTCACCAGCCCCGCACCTAGAGGGTCGACTAGGTCGTATTCCCAATCCAGATCTCCATCCTGGAGGGTTCAGGGGCTGCAGCACTGCTATGTCAAGAGGGGACAGTGGGGGGGGGGGGGGGGGGGTCGCAAACAACTTCTTCTAAGCAACGACTTTAAAGAAGGAGTTTGGGACTTTACAATATCGTGCCACAAAGTTGATAAGGGGGTTTCTAAGAGGCAATAACATTTAAATGCCTTGGACAGCCCCTTTAATGAATAACTAATGTAAAAATTCAGTTCCCGTATAAATGAAAAATAAATACCAGGATAAGGATTAGTATGGAATTGAACCTGCGTCTCAAAATATCTTACTGGGAAATGCTGGGCCGCAGACTGATTACTTGAAATCTACACTAGCCATTCTATTTACTTACTTATTATGATAATTTGCGTACTTGTGAGCTATAACTGCCGAAATTTTCATCAGACTTCATTTTTTACTCCCTATTTTGTACTTATTTGTCCACATATTGTATATAAAAATACAACAAGCATGTATGTAAAAAATACTTATCTGTTTAAAAAATAATAGCATGTCCTATAGCCCCTATAGGACAGTGCAATTTCTATAGGTCCTATAGAAAAGGGGGGGGGGCCCTTTTCCAAGTATAGTATTAGTGTTAAAGAGGCCTGGAAAAAGGTTGGAAATCAGTGTTCTACATCATAAATAACCAACCGATGGCACGCATGCCAGATGTGACCTGCAAAACAATTTTTTGGGCACTCGAATGACCTACTTTTTCTCTGGTTAAATTTAGAAAACCATGAAATGCAATCGATATATTTTGCAGTCCATGTCTATTTTGGAAACAATGGTTTGACAATTTTAGAAATGATCTGTAAACAACTGAGGTCAACTGGTTATTGGGCACAAGGAATAGAACTGCATAGAAATAAACTAATGAATACTTGGAATTTGCAAAACCTGAAATCTTAATTTGCTTTTAAAAAATCTAACAGTGGTTGTTTTGATAGTATCTACGCATGCAAACCTATAATTTTAGATATGAACGTTATGAAAGAACTATTGGAAATAGAATAACTGATGAATGTAGTTCGGCATGTATCTTACTGGCAGGGTATAAAAATACCATGCCAGTAAGACACATTACAGTTTTTTTGAAATTTATTATTATTATTATTATTTTAATATAACACTAGATATATTACCCGGCTTCGCTCGGGATTCAGTTTCTGTTATTATTTTTTTCAATGATTAGCCTCATGTTATGATGTTCTACAGTTTTCGCTAAAATTCTTTTGCGGTAGCAAATAGCATTAGTTTGTTGTCGGTGCTGTCGTTGTTCATCGCTTTCCTCTCCTTTCGATGTTGAAGCTCGAAGAAAATCGTATGTTCGACGCGTTAAAAGTTTCTTCATCAGTCTCACTGCTTCGGATCACTACAATTCGAATTCTGTTGGCTTCGCGCTCTTCTGTTTTTTTTTTTTTCCCCCATCACATTCCTCATTTCTCAACAATCTTTGACATTTTCCCCTTACTTCTGCAGGATTAAAAGTTGCTCTCTCTTTTTGGGCATTTTAAAACATTAATTTACAGCTAGTCAATAACGTTTGAATGGATTTATTATTATAGAAAAATAATCTATAATGTTTGAATGGATTGAGATCACATTCAATATTAAAACACAGCAAATCTGGTAATTATTATAGAAAAAGTATATACACGTATTTCATGCTCGGAATTCTTTCTCAAAACTTAATCGTCTGCTACATTTCAATGCCACTTTCAGACTTTCTTAATTATAATATACACGTATTTCATGATTGTAATTCTTTCTCAAAACTAAATCATCTGCTATGTTTCAATGTCACTTCAGTTATATAAATCATCGTGTCAAGGCTAAACGCTCGTGTTCCTAGCTAAGTCAACGTGTCTTGCAGTATATTTGAGTTTGAACAGGTAGCTTGGGATAGTTTCAATTCATGAAATGGATAGATAACACATTAATTGAAAATGAATGACTTTGCATTCTTATATTTTCATTTTTAAAAGGAAACATTCCGGCGTTGCCACGTACATGAAAATAATATATCAAATTCATTCTTGCATGCGCCAATATATGAATAAATCACGTTTTTAATTCATGTCTATTTATTTTTACGGAAATGTTATAATTTAATTGGCAACAATGAAATGTTACAATGGCTTTGAACAAAAATATCCGGGGAAATTTGGCGATTTTCAATATCCGTTGATACTTCTAACATAATTCGAGAATGGAAGGTCGTAGCGGAATGAAAATAGTCTATAACCATCGCGCAAGTTCAAGCAATAAGTTGACCAAGTTTCATCGCAATCGGATGAACGGTACGGCAGCGCATAAAATACGAACAAACATTCATTTTTATATATATAGATGACCCTGGTAAAAAAAATATTTTATATCTACTATTCAACGTCAGAATTCATATTAGAAAGCAATTTTGATTTTTTCATTGTTAATTCTGTTCAAAATACACAATTACATCTAGGCTAATTTTCACCTTTTTACACCGCAATTATACCTGTTATATATTTTAACACTAATTTTATCTTAAAAGTTTTACCTCTTCTATTTATAAACCAGTCGACTCATCAGCATCTCTAGAAAAAATTTTGTTTGTCCATCCCATTAATATCTTATTCATCGATTTTCACAATCTCAAATGCTGTAAATCCAATTACGGGAATTTCGGGGCAGCGCCATGTAGTAGTTAAAGCCAGCATTAATTATACACTGAATTTCCAATTATCTGTTTTGCGGATTATCCCATGCATCGCTAAAGAAAAAGATTATTAGGAATAAAATGTAATTGTTAGAATGAATGTCAATATTGGTCGTGATCAGCTAAATGTAACAGTCTTTTTCAACACTGAAAATATACGTTTTATTATCATTTTAATTGAACCCTAATTTAAATCATTTAAAAACCTTTGAATATTTCATTTTTTTTACGGTGTATAGGGCCATTTTTTCACTGTCCGTATTTTCCGGTTTTCGGTGCGCGCATGAGCATTATTTATCTAGATCAGTGGTTCCGAACCTGTACAAGTCTGCCATGTGCGGATCCCCACCCCACCCAGCGACTTAAGGGGGGGGGGGAACCTTCCGGGGAGTATGGGGATATAGAATATCCCTCAGGCAAAAGGGATACAGGGATACGTACTCAATTTTTGTTTCAACCTTGTTTTCAATCTTTAGAATTAGTTAGCCTAAATCTCAGCCTGAAATTGAAACATATTAATTCATGGGTGATTAAGTAAAACTGTTTTTTAGAGCCCATTATTTATTATTCTATTGTACAGTGTACAGTACGACTTAACTACAAATTCTTTAATTTAAATACATAAACATTACATAAAAATACATAAAAATTAAGTCAAAACCTGATAGTCATCGGATATATTCGGCCCATCTAGTTCAATAAACATTGCTTTCAAAATCTCCATTTATTTAGCAACTTTTTTATGTGTGATGGCTCTCACGGACCACCGGTTGGGAACCACTGATCTAGATAAATAAATACTTTATCTAGTACTTGCTTTAAACTAAAAGTTCAGTTAGTTGCTAAGTATGATAAGTTTACTAAAAATCCTAGATTCTTCTATTCTTCCCTCAAACAAGCAATTTTCCTAGATTTTAAGAGATTTCCAACTTGACATCATAGAAATAGGACAATTTCCCCAGATCGTGGGAAATTCCTTAATCTGAGAACTCTGGTTTCTGTGGCAAAACAAAACAATGAGCTATCCGCAGCAGAATATTCGTATCCATGCGTCATCCTCTTGCTTTGTAGGTGACGCATGGGTACCCATTCTTTCAGTCATTGAGATTGATCACTGCATGTGATGTCACAGGCTCTCTTAGAACACGTTTATGAGACGTCACATAACCGTGATCGTGAATCAACGATTTTGAAGGGCAAAGGTTTGTTTACATTTATTTACACAATCTCATATAAAGCAATTTAAGTATTTATCATAAATGCCCTGATTTTGTGAATTTATGCCGTTAAAGTGCTAGAAATTTTGATACACTGCAAATTCTCAATAAAGTGTGCCGGACGGAAAATGTCTTTGCTATATGTTTAGTGTTATGGTTGAAAACACACGATAAAGTCAGGCAGATTAGCCCTTCTGAAGAATATACGGCTGGTGGCTACAGGTATATTTGGTTACTGATTGTCTGCTTTTATTCCGTGATATTAAAGAAATAGTATGTGTTGCATTTTGTAATTATTAAATTTAATAGCTTACTTATCACTTTGTGCGCTTTCTCAGGGCAGATAAAAGAACAAGGGCTTTCCATAAATAAATATCTTTTATAAAGAGGAAATTTTAAAAATTTTGTTTAACAATTTCTTTGATATTTAAATTTTACCTTGATTTTTATTTTATAACTATTAAATTTTATGAAATATTTATTTAATAAATTAAACTAGCTTTATAGAAAAAAAGATTTTTAAAACAAAATTTTAGTTTTATTTATCTGCTTAATAGTCTAAAGAGCAACATTCTCAACTAAAGCAGAATCAGGGAACAAAATGGGACAAGAGTAGTTCCTTGTAAACCCCAAAGGGCATGGCCGCGTCTAGAGCTTTTCGGGCCCTAGGTATACAAATTAAAGTCTCGGCCATTTTTGAGGGGGATATTTTTTTTAAATCGGAACTTTTGAAGGTGTTTTAATTTATGTTATTAGTTTTACATAACAAAAAATATAAAATGAAAAAAATCAATATTAAATTATTATTAAAAAATTAAATTTTTTCTTTTCTAATTTTGATGTTTAGCCAGTGACGTTTTGACGTTTGCCAGTGCGTTTTGTTCCGAAAGAACACTGCATAAATCATTTATTACCAGTTCCAGTGCAGAAAATGAACGCCCTTCTGCCGCATTGCTCATTGGCAATGTTAAAAATAATCTTATAATTATCCTGACATTAGGAAATATAGATATAAATTTATTTTCAGTCATAAAATTCAATTTTTCAGAAGCAGTATTATTATTGGTATATATTTTAAAATTAAATTCAGGAGTCGAAGCCAGTAGGTTTATTTATTTCATACAGTTATGTCAAAACCCTGTGTGCGGGCCCTAGGCACGAGCCTATTTTGCATAAGGTTAAACGCGGCCCAGACAAAGGGGTCTGGTGCTGTGTCCTCTTGAAAATGCCTCGGAGATACGTAATGTAACGAACTGGAGCACGGCCTCTTACTTTCTATTATCATTTGAACTGAAAGAGGGGACGAAATGTTCTCTTCCCTTCCATATGTGCGTAAGAGAGAGTGTGTATGCGTCAGCTGTAGTGTTGTATCATCCTCTTAATTTATTTATTTTTTAATTCTCCCTAGTTTTTTCTTGTAGATATAGATTTACAGAGAATGGGATATTTTAAGACCAGCGATAAAAAGTTCTGTCTTCGAAGCAGGTTTTTACAACGTATACAAATGGAGAAAAAAGAGAGAGAGAGAGAGATAATAATAGCTTATTTAAACACCACTCCATCACTTTCTCACATTTATTCATTTGCTTTCGCATTTAAAATACAATTTAATACAATTGGCTGGCTTGGATATTGTACTTTTTATTTATTTATTTATTTTCTTTCTCGTGGACATGCATGCTACACCATTCGATCACTATGCCGTATCGTCTTCGTTGATTTTCTTTAAGCGGGCTTTCGAATTCTTAACCTCCGAAGATTCTTAGGCAGCCGAAGCACCATTTTTACCTCCCAGCTAGTCGGTTACATTTAAAAAATTGGTGTTTGGGATAAATTGCGACAAAGTAATCATTATAACCCTAGGGTGGCCAGATTGCTGCTCTTTGTCACTTTCTTAGTAATTATAGGCTAGAATTTTGGAAACTTATGCTAGAATCAAAATACCAAACATTAAAATAAGCGACATTTCGAATAACCTCCATTTTTAGTACAACTTATAGCTGTGAATCCGTGTATTCTACATTTGAGTTGATAAAGAATAAACAATGCTCAGTGTTGACAAATCAACATTTATTTAAATGGCAAAGAGTTGCAGCAACTTAATGTATGCCAGATTTGAATAATGTGACAAAACAATAAAAAGAAAAATAATTATTAGAACTATTCAAACTATTAAGAATTTAGAAGTATAACTGTTCTAGCAATTGGAGAGTGATATATTTAATAAAAAATTAGAAAAAACAACGTTTAAAATTTCTTTCATATCCAATAGAACCTTTTTCTGTTTTTGACTCCCGGGTATATAGACATTCCCTAATGGCTCTTAATACTGTTGGTCACCCCTGTATTAACCCTACACCTTAGATGGCGAATCTACGGAGTGCGTGCCAAAGGTGGCACATAAAAGAATTTTGCTTGCACTTGGCAGATTTTTGGAAAAGTTAAATGTGGAGGACTTAAAATGCAATAAACACCTTTACCAATCCAGTTTTATATAGAGACAAAATCTTGTCAATTTAGAAATGAATTGGAAATTATGAAAATCGAGCGGTTATCGGAATTTTGGAAACGTAAGTAACAAAAATATCGATACTGAAATAGTGAACGACTGCTTTAAATTCCAAACCTAAAAATTTCATTTCCTTCTAAAAACTACCAATGTCTGTATCGAAAGTCTTTGTTTTCTATACGCACGTGAATTGTTATCTTCGGGTGTGAGCTTCATAAAACATTATTTCAGAAATAAGTGGGCTGATTTAGCTAGTTCAACTAGAGTTCAACTGGTTATCTTTGTCGGAAAATATAGACCTGATATAAAATGACTGACATCCTACTATATTTAACAACGAAAATTCCATTAATAAATAATTGATATTGGTTTTCTTTTTATTTTATACACTTAGAACAATCTAAATAGATATTGTTTGGTTAATAGATCAATATAAATTTGTTATAATTCATAATATTTTATTAAAAATTTGTCTTTCTATTAATAAGCTTCCTCGTCAGCACCAGATGGGTTATTTTTTTCCTAATTTTTTGGGCACTTGCCCAAGAAAAGGCTGGCCACCCCTGACCCATACGAAATACAATCATGATGAATTCTTTGGCTTATTTTTGCTAAAACTTCTTTCAGCGTTATATTTGTCTCGATATTTGTTAGGTTAACAGATCAATACAAATTTGTTATGATTAGTTATCTTTTATTAAAAGTTTTTCTTTTTCTATTTATAAGAAGTTTGTATTTTTTTTTTCTTTCTAGCTGGTTCGTCAGCACCAAAAGGGTTATTTTAAAAAAAAATATTGGCCACTTGCCCAAGAAAAGGCCGGCCACCCCTGACCTATACGGAATACAATGACGATGAATTCTCTGGTTTATTTTTGCTAACTTGAGTTATTATTCATAACTTTCAAACGGACATATAGCTGCAATTTTTTTAGAAAATATTTTAGCATGTATTAGAAAAATATCCTTTTCGAATTTATGAAATTTTTGTGTTAGGTTCTCAAAACATTTCTGAAAATGCAATTGGGCATTTTAGTGTTATAACGGTATGCGATATGGTATCTATAATTACCATACAGATATTATTGTCTTTTGAAACTAATTAGGCCTTGTTCACATTACGTCTGTCAGCTTCAGCGCTACTCGCATCGAAATATTTTTAACCAATCAGACCATAGCGATTTCATGGTTAATTGTTTAGAGGTCTATGATTGGTTGAAAATTTTTCGATGGGAGTAACCGTAACGCCGACGATTGTAATGTAAAAGGGGTCTTAATGTTAAAATTTCTTAACTTTTTATGTAAATTTTAAATAATTTTTGAAATACAAATCTTCTCGGTCAGTTGTACGGTCTACGCTTAGTGAATCGAGGTTCATAGGTATCCCACCTCTGTCATAATGATAATTGTGGATGGAGGAAGTCAGAAGATGTCTTTTTAAAAACTTTATTTCTACTTTATTTGTTGCACGATTCAAGTATATTAAATCAAAGGGCTGAAAATGTATTTAAATTCCGAAAATATTTGAGACTACTCAATTAAAGTTATTATATGACTTAAATACATACCTTTCAATAATTTGGCAAGAATACAGATTTTAAAGATAATAGTTATGGGCATGGGGCATCGTAGTCGTTAGCGCGTCGGATTTCGGGCTGAGGGAGCTCGGTTCGAATACCGACAAGTGCCACTGAATGCCTTCTTGTCTACGCCAGGTATGGACACATTAAATCCGTAGGCCGGCAAGTCCTTCTGTGCGGTAGCAGGGTCTGGAGGAGGGTACGAACCCACCAAATATTGCCCCTGGGGGGTTGCACGGTCAAATTTCAGGTGGCACCGGGGAACAATGTTGGCTCACTTGTATGATGCTCCCAGATAAAAAGTAGGCAACAAATTACCGCGGTTAAGAGTGCGAATGCCTTCGGACAAGTGCCTCGACATAAGCTTTACAAAAAAATAAATTAATTAATTAATTTAAAAAAATACAGGTTGCAAAATTTTAAAGAAGTTCAAAAAGAAGAAATTTGATATAAAACACTCGAAATAAGTAGGGAAACATAGAACATAAAAATGAAAAATGCGATATAGACGCCGTGAAGAGAAATTTGAAAAATTGGTTTGTTTAAAGAGTTTTAATGCCAAGAATCCCTTTAAAACCCGGTTTTCAATCTGTGGGTCGCCAAGCGGCTTTTCAGATGAGTTTGTCGCAGTTAATTTTACTTGTAGTTATTTTTTAAATAAATTTCACCCCGTAAGTTTAAATTTGTTTATTTCAATAGATATGATTTCGAATTTTGAATCTGGTTTCATATTTTGAATACACAGGAGTACTCTTTCTATTTATGGTAGGAGCACTGATTTTTGATTAATGAATTGAAGCCGCTTTACTCCCTTAGGTGGATATTTAAAAAATAATCCCGTCATAATTACATATTATAAGACATTTTATTTGATATTAATTATTTACTATAACGGGTTAGTTTATTTCGTCTAATGCCTTTTTATGTTGCTTGCTGTTAGAATAGGGTATTTCTTAAATGTTGGGAAACACTGCTTTAAGTTGTTTTTGCCTACAGTTGTATTTAATGACGTTAAAGACAACTAAGCGTCACTAGAGACATATTACTGAAAACCGAACGAACTTTTCGGCCAACCCAATATTTTTCTCCCTGAAGTCCATATGCTCGGCAAAACATGCGTAATCAATCCATTAGCTTTATTTTGATGGTCAAGAAAAAGGCACAATGCCATCTTCTATACAGCGTGTTTGTCAGAATTTAAATTTTCATCTAAATTGATCCCAATCGTCAAATGCGTCATGAAGTTTGATAAGATTTCATATTTGGGATTATCGAATCCATCTTTGATATTACAGAACAAATACCAAAACTCTGAGATGGTTTCGTAAAAGGTAGATATATCACGATTCAGTCGAAATGATCCCCACTTGTAACATTTACATTAATTAATTTATATAATTAAATTATGCTTACAGTGAAAAATAAATATTAATTTTTCCCCGTATTTTGAACCTACAAGGAAGAAATCCAGATTTTAAGGCATTTTTGAAAGAAAATCCCCCATAAACCCATATGGTCACTGAAAAACTCAGGTCTGGGAGCCCTGGTTGCACCTTAGGCTACGGCCACACGAGCGATTTTTCCCGGTACGGCTTTTCCCCGCGCTGGAAAATCTACACCAGCCGGCCACACGTGCATGTGACATTTTTTTCCCCCGCTGGGACTTTACCCGCATCTTGAAAATCTACGCCGGCCACAAGTGCGGTTTCTTCATGCGAGGTCAGTCGTTTGTGCTTTGCAGTACAACATGAATCCAGTTTCAATAAATGAAAATGCTGTTAACGCGTTATGTGCTTTATTAATTGTTCGCCGACAACGTCGTCGACGTCAAAGAAAGTACTGGGTACATCCTCTTATAAGTGAGAGATCAGTAAAGGGAAAATTTACAGTTCTACACAGTAAGCTGAAAGGATACCCAGACAAGTTTTTTGAGTATTATAGAATGTCGATATCTTCATTTGAAACTCTATTATCTAAGGTTGAAGTTGCAATTAGAAAAAGTGATACTGTAATGCGATGTTAGTATTGATATCGATCGTTGCAATCGATGTTAGTATTGATATGGCCGACATCATTATACAAGCATGCTGTGTGCTTCACAATTTCGTAAGACACCGCGATGGTTACAATTTTGAAGACACCCTGCCATGCCCACTAGAAAGTATTCCTGCAATTGGAACAAGAGGAAACAACATTGGAGTTGAGACCAGAGAGAGTTTCAAAAGTTACTTCTGTTCTCCTGCAGGTTCAGTGCCCTGGCAAAATCGTTCTTGCAACATTGCAGAATAGGAACTTTTTTGTTACGAGTACACAGTACAAACTACTAACTAATAACAGCAATAATTTTGTATCAAATTCTTTAAAATTGTATACTAGCAAGTTTTGTATAATGCCCTCTTGTTATAACAAGACAGCGGATTATATGCACTTAAAAATGGCAAAAATATCCATGCAAATATACACTTAAAAATATAAATATGCACTTCAAATAGAAATAGGTCTAAATATTACTTATTTATCTAAATATTGATCTAAATATTACTTACCTGAACAAAAGAACATATTTAAAATAAGGTTTCTGTTGTTGTTCAGATGTGTAAAGCGGGGATATAACTTTTACATAATATATTTTTTCTGAAGCGAATGCAATTTTTATTTATAATATACTTAAAGTGACTGCCTACGTTGAAAATGCCATTTTTTGACTACTTTGATCAATTTAATTTTTTGCAAGAATCTTGTAATTCAGTCTTTTCTCTTTTCAAAACAGTTTTGATTTTCATTCTACGTCAATTAGAAGCAGAGTTATAGCTATTTTAAAAAAACATCGTCTAATACAAAATTTAAGTGACAAACAGCTTTAAATGCGTCCATTTTTTTACCATTTTGGTCAATTTTATTTTTTGCAAGAATCTTGTAATTCAATCTTTTCTCTTTTCAAAACCGTTTAGATTTTCATTCTACATCAATTAGAAGCAGAGTTATAGCTATTTTAAAAAACATCGTCTAATACAAAACTGAAGTGACAAACAACTTTAAAGGCGTTTTTCTCAGAATTATGTTTTTTAGCACAAATCTCTACCGTTATCATGATATTTCACATAATAATGCATATAATTTGATAAAATTTTCAGGAAATGTTTTAGATGCTATTGTTAATGAAATGACGTACAATAATTGATGTATAATAAATAGTTTTTTGTTTGGGGCTGTTTTTATAAGGAAAGGAATGACGAATTGGGGAAAACTTTCATATTGGAACATAAAATTGTCTGTTTTATTTTTGCATTTTATAATTTCTCTTAGATTGTAGGTCATTTTAAAGATAACTGTTATATATATCATGTGTGAGAAGGAAATTAAAATAGTAGCATTAGAATTTTGTTCAGAGTGATAAGCGTTTTAGCTAAATTTCATTAAAAATTACTTCAAATTGACCAATTTATAAAAAAGTATGGTGTTTACAGGAAAGTTTTTTTTTAATTTTTTATTTTTAAATGCTGTTTTACCATATGAGACCAAAAAATCCTTAAAAAAACAATTTTTTAAAAAAATTGGCTCCGAACGTAGGCAGTCACCTTTTCTGTTGTTGTTCAGATGTGTAAAGCGGGGATATAACTTTTATATAATATATTTTTTCTGAAGCGAATGCAATTTTTATTTATTATATACTTAATAGAAAGACACATGCAAATCAGAAAATATTGTATGCAATTGTATATAATCCACGATCTAGTTATAACTATCACCTACTTACAACTTAGGTTATAACTTGTAACTTAAAAAATAAAATTTAATTTGTTTTACTAATTACCAATTTTATTTCTTCCATTTTCGTCCATCTGGTCCCATTTTTCCCCAATAACATTCTTTGTTACGGTCATCCATGTTTCTCTTTTTAGTTCCCGGTTTTTGAAATCCTTTGTCCGTGCATCATAAAGACATGGATATTTTTCTATTTCTAAGATCAAAAGTTCGCTATCCAAGTAATTATCCATGATATTTTAAATATAAAAAATTTAAGTATAAAAAATTACTAGAACACACGAATATAGCAGCAAGAGAAATGGGAATAATAAAAAAAATCGGATTAAAATTATTATAATCAGGCTCTGTACATTATACCCTATCTTTACGTAAACGTCTTGAATACTACCAGCGACTGTTCACGCACGTGTGGCCACCGATTTGGCTTGAAATCCAGCTAGAAAAAATAGGTCTGGTTCTATCCTCCAGCGGCCGACCTTGAGAATGCGACAGACAACTCCCCCGCTAAAGGGAAAAGCAGCTGTGTTTGGCCACCCCTATGTTACAGAAGCTTATCTATATTTTGGGGCTTGTTTTCCAGCTGTGTTTCTCAGGGAAAAATCGCTCGTGTGGCCGTAGACTTAGGTGCTCTGTTTAAATTGGCACTAGGGCATAGTCGTAGCATGCTTCTAATATTTTTTATTTATTTATTTATTTATTTTTTTTTTGGGGGGGGGGGCGAATTGAATTTAGTTAGGGCCCTTCTCAGCGCATTGACTGGACATTTTATGACCGGCACATTTTATGACCGGACGGTCTATAAAATGTGAAATATTATGATTTTTTTAAATTGAATAACAATAGAATTGATTTTTGAGTAGTATTCAAAAGTTATACAATGAGAAAAATAAATATAAGTAAAATAAGATACATAAAATAAGAAAAAGATAGCATCGAATTTTTGTTATGGATCATATCATTGTTTATAACTATGTTAAGGCTAAAGGCATAATTGAATCTTCAGTTTCACAGTTTGAAAAAGCGGGAAAATACCAACTTTCTTAAAAGTTTTCTACAATTTTCCGATTTTAACTTAACTTCTATTAACGTTTTAATTTATTTCAAGTTAAGTTGTAGGGGCACGAGCCCCCCCCCCCCCCGACTCTACGCCTATGCACTAGGGGCAATGTGGTTCACCTATACAGTGCCCCCCCCCCAATAGTGTGTGTGGCTTATGCCCCTTGACCGACAGTATATCAGATCAAGTCCATAAAAGCTATTGGGCAGAGTTGTGCGGCTCCGGTTTTAAATAACACCACAAGGCTCTGAGTCCGACTTGGCACCCTCCCCCCATTAGTGTAAACCAGGGGTACTCAAACTGCGGCCCGAGAGCGGCATGCGGCCCACCAAGTTTTTATGTGCGGCCTGAAACACACGCAATCATTATCTGCCTGGTGCTTTTGTAAACATAATTCTGGAAATGAGTGCCCGAAAAATACATAACTATACAAAAATGTGCCACCTGCTGCTCACGTTGTTTGCTTCAACGTATCTTTGTGAATCATCCAATTCCAAAATTAATTATGCGATATAGAAATCGGCTTACTGATTTTTACCTTTATGATGTGTTTAGAGTAACATGTAGCAAGTATAAACCTGATTTGTCTAAAATTGTCAAAAATTTGTCTCAAGATAAAAAAAAAAAAATTAAAAAAATCACACTCAATTGTAAAACTAACGTTTGAATACATTTAGGTTTTGAGTTTTATTTTTTACATTAATATATTATGAGGAATAGTGATGGAGTGTACTATGTTGCGGCCCGCATAATGTAGCAAACATATGCATTTGTGGACCAAGAGAAATAAAAGGTTGAGTATGGTTGGTGTAAACCAGGGGTCCCCAAAAGTGGTCGATATCGACCCCAAGGGGTCGATAAGAGTTCTCTAGGGGTTGATGAAAACACGAGGGTCGAAAGGGGGTCGATTAATACCAAATAGGATCAATTAAATTGTGTAGGAAAAAAATAGAATATTCCAATAAAAATTCGAAATACAGATATGATCAACTACTGACTACCGTAGCTTGAGTTTTGCCTTAGCCTACGCTGCTTAAAGCATGTGTTACTCTGTTTTCACGTATCTGGCAACGGTACTAGTATTGCAAACATGTTATGAACGCTGGTGATTCATTATACACAGACATACGTTGCACTTTTACGCTCTAGTAAGGTTGTCACTATAAGTATTTTATATCTAAATGTAGATATTTTGTCCTTTACAGAGTAACCTGTCGGTTACCTCTGTTGTTTTATGGTTCAGTTCCGGCACTTATACAGAATCTTGCCGTTGGTGCGTGGATGCCCAGAGTGCTTGATTTCTGTTTGTTTCTTGTCTATATTCGTATTATTTTTATCTATCTCTGTTGGATTATTTATTAGTTGTCACTATAAGTATTTTATATCTAAATGTAGATATTTTGCCCTTTACAGAGAAAATATCGTAATATATCGAAAATCATTAAATTTAGATACTTTTTTAATCTGGGGGTCGATAAGAAGACAAATATTCTATGAAGGGGTTGATGGGATAAAAAGTTTGGGAACCCCTGGTGTAAACCAATAACTTCCGAGCGAATGTCGAAAAACAATGTGCCGGCCTCGTTGGAAAATAAAATAAAATTGTTCTACTTAATCAGAGGTGCAGTATAATTACAAACAGCGCCTTTTGTGCGTCCTTTTACCGTATAGTAATTACAGAGAAGCAAACTCTGAGTTTAGTATTACAGACATATAAAGCATTATCCTCAAACGTGCATGCATTTTAAATATAATAACATCCTAGGGGCTGCTGAAAATATGCTTTATATAATGTCCTTCAAAAATTTTTTGAGTACACCTAGAAATTCTACAATTTTATTTTCCAAATATGAATTTGTACTCTGGTAGAGTTCGACACACGTTTATTTAATAGTGAAAAAGAAATCTTTCGACGAAACTCAAGATTTCTCAAATCTCTGTTTCATCGTGCACAACATGTGCAGTTTTAACTTCTTTAAACAAACGCATTGGAAGCATCTTTTTAACATCACTGGTTTGTTAAAAAGACACCAGACATTGCTGCGCGCTGAACAACCCTTCATTATCTTCTTTCAAAATGACTTTTTAATTGATTGATCAACTCTGAATACTGCAAAATTTTTCCTATCAACCTCATCGAAAACTTCGTTGTTACTTAGCATTTCACAAGTATGTCGTTAATCAAAAATCAGTTTGTTATAAATATTGATAATCGTTAAGTGGAGGAAACCATTAGATAAACTGAAGATTATTTTACATGAAGTTCTCTACATTTTGAAATCGATCCACAAGCAAAGGGAAATTCTTTTAAACTAAATGAATTTGTTACTTTTGTTTTTGCTAAATCGAGGTGTCACTGTACATTGATCAATGTATCGAACTGACCTTTCATCTACCTATTAAAATTTAGATTAGATTAATAATCGGTGATCTGTAGATTAATGTAATAACGGGTAATTTAAAAACTTTAAGTATTTTAATGAACAGTTGGCATCATCATCATAATTTATAAGCTTCCACCTAATATTGTAAAAGGAAATCTAATCCTACATGGACCATTTATTTTTTTCATTTTCTGTGTCAAAACTCTTGGTACACACAGTGCAGTACCTCCCATACAGTCCTCCCATAGTTGTGCGGAACGCTTCGGTAAGGGGATACTACGTGTGCATGTGGGTGGAGAGGGAATGAGTACATATCAGCCTTGCCTTTGGGTCAAAACTAGGGATACGTAAATTTCGCATAAAAAATATCGAAATTTCGCGACAAAAAAAAAAAAAAATTCGTATTTGTCCTAAAAAATTTATAAATTCAAAAATTTCGCATTTATTAAAAAAAAAAATCACAATTTTACTTCCTTGAATAGGCAAGTATCAAAAATCTTAGTTAAAAGCTAACATTGTAGTAGTCTCCACATTCTCTTCTTTAAGTCTGTGCCTTCTGTCATTAATTTATTATATTGTACATACTAAAATATCTCTCAGCATCTACGCTGTTAATGGGACTATAGAGGCTTTGTATGCCTTTGCAAAGTAAAGGTAGCAGTATTTCGTTTCAATTAAAATCTGTATAACATCAACAAGAATCTCTTGGTACTGTAAGTAGTTCTCCGTGAAAATCATTGTATCCATTGATGACTCCGGCACGGACAAACTGTCCGGGTGAAATTCAGAGCAAATCCAAAAGAGCGTGGATGGTCTTAGTTAAGCAATTATGTTAATAAATTATTACTATTATTACCTGATTTCGCTTAAAAGCCATTTAACACCGAGTTTTCGCCGAAAAGTAGTAAAAAAAATAATTTTCGCATTTATTCGCTCATATCGGCAAATTTCGCATTTATTCGCATCTATTTCGTAAATACGGGGCCGTGGCGGCCTTTTGGTACAGCGCGCTGGTTTTCGGTGCCGAGGGTGCTCAGATCGAATCCTGGCGAAGCGCCACTAAAATGCCTCCGTTTGTGTCGTCCCTTCATAGGGGGCAATGTTGGTCCGCCTATATGGCGCCCCCATAATAAAGTGGCCAGCAAAACTGCGGGGAATTATAGGCGAATGTCTTCGCGACAAGTGCCTCCGCATTTAAAAAAAAAATAAAAATTCGTAAATACGAAAATTACGTATCCCTAGTCATAACTAATAGGCGTTCATTAAAATTTTCTTTCAAGATGTTTACGTAAGTACTTCATTTTATGGTTAATCATCTGTGAATGGGGGCAAGTTAGCTACTACCTCTGAAAAATATGTTTTATCGTCCTTTCGTTACCGTGTGAAAATTCTAGTCGTGTTGCTTTTCATACTAATGCTAGTGTTATCACTTATGGAGATAACTGTAAAAGTATTAAAAATTGCTATAAATGTTATTCTTTAACATAGAGCTGCGAAATAGCTATATCGGGGGTTCAGATTTTACGAAAAGTCGCGTTGCAGCATAATATGAATAAATTAAAAAACAAAAATCTATTTATTTCGATAGGGCTTGGTTTAAATAGAGTACTTTATGAATGAGATTTTTTAACAACCTTTATTTTAAAGTTATATCTGTAATTTTGAATATATTTCATATCTATCTCCATCTACATTTCTGTCAAAATATTTCTTTTCTCTTCATTTTCCCCACATTTTTACTGTTGAGAAAGAATATATTTTTTTTTCATTAACTTTTATCCGAAATGAGATTAGATAATCTATTTTTTACATACACACACACACACATATATGTATATATATATAAATAAATAAATAAATAAGTTTTATATATAAATAAATAAATAAATATATATATATATATATATTACGGAACAAAATCATCCCTCATAACCGTGGGAGAAAAGTAAAAGTAATGCCGTCTGATGAGTAAAAAAAATCTCAAAATTTTGCTATACACAAATGGAAGTTAAGGTACATGTAAGTATGTCAATATCTGCATGAAGCAGTTTATTATTCACCCTTCCATAATAATAGCAACAGACGAGCATCTTTTTTAATCTTATGAATATTTAAAATTTTTATCTGCTTTGTAAATTCAAGTCGTACGTTGCAAGTTTGAAACTAGTGCGTAATCTCATATTTTATTAAGCACGTTTATTATTATTCACTAGATTATCTTTCTCGACCATATTTGATACATATTACGTAATATATGATAAAAAAAAAGGTAGCATATCTTCCTACAGATGCAAACGCAGCTATACAAAGGTTCTCTTTCACTCTTTCCGCCGCTACATCGATAAATAAAACATCATATTAATTTGTATTTGTTAACGTTTTACGCATTCTACTACGGAATATGCGGCTCAGCGGAAAGGCATTTATTTCTCACAGGGGAAAACGCCTAGTTCGCCTCTTGCTTGTCTGGTCACATGACGCATACACGTAGGAAATGCAGACGTTGCAACATCATAAAGTATGGTGATTGTTTTGAAGCTAATTACAGAGAAAGATAAGATTTTTTGTTGAAAATTAACGCTTTCTTACGCATGCACGACCTTGCTATTCATTAAGTTCATGCAAATTTGAATTATATTTTGTGGAACTATTTACCTGGCGGAGCTAAAACTGCGCAAAGGCGGCGTTTTGAATCTTTGCTTAGCGCGCGAAACCTTCGAAGTCGCCATTTTGAAGCATGGCATTAAGTCTTCGGATAATATTTTTATGTGATTAGTTGGGATATAGTTGACGTTAAAATCAGGATAACATTTACATCATTCATTGCACTCACAGGTATGTTTACTGCTTTGCTTGTTTGATCGACACTGATGCGCTTATAATGGTCATACGTAATACCCTCTCAAAATGCTCCTCTCTGTGCTACTCATGACATCTGTAGTCTGAACCTGGCACTAGAAGCTCGCTCGTTTATATTTGACCATATAATGTTTCATAGAAATGATATTTAAATTCAGCACGATCTTACGCCACTGATTAACACAGACACGATTTTGGTGTATTAAAAATTTATTTCTTATTTATTTATTTGTTTTTATCACATCGGTTATCGACTTTATTATGGCAGTTAGTTTGTGGGTAGGCCTAGATCGTTATTGCTGTTTATGTTGGTAACAAACATTAACACGTTAAGTAACATGTATTGTGTTTACCGGAATTTATTAATCGTCAAATGTATCGATTAGGTCGTAATATAAGAATGTAGTTTCATATTTGTAAGGTAACACTTTTATAAATGTACTCCAAATCATCACAAACTTGCACCTAACGAAAGTATTGTTAAAATTAAGTTACTGCCTGAAAGTTATCGGGGTTAATTATATTTAATAATTTAAAGTAATGAAATCAAAAACTTCAGTTCACTGAACTGATGATTTCTTTTAATAGAATAAACCATTTTTTTTAGTATGTTCGCTGTTTGTTATTAATTTTATTTGCATTGTTGATTTATGAATGCTTTCATCTAAGAGAAATCAGTTTAGCGCGTATCGGTCAGATTTCACACCTTTTTTTTTTTTTCTTTTTGCATTCCTTCTAGCGCTTGAATTTAAAATTTACGCGTGGCATAGAAATAATGTTGGTACAAATATTGACTTTTAGAAGTTATGACCAATTTCTGTTTAGATACCTGAATGGAATTATTATTCAGTTTTAAGAAATTAGAAACTTAAAATCAATGAGATTTCATTAACGGAATTTCATATATGTACTAAGCATATTTTTTTTAACTTTTGAAAATGATGCTTACATATTTGTTTGTATTCAAAGATCTTGTAGAGTGTAGAGTTAAACAATATCTTATATTCATTGTTCCTTAATTATTGCATACCTTTTTACATACATTTTTTAAAATTAAGAATTTGTTTATAAATGCGTTTATTTAAATGGAAATTTCAAACATATTCAGCAGTATTTTTAGGTAATTCAAGAAATCTTTGTTAGCAAGTGATTGCAACATAACACATTATTATTTAATTGATTTATTTGATAGATTTTTATCTAGCTTATGCTGATTTCAGTTCTTGACCTAAAATTTATGCTTCATTATTCAAGAAGCTAATGAGGCTGAAAATTCACGTAGCATAATTCATAAAATACTGCAGACCCCAGTTTTTACATGTATTCGCTGCTTGAATTGTTGTTTTCAATACTTTGACTCTGATTTTTTAAAATTTTAGTGGCTGTTTCAGGGCAATGGAATGAATTTGAGTTCCCAGTTTTTCAGGCCAAGCATAAGCTCTGATAACTGTTTATTTTAGTATATAGTGTATTGAAATAGTCGTTATTTAGAAAACCACATTATTCAAAAATAATATTTTAAGCTGAAGTACAGTTATGGTGTAGCATAATTGCTGTAATTTTCCTCTAAAGTTAAAATATTTATAATGAAAGTGAAAAAGCAAAAATTATTAAAATGGCCAGCATTTAACTTTGTCCTTACTTAAAAAGTTTAGATCATAAATTTTTCAAAAGCTCATTCCTCCCCAATCAGCATTCTCTTATTTGATGGTTGAATGGCATTACTTATTTCAAAAGAAATTATTACAGCATTTTTTTGAAGTTTTTATATCCCTCAGGTTGCAAGAACTGTCCATATTGTTCCTAAATAAACCTAACCAACTAATCTTTGATAAACTGATTATAAATTTGATCAGTTTTATGTAAATGTAATCATAACTATGAATAATTTGCATTGTTACCTAATAACTTGAAGAAGTTTTACTGCATTCATCAATGCTAATGGATCCCATTTTTCATCTTAACAATTTTTTCTTTACATAGTGTCATAAGTTATTGTAAATGAATTCATCATACTCAATTTACTCAATGAAACAATGTTGTACAAAGAGTTGATATTTGTATAACAGTATAAAAAATTTCCCTTATTTAAATTTACAGTATTTTTTTGTAACTCTTTACTATGAATTTGTAGTAATTTCTAGTGAGGGAAAGTATGTAATATCTTAAAAACTATGAACTATTGGTACATAGCATTGTTTCTAAAATGGGTTTCTTTGTTTTGTTTTATATTTTTACTCCTTGGTCATGACCAAAATTGTTATGTACCCACAATGAATTTACTAGTTGTTTACTACAATCTTTTATGTCATTTTGCCATATTCACTCTCATTGAAAGTACCACACATATCTCAGAGTCTGTGTATACCACATTCCGAGAACCACTGCTATTTTCATATTGACTGTTTTTTCTAGTCATCAGTGAAAAGCAAAAATTTTATGATATTTATGAGTTGTGAAATAATGAATGGGGTTTAAATGCCTCTAAGCATTGAAAATACACTGAAAGAAAATTGTTAATCAGAAACGCTCTGTGCTTATAAAACTGACAAATTTTTTGTTGAGTGTTGAAGTGGTTGTAGTGAAGTTTGAACTGTTAGTCATGTTTTAAAAAGTATGTTAGTAAATCTGAAAATAAAAGAATAACTGATAATTTTTAGTGAATATTTTATGGTGTAATTTTTTATAATTTTTAAGCTTTGAGGAAGAAATACAAATTTTAGCTGTGTGATAACTGTGTATTAAGTCAAAAAAAATGGTGATTTTCTAACAAGATAAAGTAGGAGTAAAAATTGTACTGTTATAAAATATAAAATAGTAATTGATTTATAATGTAAAATTATTTTTTATTGCTATGTCTATGAATTTAAAATGGTTTGATAGGTCTGTGCTTGTTTCTGGGTTTTGTATTTAGAGCCATTGCTTATGAAGTATGTTACATAATTAGAAATCTTATGTAGTGAAATTGGTATAAAATGGATAAAACAGAACTATTTTTGATTCAGTGTAAAGGGGGGAAAAAACATGGTTTTGATACCAGTAACGTTCTGTCCTAGTCTGATCTGGTCTTACCATGGGTTAGATATCGGGATCATTCTTGCATATGTCAGTTTGGACCTCCAGTTTAGAAATGATGCATAGCAGCTGACTGATGACGAGGCTAGAAAAATTTTGAAATTATTACAACCCTCCTCAATATTTGCCGTACTATAATTTATATTTGTCCCCCTTATCTTTTTTTTTTTTAGGGGGGGGGTTAGATATTGTCTATGAACTTATATAAAAAATCTTGTAATCTGAATAACTATTCATGAAATATCTTTACTGTCTCAAAGATGAGCACTATTTTTATTTGGTAAAAGAGTGAGATCAGTTTAACTAATCCCAAACTTACATAATGGGAACTTTTGGTAAATTCTGTAACTTCAGTAAATTATTTTACACGTTGAATTAGTCTTGTACAAATAAAAAATATAAGCACAATGGATTCGTTTTTAAAAAACTCCTTGGACATTTCATATACTGTATTTATGACACTTGGCGCATGGCACTAAAATTTTTCAAGGATTTGTTTATATTCTCAGCTCTCTAAAATCTTTAAATTAGCTGATAAATTATTCTAAGAATATAAGTCTAGATTTAAAATTCTTTGTATAACTGAATAAAGCCTTGTAAAATGCTGTAAGCTAACATTTCTGTCTATTATTAAAATTAAAGTATAAGGCATTTTTTATAATACATCATGTAAACAGAAGACTGCACATAGTATTTTAGATTATTTTAATTCCAGAAGAATTTAATTTCCTAGTTTTATACTGTTGAGTAAGTTTCTATTTGAAAACTTTATTCGAAAACTTTGAAATATATTTTTTTTCAAGATCACTTGATTGACTTGAAACACTTGAGTTAAAAATCCACTTGCAGCGTGGAAAACAGTGTAGTTACAAGTATAATCGATGTCTTGCTTATATGTTTACTTGCAATTATTTTCCAAATTAAAAACTAAAGTTTGTTGCAGAATTTTCATGAACATAATTTTATTCCTTTGCATATGACATGTATGTATTTGTGTTGTTAAACTATGTCATTTAAATGATACTGTAAGCATGCCCCCCCCCCCCCCCCCAAGAAAAAAAAGAGCTTATGGGACATTTTATATAATATCCTTTTTGAAAGTATTGTAATTTTTCAAAATAATTTTATAAATATTCATATAAACATACACTTGCATATTTATTAAATTTTAAATTTTTATATGCTTTAATATAATAACATTTTGTGCAAGTGGTCTGAAGAGAAAAAAAATCAAACAAATGTAATGTGTTTAATGTTAAAAAACAGCTATTGACATTCACATGCAGAACATGTTTATATAGAGGTTAAACTATTCATTCATGTGTTATATAAAGTGACTTATACTAAGATATGCTTAACAACTTGTCAGACCTCCTATCTCATAAACCTGTCTCTTTTCTTTAGATCACTTGAACTGGTACTTGTTTTTGAGAAGCAGGTACTAAATTTTGCTGTGATTTTCTTTCTCAAATTTTGTTGTATATTTTTTTGACAGCAGGTTATGTGTTGATTATATATCTATAATTTTCTGGAGATTTTAACTGGTCAAAAATTTTGGGATTGTTTTCTATTCTTTCTTATGCAGACAAATTTTAAAATAGTTTTTCAATTTCACCTATGAAGTATTATGTACTCTGATAGAAAAAAGAAGGTACAAATCCCTGTATTAATTTTTCTGAATGAATATTCATGTTGTTCTTATGATGTAATTTCTTATCTAAGTAATTTTTATGTACTTAATTTTAATTATACAGTAAAGAAGTTTATTTATGTTAATGGTTCTTAAGTAATAATGAGTTATCATTTTAGGCATAGAAAATGTTTTATGCTCATTTTGTCCTTGCCAAGAAAGGCCCACTAGCCAGGATTTGGCTTGCGGCTCATTGGGATAAGAAACTGACAAAAGCCCATGTCTTTGAAACAAATATAGAGAGTAGTGTTGAAGGCATATTACAGCCAAAAGTAAGTGTATATTTTAAGTACTCATTAAGAATATATTTTCTCTTAATGTTTATTCCTCTTAAATTTCATTTGTTGTTAGATATACCATAACACATTGTTTTCATTATAATTTCTGTTAATATTTTTGTTCTACTAAATTGATTTCTGTTTCTGGTATATTGAAGTTTGTAATGTACTGTTTTTTTTTTATGTACATGAAATAATACATAGAAGAAATAATTGATATCATTACTCATTGTCTGTATTATTTTCTCTGCTTGAATTCCCTAACATAAGACATTATTTTTAAAAAAATTATATGTTTATAAACATGAAAGTAAAAAAAAAAATGCTCAATAGGGATTAAAATCTTAGATGATAGTATGAGTAGTAGAATAAAATGATGTAAGAGGGCAGCACTTGTTAGTAACATGTAAAGTAATTTTCTCTGAGTGTCACATGCATGTTGCATCTCTAACATATACGTAAATCTCTTTTGATACTTTTTTTTGTTTAGTTTTGCATAGGATGTAGTGAAGTGTTAAAACTTTTTGAGAGGATCTGTACAGATTCCAAGAAAATAAAAAGTGAAAATCTTTAAAAATTATTTTTACATGTTTGTGAGCTTTAAGTGCAGATTATATATATATATATATATATATATATATATATATATATATATATATATATATATATATATATATTGAGTTTTGTATATTCCAATACTACAGATGACAAAAATTACAGATAAGTAAAATATTTGAGTTTTTCTCATTATAAATTGATAATTGTTTTTTTAAAATTTTTCCAATGGAAACAATGGCATAAGATTTATAAAACACAAAAGTTATGAAAATTGTCTCTTTTTTTTGGGGGGGGGGGTTGTTAGTGGCATCAACTGGAGTGAAATAAATAGGCCTTTGTTTATTTGAATAAGTATGTAATATACTAAGCATTTTCTTACTATGTTGTAGCTGCCATGCCTTCCAGTTGTTCATATAAAGCTATAGGTAGAGGCTTCATCATCAAAGATAATTTTTTTCTCATTTCTATTGAATAAATTGGTATGCACCTTTGGGTTACAGAGCAGCAGCATCCTTTTTTAAACATACATGGTACAATTGCAATAATACCAATGTTATCTTTTATGAACTAATCTTTTGTTTATTTTCTTTGAGATAAATTAAAAGTATAAGTTCTTTTTATTGTATATTATGTCTTGCAGTTCTGTGCATTTTAAATATATTTGTATAATATATCTAGTAATATTTTATGTTCCGTCTATTTATAGGTGAAAATGGCATTGAGGACATCTGGTCATCTTTTGTTGGGAATAGTAAGGATATATTCTCGTAAAGCAAAGTATCTTTTAGCTGACTGTAATGAAGCATTCATCAAGATAAAAATGGCTTTTCGACCAGGTGTGGTTGATCTGCCTGAAGGAAATAGAGAAGCAGCTGTAGCAACCATCACTTTGCCTGAAGTGTTTCATGACTTTGACACAGCTATGCCAGATATAACGTAAGATTCCATAACCTATTGCCATCATAAATTTTAATTTATTGATACATTTAAATTCACATGAAATATAACTTACAGTTACTATTCAGCAGGTTAATATATTTGTTTTATTTTAAATAATATGTGATTGTTGTAAAGCCTAAAAAATTACTTATTAAACATATAAATCTAAATTATACTTTTGACATTTAAGATTGGTAATACCTGAAACAATTAATTATAGTTAATTTTAAGTCCTTAATCACTGTGATCCAAATGTTAAAAAATCATTGTGATTGATGTCAAAAAAACAAGATAAAGGTTCCAGATAAATTGTTTAAAGCAACTAGTTAAACTCATTTTATTCGTTGAATAAAATAGAGGGAAATTAGAATGGATAATTTAATAAAGATATTTTAATAATTTATAAGAATTTTTATTAATGCAAAAAAAATTATGTGTTTAAAGTGTAAAGTTAAGAACAGATTTAGGAATGGTGCCTATTTTATTATTTCTAAAGAGTATTTATAATGATTTTAGGTGTTGAGTATTTATAATGATTTTAGGTGTTAAGAAAAATGTTATGAATTGTGGACATTATAGTTGATTTGTGCTTCAGATGATATTTGTGAGAAACTGCAAAACTGTTTTTCAACTGAATAGACATTTGTTTTAAACTATTATTAACAAAATACAGTTAAATGTCTGTGTTTATTAAAAAAAAATTTTCCCCCAAAGTTAAAAGTTACCTATACATATTTGTAATTGTTAAACTATATAGTAGTACTGATGCAAAATAATGTATTTAACATCAATACTGTAGTAGTAATATAAATTAGTTATTACTGTAGACCATCTAGTTTTGTATTTGTGAATTGTTTAGTATTTTAAATTCTGAAACTGAATTTATAGTGTTTATTATTTTGTTTCACTGCTAAGTTTTTAAATTTATATCCACGATAGTATTGATATGGATGCCCAAGTAACTCTTAATCAAAGTCGTGCCGAAGACATCACTTTAAAAGAAGATTATGGTACACTGAGTTTAATGGCTGATGATGCATTTGGTAAGTGTTTTAAGTATTTTATCTGTTAAAATGTTATACAGGAAGACTTATCTATATATATAAAAGTTCCGTAACTGACTCACAACGCACAGACCAAACCGCTGGACCTAAAGGGCTGAAATGTTGCATGGCGATTCTTCTTATGGTGCACTAAGAAAGATTTTCGAAAAATTCTCCTTAGATTTTTAAAAATTAAATTTGTAAGCTGTTTTTGTAACTTTTTTTAAGTTTGCATTTAAAATAATAATTTGAGGGTTATAAAATTTATATCACAAGAAAGATCATAAAAATTTCTTTAAAATGATATCATTTTTGAACCTTTACCTCGATTTTCTGATTTTTGGTGAATTTTTAAAGATTAATTTTTAGAATTTAATTTATTAAATGCTGATCATGTGATTTCTTTTTCTGGTACTTTAAATAAATTTATCGTCACGTGCATAACAACTAAATAGACAAAAAAAAATTTTTTTTCTTTCTAATGCAGCAGACAATTGGATATTATCAAAAAAAAATAAATATCCCTTATGATTTTTATATATATATATATATATATATATATATATATTTTTTTTTGGGGGGGGGGCATTAATTGCATACATTGACCGTTGTATTTAATTTAAATGTACTCCTTAGTGAAGTGCGGGTTTTCAGCTAGTTCTATATGTCATAAAGTTGTGTGTTTAGATGATTTTAATGTATATATGTATAACTTAGAAAAAATTTAATGTTTATGAAATTTTCCGTCAGTCATTAATACAACCTGCTCTTGGAAGTTAATGTAACAGCATTCATATACAAATCCCTTGCAACTTTCGTCCATATATAATGTATACTGTTAATACTTTTCATTTATTTGTGATTGATGTGCACAATCAGTTTTATACCAAAAAAGTACCTTTAAAAAGTATTAGAATAAAAGAAAAAAAATGAGATGATGTATTAAAATGCGTCAAGATATTTATGATTTTATTATCAATTTTCACAACTGAAGTACTATAATGCTTGTGTAGATGCCCAGTGTGAATGTGATGTCCTGGGAATAAATGCATATCCAGTCACTCGCTCCAAATGTTTACATATGTAATTTTAAAAAAACAAGCAAAATTCTATGATATGCTGCACTTTAAGTCATCAGGCAGAAGGGATCATAGTTTGCCTCATTGTGAAAGACATTTCACTAAAAGAATTAGAATTGTTGAATTTAAGGTAGTACAAAGAGTAAATAATCTTAACTTATTTAAATTTCAAAACAAGTTATAGAAATGTATTTTTAATTCATTTTAAAATTGTCTATAATTTAATGAAAATGTTTATTAATGTTTTATGGGGAAAGTTATATGGTGGCTACAGTTATGAGTTCAGGAAATAACTGAGAGTATAGTTTTAGTCATTAGAGCAAAATGTTATTTAAGGAAATCATGAAATTAAGCAATCTGACTCTATTAAATGTGTGTGTGTGTGTGTGTGTGTGTACACTGTGCCTTTTTTGAGATTCACAATCTAAGGGTAGGTCTTTATTCATATTGGAAAAACAATTTTATATTATCTTAACTAATCTGTTCTTTAAAATGACTAGTAAGTGGTTCTTAAATTACAATTTTTGAATTTTACAGAGAGAAAGAATTTTGCATACAATTCTGAATTGAATTTTTTTTAGAAGTGCATATATTAGTCTTGAATTTTTACAGCATTATGAATTTTTTTTGTCAGTCCCTTGTAATAAATTGAAAAACAAGGGGAAAAAATTTACATTCAGGATTTTTATAATTTCCAATGTAGCAAGCCAACATGAACAAATTCTTAAGCTAGATATACATTCAGTTAAAATAAAACAATACATAAAATACATAAGATACATAAAATACATAAGAACATAATTGCATTCATTAAGATAAAATATAAAATTGCTAACAAATACAGTCTAGATCTAAAGTAATTAAATGTCAACTAAAAATTTATGCCTAAGAAAGCTTCTAGGGTAGCCTTAAAATATTTTCTACCTTTATAAAGAATACCTTTATAAAAACAGAGCTAGACAAGGAAGTGTCACATCCATTGGTGCCTAATCCAGTCATCAATTTTCTGGATATTTAGTTATTGGAAATGAAAAACTGGTCTTAATAGTTTAGTTTTAAATTTTCATTAAAACAAATTCTTGAAATCTTATATAAAAATCTCTGCTAAGTTCATGTCATAAATTGTTTAAAATGCATTTTTGGGATTTAAGAATTTCATTATCTGAGTATTTGGGGGAATTTTTTTGTCATTTAAAACTTGATAATCTTCTCCCCCTTTTTTTGTATGGTCCTTCATAAAATAATCCTTCTATTAGCCTATCTTGATGATACAGCAGTATTGAGTATATATGAGCGTTAATCAAAATGTACTGTATGATTTTAATATGTGTACTTCTCATGTTTTCAGATGATATGGCCTTTGATGAGCCAGAGGCAGCTCGTGATGCTACCAATATGGATGAAGGCTTTGAGAATGCCAGCCTGCTTCTTGGGGAAGAGCAGGCAAAAGAACGACCAGAAGAAACTATTCAGAGTAATACAAGTGTAGCAAGTAAACCCAGTGTTTCTCTTGATGCACCACTCAGAGATGATGGATTTGGTGGCACAGTGGGTGAAGGACTTCTAGGTAAAGATTATTGTATTAAAAACAATATAAAAAATATAAACTGAAATCATATGTCTGTTCAAGAAGACAGAACCCTGCCTCTTTTCATTTTTTGCTGTTGTCCCTTTTAGTATCTTGTTATTTCTCTATATATGCAAGATATTCTGTATTCCATTTAGCACTTTATTTTTTTAGTTCATAAAAATAGAGCAGAAAATTAGCTAAATTATTTTCTGATTTCATTTGCTTTCAATCAATTCTGCTTTTCTTCTTGACTTTTTAGAGCAGTGATTCTCAACCTTTTTATGTCTACACCCTCCTATTGATGACCTTCAGGCCCCTCCCCCAGGCCTAAAAAGCATAAGAAATGCTTGTAAAATATATTTTACATATTTTTTGGAAATCATCCAAGCCCCCCCCCCCCCCCCCTGACTCCCCAAGGGTTTGTCACCCCCAGTTTGAGTACTTCTGTCTTAGATTGTAAGTTCTTAAAATTGTATTGTAAAGGGATCACTTAAAATTTATGAAAATGTTTTGTGTATGAGAAATATATTGAACTCAGTTTAAAGTATCCATGATCTCCTTTAAGCTATGTCCACACTTTTGCGCTTTCGGGTTCGATTTTGCTTCAGACTTGAGGTTCGTCTTCCCTTTTGACTTGCTTTTAGCCCATGCTTCTTGGCATGCCTCTAGACCAGGGGTTTCCAACTGGCGGCCCGCGGTGCCTTTTTTTGCGGCCCGCGAAGACTTCTAGGAAAATAATTTACAGCATCAATTTAGATATTCTTAGTTAACGAAAAATGTTTTTGTAAAAATCTTTATTGTTTTCAAATGCTATTCATTTACAAAAGAATTGATTTTCCTCGAATTCCATGAAATGTAGGGTGTCCACTCATGTTCTATTTCATCCCCCCCCCCCCCACTTCTTATTTAAATACCCATTTCTTATTTGATTTTTTTTGTGTGTGTCTGTGCAATTTAACGAAAGTTGGCCAGTTATAATCAAGGTCGTTGTTGGAGGTTCATCCTCGAATTTTTAAAAAATTCATAGTATATACTATACACAAATCTTCCAAATCCCCCTCCCTCAAGAAAAAAAGTCCTGGGTATGGTCCTGATTAAATTGCGGCCCGCCACTAGACAGGTGTTTTCGATTGCGGCCCTTGGACACTTCTAAGTTGGAAACCCCTGCTCTAGACGCATTCGATTTGTTGTCCACACTTGTTCGACAGTTCCTGCCTCACGAGATGGAAGAGTCGGATGGTTACTGCTGCTTCGTTTCTTGTGATTTCGCAGAGTTTATAAGGTGGTCACTATTTTTGCGTAAAGCAACAAGAAATGTGCAACAAGTATAGATTGCAATTTTGGTTCGGTGCTCTGTATATAAATATGTATAATCCCTCTACTTGCATATTTATCATTCATTCATATATATATATATATATATATATATATATATATATATATATATATATACAGTCGGACCTCTATTTAACGAAGTCGCTAAATTCCCCAAAAAAGTTCGTTATATGGAAAATTCGTTAAATAGAGATTTACCTTTTAACATACGTTAAACTACACAAAACAGATTTTAAATTCATAAACACTAAATACTATTAATAAAAGTAATTGATCACACCTTTATTTTGTAAATTAATGTCTATTTGTTTTATATATCTTATCCATCAAACAGAAATGTGAAAGGAAAACAAGAATAAAACAAAACATTTTCCGGGAATACACTGTATTTTCAATTTAAAAAAATTATATTAAAATTAATGAATTTTAATGAAATTATCGCATTCAATAAAACAAGTAATTTTATGCATACATTACCACATGCGTCCTTAAATTTAATTACTGATAAAGTCTGTTAATTTTGTCTGAGTTTTTTGTTTGAAAAAGCGTTTTCTCTCATAATACTTCACTCATCTTTGAAATGCACCAAAAACCCCTTCAGGCGTATTTTCTTCAAACTGTAATCCGTGTCGGAATGTGTTAAAAGAAAGAATAAGTTTGAAATGTTCAGAAATATTTTGAGAAATATGGAGAAAAAAGCATTGGATCACAAGAAAAAGTTCGTTAAATAGAGAATGCACTTCGCTATTTGGAGGTTATTTTACGAAGAAATTCGCAAAATGTTCTTGGTTCCAAGGAAAAGTTTGCAAAATAGAGGTCCGACTGTATATATATATCTATATATATAAAACAGTTCCGTAACTGACTCATTCATTCATTCATTCATTCACTGACTGACTGACATACAACGCACAGACCAAACCGCTGGACCTAAAGGGCTGACATTTTGCATGACGATTCTTCTCATAGTGTAGGGGTGCACTAAGAAAGATTTTTCAAAAATTCTTCTTAGATTTTTTTTAATTAAATTTTTAAGCTGTTTTTTAAACTTTTTTTACGTTTGCATTTAAAATAATACATTGCGGGTTATAAAATTTATATCACGAGAAAGATCATAAAAATTCCTTCAAAATGAAATTTTTTTCGAATTTTTACCTCCATTTCCTGATTTTTGGTGAATTTTTAAAGATTAAATTTTAGAATTTAATTTATTAAATGCTGATCACGTGATTTCTTTTTCTGGTACTTTAAATAAATTTATCGTCACGTGCAAAAAAATAGACAAAAAAATATTTTTTTCTTGCTAATGCGGCAGACGATTGGACTTTATTTTGTCTATAAAAATATCCCTTACGATTTTTTTATAAATGTTTTTTTTACATCAATTGTATACATTGATCGTCGTATTTATTATAAATATATATATTTATTTTTTGGGGGGAATTAATTGCATACATTGACCGTTGTATTTAATTTCAATGTCTCCGTAGCGAAGAGCGGGTTTTCAGCTAGTATATATATATATATACAGTGGACGCTCGTTAATTCGAACTCAAAGGTTCTCAGAAAAAGGTTCGAATTATCCGATGTTAAGAGAAAATATATAACTTTAAATGTGTATCACTGAAGAGGAAACTCTCCTAGTATGTATAACCCCAGAAAATATATTATACTATGTTATCTAAAGTTAAACATATTAAAAAGCAATACAGACTTACCTTAATCATAAAATGAAGCAGATGATATGCAGTATAAAGTAAACTGTTATTAAAAATATGAATTACACTTTGGGGAAAAACTGTAAAATGGATGTTTGGTTCTGTTTATGATGTCTACATTGATCAGCCAGCTTCTCGATTTGAAGTAAACATTTCAATTCATTTTCAGAGGAAGGTTCCATCTGAATAAATGCTTTCAGAGTTTTAATAGAGTCCATTATGGCAGCATTAAAAATATCTTTCGGCAGGTAAGTAGAGAAAAGCCCTGGCAGTTTCCTACCGATATTAGTGCATACGTCTTCGTTTACACCAGAGCTTTGGCCACAGTGTGTATTTTCTCCATTAAACGAGGAAAAAAAAATTTTTTTTTGTCAAATTTTTAGTTCGAATTAACCGAAGTGATAAAAATTTAGTTCGAATTAATGAGATATTTTTAACATTAACTCCAATACAAGTTTTTTGGGGCCTTTGGATTAGTTTGAATTAACCGAGTTCGAATTAACGAGCGTCCACTGTATATATAATTTGTGTGTGTGTGTGTCTGTGCACGTGTAGGGGAAAATGATCTAAATGAGAAGACTAAAAAATAAATTTAAACAATATTCTTTATGTAATACCTCATTAATTGATTAGAGATGTTTTTTCTTATACACATAGGTTCTACATCAATGTAGTTTGATAGAGAAATTAATAACTGGTGATACGGAATATAGAAAAGACCTGTTTTTTTATGTGCCAAGTTATTAGAAATAGAACTACAATTTATAGCTTTGTTTATGAAGTAATAAAACCAAACAAATACTAAGAATAGAAAACGGTAGAATATTGCTCGTTATTAAAATTTTATCTCTTAAATATATAGTGTAAAATTACACTGGTATATTAATTTATTTCTGAATAAAAGGAATATTTATATTACTTTTGAAGTATACAGAATATTCAAGAAAAATCGTTAGCTAATCATACTATAGAGGGAGGGGGAGAGAGAGAGAGTGAGAGTAAGTAACCTCTTTAATATAAAGTAAAGAATTAAACCGAGACATTTACTTCTTTTCTGAGCAAAGCGGGCCATGAAGAATTACTTTTGAATTTTCATATATAATTTAAAAAAATTCAACATATGTAAGAAGTTAAGAAGTATATTTTGTTATTAATGAAAATTGTTCATTTTTCTTTAACATGGGGTTAAATGAAGAACACGACGAGAAAACCATGACGGACTAAAAAATGCCTACATTTAAAATGTGTCGATAATATTTAGCTTCAAATGAAAATGATACATGCAGAATCATACGCATTTGGATGCAAGCAATGCATGACATGGGGGGGGGGGGAAATTACCTCACGCAAAACGCGAATTCAGGTTGTAACCTGCTTTCATAATACTAAAACATCTATTTATTTTTTTCAAGGTGAGTTTAATTTCTATGGTAAGCTATGGGGAATTTTTTATTCAGTATTTTTATAATAACAAATTAGCTGATGCATATTTTTGAAATCTTCTCCCTGTATTTCAAAAAGAAAATTTCAATGATATAGTACAAGTTTTCAAATTTTTTTTTTCAATTTGCTTTGTTTAAAAATACATTTAGTTTTTATTTTAATACAATACACATTAATTATTATTAAATAATTATTTTAAATGTATTAAATGCATTAATAATTTTATTTGTGTATGCGGAGTTGTTGACATCCCACAATGCCGGTAAATTTCTGTAATCATCAATAAAATTTAAAATTTCTTCCGAAGACTGTGACATTCTGAACGCTGGCTTGAAAACTGCCTTGTATAATAGAAAATCGCATAGAATTCAGCATGAAAATCCTCTTGGGTTGGATACAATTGCGATGTCGTATGCTCTATCGCGGCGCATGCGTTGTCCTGGAATTTGCAGGTGGTGAAGCATCGCTCTGCGCATGCTTCACATTTCTCTCTCCGTGCTACATGTTGAAACCGAAATCGAACCCGAAAGCACAAAAGTGTGGACATAGCTTAAGCTTGACAAAAAACAAGCTAATTTTCTTGTATTCTTTAGATAATTTTTAATAACTTTTTGAGATGTGCTAGCTCTATAGACATCAGTTAAACAGGTTCTACAGGTTCTAAAAGTAATGTAGTGAACTGCACTTCAGTAAATAAGGGTTGTTTATTTATAATCATTAATTTATTTAGCACGTATTTATAACACAATTTTAATTTTGGCATTGTGGTTAAACATTTATATTACCTAGCATTATTTGTTTTTTTATTTTCCAAATTTTCATTTTTTACAGGATATATATTGTTACATATTGGATATATATTGTTTACAGATTTATATTGTTAAATTATCATAAAACTTTTTTTTAAAAATGAGGATGAACTCGGTTTAAGAGATTGCTCTTAAACAGTCTTCTTCTTTTTATTTATTTATATATTTTTTTAAGGAATAAAATTGAAATATAATTATAGTATATTGTCTTGTTTTGTTTATTGGTGAATAAAAGCATCTAAAATCTAACAAAGCATACAGAATATAATAACCTCATAAAAGTTGAATGCAAAATTTTATATCTCGTCCTCTCCCTTGTTTTCTTAGTATATGCATTGAAATAGTGTAACTTTATCTGACCTGTGAAAATGATAATGCCTAATTTTTAGGGGTTATTGAACTCACTGCTATTCTGCTGCACTGGCAAATAATTTTATCGTAGGTTATCTAAGAATCAGTTGGTTAAAATTATAATGAATAAGTAAAAGTTATTTTCATACCTCATATGCAGAATATTTTGATAATGATATGTGTTTTATTGTAAATGTAAATTTGTTTTTTACTATATTGTTGTCTTATGTGGATTGCATAATAAATTACTACTGTGTTTATTTTATAGATGGTGAAACAGGTGGGTTGTTTGAACCTACAGGCTTGTTTGATGATGCTCCATTGGATAATGTTGCATTAGAAAGCACAACAGATCCACATTCAGAAGCTCCTATACCAGAACCCACAGATACTGTCAAACCATTGGAAGAACATGACGATGACAGTGATGATGATATGTATGGTATGTGTGGATTTTATTTGTTTTTTTAGCTCTTACACACTTTCAGACAGTTCTAGGATTGTAAATGAATTCAATAGACATATTGAATTACTATTTAATCAAATTGTTTATTCTACTTTAAATTTAGTTTATCAAATTAAAAATTATAGTCTTGTTTTAAGCTAATGCTTGTGTGTTTGTACATGTGGACAGTTTGCTTAGTTTAGCCAGATTTTAACTTTGAGCTTTTTAAGTTTCTCTGTACTCATTCATTTCTTGCCAAGTTGTAGCATCCAGATATATATTGATCTTTGTAGAATTCCTCCAAAAACCTTTTTGAATGAGAACTTTATGTATACCACAGTTATCTTTAAATTAATTTAATAAGCCTTTTCATCAGTTAACTATAAATTTCTGTTTCATGGCAAAATTCTCATGAATGTTTGATACATAGTTTGAACTCTTTATAATTTTCCATAATTTTTAATTTTTATCTGTTTTATCATTATACAGAAAGGGGCAGGATCCTTTCAAAATAATTTAGATTCAATATTTGTTGCAAAAGCGATATTCTCCACCTCTCCTTTTTTGTTTGTTTGTTTAGATATGGGTCCAGGTTCAACTGGTGCTCCTTCTCCACCCACTTCACCAGAGTCTCCAGTCCAGCCGTTAACAACAGAGAATCCTCCAGAGCCTGATGTTAACTTGCCGCCAAGCTCTGCTGAAAATGGAATAGACTTGAATCCTCCTGGTCCATCTCTTCCTCCTCCTCCAGAACCCCCCACCCCAGACATTATACCTAATGTTCCAGAGATTCCAGCCCCACCTCCTCTACCCACTCTGGATCACACAACACTCATTAATAACGAGGATGAAAGCTTTGCTTTGGCTCCACTTGATACAACCATTGTGCATGGTATGTATATGTTTTCATTTTTTTTTTTTTTCATGTAAATCTTTTATTAGTTTTTGTTTCAATGTTACTTTTACAAATGTAAATCTTGTATGTCATAATTGGCAAAATTAATGTTAATTTTTCCAATTATTAACAATATTGTTAACAATATTATTATTCGTTTTAAAAAAAGTGATTAAAATTTTGTGCACCAACAGTTTTTTTATGAAGATTATCTAAATAGAAAGTGTGCCTTTAGTTTTCCTTTAATGTTACTGATTGAAATTGAAGGGGTATTTTTTTTTCAAAATTTTGAAATGTAAACCATATTTACTTAAATCTAACGTACCCCAAATGTAATATGAGTTTGTTATTTGAGCTCTCTTCCTAAAAAGTAACAGTTGAGAATTGGTTTTACCTTCTATATCAGTTGTTCTGCTCACCTAATAGTGAATAGGTAAGCAAAATAGTCATTGCATAAGTGGAATGGCTCTTCAATTTTTTTGACATATATTATCCTACATTTTTTATCTACATATTATTTCTAGAAGGTGATTTTTTCTGATGATCCCTTTTTCTCCCTTCATATTTAACCAAAATCGATTAGTGACGTACCATTTTAAATATTAAGATTTCCTCTTCTGACAAATTGTTAATTTAGAATTTCACATCCTTTTGTTTATTTGAAAATCGAAGTATAAACATCATAAACATATTTTCTTCCATCATATGTCATGCACTCGCTTTTTTTTTCCAATGTTAACTAAATTTTTAAATTGTCTGCTTTTAAACTTTGTTTCTGTGAATTAAGTTTCTTTACTGGTAATATTAGCGTAGGTATACATTATTCATTTTACATGGAAAAACCATTTGTTTGGACTAAAGTCTATTTTCTTTCCCCCATAAGAACATTTTATGGGTGATATTTTTCTTTGGTATGCCTTTTTAGAGTTTAATTTTATTTATTCAATTCTATGTACAGAATTGAATTGCATATGACAAAATTCTACCAGGCTATCAAGGGAAAGCTTCTAATTTGTCTCATAATTAAAGGATAACCTGTATATTATTTCTATAATTTTTTTTTCTTTTTCCTTACATGGAGAGCTATTTTGAGAAAAGACTGAATGTAAAAATATGATTGGGGTATCAGAATAAAGGTCTTATAATGTAGAAGTGCCAGCCGAAGAGAAAATGCGATTGATGCAAGGGTTAGGATGTGATGGATCGGCAAAGTTACCATGTGAAGTCTACGGGAAAAGCATGTGCTTGTGCTTTTTTGTTTACATTTATAGTGATTTCTGCTTATAAGAATCACGTTTGTTATTGCTATTTTTGATTCTTATAAGCGGTTGATTCTTATAGTCGAAATTTAGGTTTTGGGACAGGCACACACACACCTATATATATATATATATATATATATATATATATATATATATATACATACATTAGATAATTTACCATAAAATACTCTTTAATTTACATTAATTATCTTTTATAAATAAAGAACTTCATGCCTTTTGAGTGTTTAAAGTGGCTTTTTTGGAAAAATGAAAGGAAAGTGAAGAGTGTAAGCTGATTTTTAAAACTGGTGGATTGATTCTTTAAAGCAAAAATTTTAACATGGAAATTATACGTTTGTTTTTGTTTTTGCGATATTGATTCTTATAAATGGTTGATTCTTATAACCACTGATCACTATAAGTGGTGGTTACTGTACTTTTATTGCTGGCACACTGAACTTCTAAATTTTAAAAACACTATTTGTAATACATTTTTAATTGTCATTGCCCTTATCTACACAAGACCCTCATTTTAGTGTCACATTTGAAGTGCTCATGAAGTAAATACTTCATCTGTATGTAAGTTCTATGAGGGTTTTTTTTCATTTAGAAACCTAATTTGGGAGAACCGCTGAAAAAAGAAGGTTGAGGTATCAAAATGGAGGTCTTAATAAATTTGTAAAATTTCAATCATCCGAAGTTTCCCTTTGTTACTGGATATGAATTTGACCTTTTCAAAAAGATTAACTGTGAATTTCGATAGGTGTTTAATATACTATTTTACTATAATAATCTCTTCTTTTTAACTGTAATAATTTTCTATAAAAGACGTCAATCTGAAAAGAGTTATTGCTCTCACTGACAAGATGTCTAACAAGGGGCCGCAACAGTTATGCCAGCAACATGATTTGCTGTCAAGTTGCTTCATTGAAACTAAACAAAATATTTTTCCTGATGTTCAGCAACCAGAAGGAACTGCACTTATGGAAGAGGAGTCTATGATACAAGTTAAAAAATTTCTCATTACTAAGAGGCCCGCTTGGCTGTTCAGTTTGAGTGCCTGTGACAATCGGCTAAAGTTGATAAATTAGATGAAAAGACTAAAGTACAATAAGCATTGAGCTGCATAAGTTAGATTATTTGATATTCTGAAAATGAAGTGAAATTTACTCGATTTCGAGCAACAGGGCCACTAGTTAATTTGTAATTTTTATTCTATATTTTGTTGATAATTATGAGTGAGAAGCTGATTGTGTGAAAGATCCTATTTATGGCTTTTGTTATTTGATATATACAGTGGCTCCCAAAAGTGTTCGTACACTTACGAATTTCAATGAAATAGGGGTCTATCCATTAATTAAAATGAATATTTCAGAATGGGTATTTAATAATAAGATCTATAATCTATTCTTAACAAAACTACATGACATATTTTGAAAACATAGTAAAACTTTATTTTTAAGAAACCAATAATCCAAAAGTAACAAAAACTTTATCTCACAAAAGTCATCGTACACTGAAATATCTTCGGATAAATTCATAATTAAAATTATCGTCTGGCACTTTATTTTTAATTTTGAATTATGGTGGCATTTAAAATATCGTTTAGCTTTAATTTTTGCTTGCCCACTCCGTAATATTCTATTTATTATTTTAAAAGGGCTCGTAGTCATAAAAAACAACAAATAGCATTCGAAAATTGATTATTTTTTATCATAGTAGTGGTAAATCAGTTCGGAATATTACTAAATTACTTAATTTATCCCATTCTACTGTGCAGTATGTGAAAAAACACTTTAAAGAAGAAATTTGTATCAAAAACAAGGTAAGAAAAGGCCGTCCGGCAAAGTTAACAAAACGTGATCAGAGATTTATAATTAGAAAATTTGTGAAAAATTCACGTTTGAGTGCTGTAAAAGTTTCTGCTGAATTCAATGAAACATTTTCTACTTCAATTTCACCTGAAATTTTTTGACGAGTTCTCAGAACAGCTGGATTACATGGGCAAAATTTTTTGTGAATGAGAAAACAGAAAGTTTAGGCTTCCCTTCGCACTATCAATGATATATAAGCCCCAAACCTATTGGAATGATGTCTTATTTGCCGATGAACATTTTTGGTGCTGATGGGCGTATAATTGTATGGAGAAGAAAAAAAATGAGGAACTTAATCCCAAGAACTTAGTAGGAACAGTTAAGCATGTCGGTGGAGGTATCCTTGTGTGGGGGTGCATGTCAGCATCAGGACTAGGAAATTTGGTATTTATTGATGGCATAATGAATCATGCTGTTTTTATAAATATTTTAAGAGAATTTAAAATTATCAGCTCAAAATTGGAAACAACTTTGTTTTTTATCAAGATAACGATCCTAAGCACACGGCTCTCAACATTCGCATCTGGTGTCTCTATAATTGTCCACAAGTTTTGAAAACACCACCTCAATCACCAGATTTAAACCCAATGGAACATATTTGGAGAGAACTGGAGGTTCGAGTACGAAAACACGACATTCACACGAAAAGTGAACTAAAAACAATTATGATAGAAGAATGGATGAACATTGATGCAAAAATTATAAAAGAACTAAAGCAATCTATTTCCAGACGTTTAAAAGCTGTTGTGGATGCTAAAGGATATCCTACTAAATATTAATTTAACAAAAAATTAGAATATTTACTAATATGTAGACATTTTTTAAAAAGTGTACGATGACTTTTGTGAGAAAGTTTTTGTTACTTTTGGATTATTGGTTTTGTAAAAATAAAGTTTTACTATGTTTTCAAAATATTTCATGTAGTTTTCTTAAGAATAGATTATAGATCTTATTATTAAATACCCATTCTGAAATATTCATTTTAATCAATGGATAGACCCCTATTTCAATGAAAATCGTAAGTGTATGAACACTTTTGGGAGCCACTGTAGGTAGTTAGGTATGCTTCCTGATTGGGAACATTTTAAAGTGTATACATTCTTAGCATACTGTGTTTACTGCTATTAATTTAAAAAATTCATTATCTAGGGGCTGAAAGAACTGTCAAAGCAAAAAGGAAAAGAAAGCTTATTGTAGATGAAGTGAAAAACATTTCTGGTGAAGAAATGAAATCACAGCTTTCAGATACTACTGATATTGTGACTACTCTGGATCTGGCTCCTCCAACCAAGCGTTTAATGCACTGGAAAGAAACAGGTGGTGTTGAAAAACTATTTGCATTACCTGGACATGAAATTCTCTCCAAAACACTGTCTCGAGTAAGTTTGTTATTGTTACTATTTTAAAGTTTATTTAATCTCTCTTATTTATCCTTAATGTGGCACATACAATATGTGTATAGATTGTAAATACTTTGTTTTTAGCTTATAAGAATAGTTGATTCACATTTTCTTTTGTATGAAAAAAATATCTGGTGTATGAGGTAGTTAATATTTTCCTTTAAACCTTTTCTTTTATGCATATAATTCAATGATTAATACCCAACTTTATGTGGTATTAATTCGTTCATATTCCTATAGATCCCTTATGCGGTAGGTCACCATGTTTCAAGGTATATAATAGAATTTATACTAATTTATTCTATTATATACCTTTTTAGATTTTCAAAATAATTAGATATGCCTGAGTAATCTAAACTTTGATCTTTTCAATCTTGGAAGATTCACAATGTCTGCTCTTCATGAGTGTATGGATATTCCTGTTTAATGGTCACTGCTCAGTTAGTTTACATCAAATAAAAACAGGAACTAAATGCACTGGCTGAAGATTTCATTAAATTTTGTCCTGAAATTACTGTTTAAGTAATTTAAAATGTTCTTGGGTATAATTACTAAAAATTCATTAGTTTTACATATTTTAAGTAAAAAATTTCATTATGCTATCCAATTTCCAGAATTTGCTGGCATTCACAACCCAAAAAACCCCAATGTTTTTTTGTAGAAATGATATGTCATAAAATAATTTGAAATATCTTAAAATTTACAGTCTATACCTCGCCAAAAACAGTCCATGCAATGGTAATGTTAGCTTTACTGAAGACAAGACTTTTGTTTATTCCCTTTTTATAAAAGCATTTTCAGTTTCTTATTTTCTTTTCTCTGTTTGCATTATTGTTAGTATTTGTATGCATGTATTTGAGTGCTGGAGGTGAGTTTCGGCTGAGATTTTAACCTAAAAGCCCAAATGATTTTAAATTTCAGGAAGTTCAAGCCCTCCTGTAGCTGTCGTTTGTAGTTTGTGTATTTTAAAAGAAAAGAAGTTTTTAAGTCCCTATCAAATAAAATCTTGAATAACTTAATACTTTTTAACATAAAAGTTCATTATGTATTGATTTTGAATTTTTGAGTCTATTCAATTTTTTAAACTTGTCAAATTTTGTTCATTAGGCATATCAAAGGCATTTGACCACACGCTCTGTTGATAATGAAGATTTTGGTGCGGAAGATGATCGCATTGATTTGGATGTTGATTTGGAGCAGCCCAGGGATGATCCTGAAGTTCAAGGTAATATACGATAAAATAATTAATATATCTAGGATTGTGTAGTATACTTCAAGAAGCTTTTAATTTGTTCATATTAGTACTTTAATTTACCATTTCTGAATTTTTGAGAAAACCAACTATTTTTCATGTGTATTTTATCAGTTTGATTGTTGTGTTATGATATATGCACAGCATTACTAAATGTGGTTATTTATATAAAGTTCTTTTAAACATTTAAAACTGTTGAAGTGATTATTTTAAGTTTATTAATGAGTAACTTATTTTGTATTTATGTATTAGCATCAAGAAAAAGGCCACGGCGTGACCCTGATCCTGTGTATCCTCAAGACCTTTCACATTTAGATCCTTTGCATCTTGATGCCTCTCGTCCTTCTTATGCAAGTGACCACAACATGACTCATCCATCATTGGATGTTCCTAATTTCCTCCAACCTCCCTTTTCTCAGCCTCAGATGATGCCCAATGTCTTGCAGCATCCTCCTCCAGCTCATGTGATTCAGCATATGTTACAACAAGATGTCAATCAGTTGACTCATCTTCCTGACATGATGCACCACACCATGGTAAGACTAAATAATTTATGATGTAGTTGTGTTATATATGGTAATAGAAGTTGCTGGCATTTTTAAAGTTTTTGGTGCATTTCAAAAAAAATCCTCTTAGAGTTTCTATCAAAATATATGAAATGTTTAATTGTCATTTGTATTTCATTTTGATATGGTTTGGATGAATAACCTAAGTATGCTTTGAATTCCTTACTTTTTGATCCTAGGTTTCACCCTATGCAAATTTGTTTTGAGTATTAGATTGCTATAGACAAAGTATGTAAAGTTTGTAAGTGAATAGTTAAAAATAATAGTAGAAATATGTGTAATCATGTATTGATTTATAGCATAAGCCAAGCACACTAGAATTGCTCAAACCTGCTCTAAAGTAGGATTGAAACTTATCAGTATTATTTGTTTTTCAGAGTACTTTAATTTTTGCTTGTAAACTCAATTTTCCATTATCTTTTTAAGAAAAAAGCAAGTGTTTTAGTATGTAAGTTGTAGTGGATTAGAAAAGGTTATTGATATCTTAACCTTTATAAAAATTATGGCCTAGAAATTATTTTTAGATGTATTACTACAATCTAATTGTATTTGAATATTATCTAACAATATTCAAATATAGTTACAGGAATATTCCAGATTGATATTAAATTTTAATCGCAAATTGTTCTCATCGCAATTTGTTTGATCTCTGATTCAAAAAATTTATTGTATTAATAATGAATTTTGTGAATCTTGTTGAAAGTATCAAATGTCACACTACAAGTTGCTTATATTTTACTGTGTCACTTCAGTAAAAGGCCATAATTTTGCACAACTCACTGTTTTGACTAAAATTAGCAATTTTTAAAATTAGTCTCTTATATTTACTATTTTTGGTCTTGAATCACTTTTTTGGCACCTAAACATGGGATGATTTGGGTTTTAGGGGCAAGATTTCATCCTGCCTTTTTTCTCACAAAAGTAATTGATCAAAATTTTTGTGAATCTGGGCTTATGGTGGGTCTTTTTACACATTTGTTTATAAACACCTCTGTTTCCTCCAAAGCAGTAACAGCACTTTTGTGGGAGAAAATAAAAATAAAATCTTGATATGCAACACTAATTTTTAATTCCTTTTGTTTGTTGTACCAGTGGCATTTCAAGTTTTTTATTGTTGTGTTGTTTCTGAATTGAACGAACCATAAACATGGAACCTTTCATAACTTGAAATAGAATTGTGGACCAACCCATATGATGAATGGTAGGTTGGGTAAGATCCCCTGGTCTGCTAGCTTTAGAGGCCCAGACAGATCCCAGTTAGTATTATTTGGGCCCAATATATATTTTACCAAGATAGCTTCATTTCTCTATTGTTTATTCAGAATATACTGTTTGAGAATCATTACTGATAATTATCAAATTGATGAAAATAAATAATTGATAATTATCAAATTGATCTTTGATTTACTCAAAAATTATAAAATAAATAGGGAGATGTTAAAAAAAAGATTTGTACGGTGATGGCAATAGAAGCTCATGTGCAGAAATTAATTTTTTTATTAAATAAGTCATTATGCAGTTGTAATGCGACTGTAAATTATTTAAATTTTGATCGTTAAAAGTAAATGAGTGTTAACACCAATGTTCTAACAAAGTCTATTAGTGTACAAATTGGCTGTAACTGGTTGTTTGCAGTCTTCCTAACTTTACACTAATTTAAATACAGTGGAATCTCGATCAATCGTTTTCGGATCCATCGTTTTTTTTATGTTTCGTTCATTTTATCCAGTCCCAACGATCATATCACTTTGTTATGCTTCCGCATCTATCGTTTTCCTGCATTTATCGTTCATTTCAATCGGTCCCTTGAAAAACGATAGATCGAGATTCCACTGTACATTTATTTGACCCTAATTTATAATCAATAATTTGTTTCAAATATGTTAATCAGGTACAAGAATCTCCCATAGATTTTAAATTTTTTCCTTTTACCATGGCCAGATTTTATTTATACTTTCAGTGAATAATTGTTAATTGAGTACCTAAATGGAAAAGAATATTAACTATATTTTTCAGACAATCATGCCTGACTGATTTGAGTTGAAATATAAAACAATATTCAGCTGCTTCCACATTTCTAATTTTTTTATAATAAGCTTAAAAAAAGTGCCTATATATATATATATATATATATATATATATATATATATATATATATATATATATATATATATATATATATATATATATATATACATACACACACTATATATATATTTATTTATTGATTTTATTTTTTAAATATGCACTTGGTTGTTCCTCGGTGTCATGCATTTTGAATACATTCCAGTTTTTGTGCACTCTATCTATTAAGCAAAATTGCTGCAGGCCCATCTGCATTGAAATACTTCTCAATCTCTTTTTATCATTAATATCTTTTGTCTGATGGTTTTAATTCGTAGGTTTCTTGTGTAGAAATAAACAAAATTTAGATATTAATAATTGTAGTGTTGTATTAGTGGGGGAAAATAACTTCAAATGAAACATTCATGATTCTTTAAAATTTTAGGTAATTTTGATGCATATTAAAAGAAAAAGTAAAGAATAAAACTGGTTGTTTTCTTTTAACTCGATGAGTACATTGAGTGCAACTGGTTTCTTTCTCTTTTATTGCTAACTGTCTGTTAAGCATAGTCAATAAGTTTCTGAACTACTACACATTTCTTGCTTGATTTGTTCAGATGACATTTCTGTAATCAGGTTTGTTTTTTTCTCATCCTCCAAATAAGTTTTAATAAATTTCTGAAATTTTAGGTCTTAGAAATGTTTCATTAAGAATAAAAAAAATGGAAGTACTGAAATTCTGTTATTTTATATTTTAATTAAAGTCTCCTTTCTCATGCACATTTTTTGTAACTGTGATAGTCCACTGCAAATGAAAAGAATTTGTTTGAAATTATGTAATAATATTTAAAATTTTGAATTCTCTATTTCTTAGTAAATTATATTTGGAACTTGGATTTAACAGCATAAAACATCAAGCTCTTTCTGTATAACTTGATAATCATGTGAATGTAAAAAACTTCATGTTTTCTTTTAAAATTGCAAAAAAAGCATTTGAGGTTATGAAAAATTGGAGAATCAGTTAAATTTTATCACAATTACAACTTATTGAATAGTAGAAATCGTGGCATCAGAAATGAAAAATATTGTGAATGAAATAGTTTATACATATGAGGACATACTTTTTATGTTCCTTAAAAACTCTTTAAGCTATCTTTAAACTCTTCTGTTTTTGTTTTCATGAGATCTTATGTATGTATATATATATATATATATTTTATTTATTTATTTATTTATTTTTTAATTTTTTTATTTTTTAAGTAATTATTTTTGCATTCAGGGTCTGTACTTCATTTTAATTTTTTACATTCAACAACTGACTTAAGGAAGATGCCGATCCTTTTTTGTTTGTGTGTGTGTGTGTCAGTCATTTTTTGTATTATTCTTATTCAAGATCAGAAAGTTAATTTGAATTATCTCTCTTACCCCCCTACTCCAAATATATGATTGCTAGTCTGCCTTAAGGAGATGCTATGACATTGCTTACAAGCTGGATGCAGGAAAAAACAGATAGGTTACAACCTTTAAAAGTGATTTTTACATATGATTATTTATATTACTGATTTCTAATTTTGATATATTAGAAGAAATTATCACAAGGTTGTGTTCCAAATGCTTAAATGTGTTTAAACTTTGACATAAAAGCATTCTCTATCATTTTTGAGGTCCAAAAGATGTCTTTATAAAATTCCATGTACACTCAAGGACAAAAAAATTAGCGCACCAAGAAGGAGTCGTCAAAATGAAACGAAATTTTACATACGTAATGACTACTTTGATATAAGAAAATCAAAGAAAAAGGATAATTTATTTCGGAGAAAAAGGCAAAAGAACGGAGGAGTTAATACTCCGTTGGACCCCCCTCTAGCGCGAATGCACGATGCGATTCGATCGGGCATTGAGTCATACAAGTTCTGTATGATGTCTTGAGATATTTCGTTCCATATTTGCTGTAACCTTGCCTCTAGTTCGTTCAAACTCGTGGGATGCCCAACTGGTCATCCCAAATGATCCCAGATATGCTCAATTGGAGACAAATCTGGGGATCGGGCAGGCCAAGGAATGGTAGTAACAGTGCGGAGACAGTCTTGTGACACCCTTGCCGTATGAGGCCGAGCATTGTCTTGTTGAAAAATGGCCCCTGGGAGCCGTTGCATGAGTGGCAACACATGTGGTTGCAGGATTTCATGAACATACCGCTGGGCTGTCATGGTGCCACGGAACAATACTAGGGGTGACCGTGTATTGTAGGCAATGGCACCCCATACCATCACACCAGCTGTGGGAGCGATGTGTCGCTGTACAGCAAAGGCAGGATTGAAGCGTTCACCACGGGCTCTCCACACACGAACACGATTGTCATCACTGCCGAGATTGAATCTGGATTCGTCGCTAAAGACGACCTGGTTCCATTCCGCTGCAGTCCAGTTTCCTCGTGCGCGACAAAGCTCCAAACGGAGGTGTCGATGGGTGGGCATCAAGGGCAGCGCACGTAATGGGCGCCGTGATACCAACTGTCCTTCAGTCAGGCGCCTTCGTATGGTTCGAGAAGACACAGAGGCCCCTAGTGAAGGTGCTATCTGTGCCAGGATGGCGGCCGATGAAGCAGTTGGCTGTACGCGTGCATTTCTTACGATATGGCGGTCTTCTCGACGACTGGTCTGTCGAGGGCGTCCTGAGCCTGGTCTTGTTAGCAAAACGTGTGTTTGCTACCCTTTTCTTTCTTTGATCACATCACTTGCGATAATTTATATTACGTAATCTCTTTAATTATTCAAAGCTCGCGTCGTTGAGCGCGAGCCTGTTATCTGCCGTCACGTAACGTCAGCGTCGTGACGTATTCGACTGGCTATAAATAGCTCGCGTGTGTAGTCGGCCGGAAGGAGATTGGTGCTGTTTCTTTCGACACTTGTTGCTCGGTTTGAGCTCGATACGAGCGTATTACTAGTCTGCCACTGTTTTTTATTTTTGGCTTTTATTGCCATGCAAATACAGTTTTTTTATATACATTAACAGGAGCCTGCCGCCGCCATTATTTAGCATTCCTTTTGAAGCGACATCTTCGCTATTCCGCTTTTAAGAACGGATAATTTTCATTTACCGGCTTATTCATCATCGCTTGCATGTTTTCTACACCTATCTTGTTTTCAGACTGACCAGTTTATTTCTTCTGTAAAAATTATAAAGATCTGTACAGACAGCAATAGTACTGGTAACGTACTTCATTTATTATTTGTGTGTTATAACTTGCATTTGTTTTTTTTGTTACTTACGTTGTGCATTACGAATAAAGTAATTATTGTTAAATCTTAAACCCTTTCAGTTATCTTTATTTTGTTGCAATATATTTTTAACTTAATACATTTCTAGCTTCAGTATAGTTGTTTTTTTATTGTAAAGTTAAAGAGACATAGTTACCTCAATTTACCTTTTTTTTCACGCTTCCTATGCTTTACAGGATATACTGCTTTTAATTTAATTGCCGGGCTTTAACAAACGGCAAACTTGCCCGTTGCCCAACAATACTTTAAGGTTATGGGCCAGCTTAGTGTAAATTGCAATAGATATAAATGTTTAACTTTGTTTATTTAAGGCCATAACTATTCTGAAATTTGTTTTTGCGATATTGTTTTTATCTGGTGTATATGTTTCTTTGACTTGAGTAAAAGAGATGAGTAAGGTTTATTGATATATATATATATGTGTTTTTTTATATTGCTTGTTATATATAACGCATTTACCCTTGTAAAGTTTATACCACCTCCCAGAATAAGAGAGGGGGGGGCAGACTGAGTACCAGTTTTTATTACGAAAAACTTGCAAATTTTTTTATATATATATATATACTTGAAAAGTTAGGTTAAATACCGAGCAAAAGAAAAAAAATTGTTACTGTAAATTTAAAGGTAGCTTTGAGATGCTTTGCAGTTTTTATTGAATTTTTTTTTAAACTGTATTTGAATTTTGTATCTCCTGCCTGTTTTTTTTACCAATATGGCCAGCTCAAATGTTTATGGTATAGAAAAACTTAGCTCACAAAACTATGAGCAATGGGCTAGCGATATTAAATTTGTACTTATTGAAAGAGGCCTGTGGGATATAGTCAATGGCACGGAAGTTGCTCCCAAGGTCGGTACTAAGGATGAAGTTGCAGGAACAGGAACGGGGGTTGTAACGGAAAAGGAACTTAAAGAATTTAAAACGCGTTCACAAGTTGCCCTCTCGGTACTGTATTTAAGCATTGAGCAAAATTATAGAAAGATAATTGAACAGATCGAGGACCCAGTTCTTGCATGGAAATCACTGAAAGCTAACTTCATTCCAGATTCGAGGGCACAGCACATGTCAATTTTTACTGACTTATGTAACTGCAAAATAAATCCAGGGGAAAGCATCAATCTTTACGCTTCAAGGTTAATGCGTATTTTTAATCAGCTCCTAGAACTTGATAAGACCTTTAGCGAGATCTATGCATCTTTTCAGCTATTGAGATATTTACCCCCAAAGTTTGATGGCATAGTGCAAGCTATTTTACGGTGGCCTAAAGAGGAATTCACGTTTCAGAAAGTTTTAACGAATCTGATTGCTGAGGAGACTCACTTAAATTTGCGTGAGTCTGACCACCGGGAAAGGTTAATTTCAGTTGCGCAGGTTACTGAGAGGAAAGAACCTTCTAAGGTTATTTGCCATTTCTGCCAACAACCGGGACATATAAGACCTAACTGTTATCGTCTCAAGAAAGAAAAGTACAGGTATCGATCTCCATCTCGTAACCAAAGAAAAATTAGTTACTCGCCTGAAAGACAAAATTTAAAAACTCGCTCTAGAGATAATAGTCCCGAAAGGGATAACAGCCCCAATAAAACTAAGCAATCTAAACCTCTAGGCCCAAAGAAACGGTTCGGAAAGAATAGGAATCGGAAGCAATCAAATTTAGCCGTCCACGTCGAAGCTAATTTCACAGAGGTCACTGAACTGTCTGATTGGACTTTTGACTCAGCAGCTTCTCATCACTTTTGCCGTAACCGAGAGCTATTCTCTTCATTTGTACCTTTAGTTAATGAGAAAATGGCTGTGGCTATTGAGGGGATAACGTTTGAAATTGAGGGTAAAGGCGATGTTAATTTAAAAATCGGCCAAAGAAATTTCGTCCTTAGGAACGTGATGTTCTCGCCTAAGTTAAGGCGCAATTTAATATCAGGACCGAAATTGGATGCCGATGGTATGACATTTACGGGTGAAAATGGTGTGGTTACTATTTCCTATCGTGGAAAAATTCTATTCAAAGCCCACCTTAAAAATGGAATCTATGGCATTCACGCCCGGGTACCCAAATCACAACAACGTCATTTGAAATTAGAAGCTTCTACCGCCATTAAAAAGAAGGGGGATTTGGAGCGATGGCATCAGAACCTCGCACACATAAGCCCTACTTTAATTGCTCAAACTAGCCGTGAAAAGGGTGTCCGCGGTCTTCCAGAAATTAAAAATGAACGACTCAACTGTGAGACATGCAAGTTAAGTAAGTACAGGAGAGTCTCATTTAAATCAAATTTTGAAACTAGACGGAAAAATCCACTTGAACTTTTATATGCCGACGTCTGGGGCCCAAGCCCAGTTTTAGGTAAAAACGGTGAGAGATACTTTCTCTCAATAATTGACGACTTCTCTAAACGTACCTCCTTGTACCCTATCAGAGAAAAATCAGAGGTCGCGGAAATTCTATCTCGCCATATTATTCGTGCAGAGAAATTCCTCGAAAGATCTGTGAAAGCAGTCAGAACCGATAACGGTTCAGAATTTGTTAATTCTTATTTTCAGAATTTTTGTGCTGATTCAGGGGTTTTTCACGAGAAAACCAATACTTTTACACCGGAGCAGAATGGGGTCGTCGAAAGATATAACCAGACTGTCCTAAATGGTACACGTGCATTACTGCACGAAAGTGGTTTAAGTCCTAGTTTCTGGCCTGAAGCAATGCTTCATTTCACCTACGTCTGGAACCGTATATGTCATAAGAATCAAAAGAAGACTCCGTTCGAACTTTATGGAGGCTTCAGACCATCGGTACGTCACCTCAAACCTTTCGGCTGCCTGGCTTATGTAGGGGTACCAAGGCAAACTCGTAAAAAGTTAGATTCAAAAGCCCGAAAAGGATACTTAGTGGGATATGCCTTACAAACTAAAGGATTCCGAATTTGGATTCCTGAAAATAATAAAGTGGTAGAAACAATTAACGTTTCGTTCAGGGAAGATATAATGTTTAAAGATGACCAAAGTGCAAGCAGTGGAGCAGCACTGGGCCAAGGTGAGTACGTCGAATTCTATCCCAAATGGTGGAAAGATTCGGAAGTAGAAGACACTGAAGGCCGGCCAGGGCCAAGCCATTCCATACCTGATGAAGGAAGACCAGGTCCGAGCCATTCCAGTGAACCAACCGAATCAACCTCCGACTCGGATGATAGTAGTGCCTCCGACTCGGATGATAGTAGTACTCCTGACGAAGACACACCGGTCCAAAGCACTGATGTGATCTGGACAAGAATACCGTGTCCAAGAAAGGTCGGATCTCGTGTAGATATTTACTATTACCCCAAAGACAGTAACATCAGGCTACGGTCTCATCAAGAAATTGAAAGGTACTGTTTAAAACATAATATTAAGTATAACCCCACTTTATTTTCATTTCAAGGATCTGATCTGACGAGTGGAGATGTTTACAATACTCCCTCAGCCAGCTACTGTAAGACCTCCTCCTGACTAGAGGATGTTATTATCCCACGAACTTTTAAACAGGCCTTGAAGTCTGATCAAAAGGCTGAATGGCAAAAAGCTATGGAAAGGGAAATTGCCGTCATGAAAACCCGCAAAGTTTGGCATCTAACTTTGTTACCTAGTAATTTACAGGCTGTAGGTTGCCGCTGGGTTTATACCATCAAGAGGGACGAATTTGGTTGCATAGCCCGGTTTAAGGCTAGACTCGTCGCCCAAGGTTTTAAGCAAGTACGGGGAGAGAGCTACGACGAGACATTTAGTCCAGTTATAAATTTCAGCTTAGTCCGTTTCTTTTTCTCCCTACTTGTAGTTTCCCAAAAATGGTCGCATGTACAATGCGACATTACAAGTGCTTACCTCTATGCGCCCTTAGAGGAAGATATTTTTATGACCCAGCCACCAGGTTTTGTTGAACCAGGAAAGGAAAACTTGGTATGTAAACTACAAAAGGCTATTTATGGTTTACACCAAAGCGGAAGAGCTTGGTATTTTGAAATTGATAAGGTGTTACTTTCCATAGGCTTTACTAAACTTACGAGTTGCAACTGTGTCTATATTTATAAATCGAAGCTGGTATTACTTTTATATGTAGACGACTTAGTAATTTTTGGACAGAACCCTAAAATTATAGATGAGGCATTTAATAAACTACAGTCTTATTTTGATTTAAAGATCCTAGGTAAGACAAGAAAATTATTGGGTGTAGAGTTTGTTGAAGAAGAAAACTTTATGACGATGCATCAAGAATCATATATTGATGAAATTTGTAACCGTTTTAAGTCTTTTAATTTTCCAGTTTCATCACTCCCAATAAGTAAAGGCTGTATATATACAAAAATGAACTGCCCTCAAACTTATACAGAAATTGAAGAAATGGCTCATATTCCCTATCGCAGTGTTCTAGGATGTTTATCCTTTTTATCTAGTAGGACGAGACCCGACATAGCTTATGCCGTGAATATATTTAGTCAGTTCCAGTCAAACCCGGGTATGACTCATTGGAATGGACTATTACGTTTGCTAGGGTATGTAAGCAGTACCCGTAAACTACGGCTTAACTTAACTCAGGGTAAGCCCCAGGTTATTTGTTTTTCGGATGCAGACTTCGCTGCAAACCGTGATGACCGCACCTCCTTAGGTGGTCAAGTGGTCTTGCTAGACAAAAGCCCCGTCAGTTGGCGTACGTTTAAAGAAAAGTGTGTCAGTTTATCAACGATGGAGGCTGAGTTTGTCGCGATGACCGAAGCCGCCAAAGAGGTTGTCTGGTTAGATCGGATTTTGGAGGAATGCAATAATTCCGGTATTTTAACTGTGGGTAAACTTGAGTCCCGTCTTTTTGTAGATAATAGAGCTGCAATAGATTTTATTAAATCTCCAGTCGAGAACCAAAGATCAAAACATATCGACGTTAAACTTTTCTTCATAAGGGACTTGATCCAAAGAAATGTTTTTGGGGTTACTTATGTTAAAAGTAAAGATAACTTAGCTGACATCTTTACTAAACCCCTGACCAAACAAGAGCTTCAACGCATAATAAAAGAATTTTTCTCCTTATTTTAAAACATTGTTTTTTTTTATACTGAGACTGGTATCTCTTTGCATTGTTTTATTTTTGTTAATAGATGTATACAATGAAATTATATATGGTTCAAACATAAAGATTTTTCTTATGGGGGAGTTTTTGGTAGAAATCATTTAGCTCATTTATTTGTAACATCTCTTTTACTCATCTTTAATATGTATGTATATATAATGATTATAGTATCAGTGATTATGTCTATACACTCTGAAATAGTTACCAATATGTTCCTAATTTTTGTTCTGCAAAATATAACCATTTTCCGTATAATTGACATTGTTTTTAATGTGTATGTGTGAATGAAGTCATTGGCCAATGCAGTGTGAATGATGTATCTTGTTATGTATATATTTGTATATATTGTGTGATTTTAATCCTATATGTTTACATGTCAATTCTTATAATCCACCTACTTCTTCACTGTAATATTTATTTTAAAGGAATTATTTACTTTTATGTAAAATGTTTGTGTAAAAGAGTGTAAAAACTTGTGCTATTTGAATGAACCACTGAAACTCCTGTCCTCAACTACATTTGTAATGCGAATTTGTAATTGTATTCTCTTATAATGGTTTTTTTTTGAAAATGCAATGTATAGAGGAAATATACTTAGCTTGCTGTACGCAATTTTGTTGTACAAGATTTTTTTGGTTTAGTTAGAGAATGGGTGTTAGCATAACATGGTCGGAAGTTCTTTGGCTAGGTTTTTTTGAAGCAGTTTTTTTTTAGCAAGTGATCTGAGGGGGGGCAAAATGTTAGCAAAACGTGTGTTTGCTACCCTTTTCTTTCTTTGATCACATCACTTGCGATAATTTATATTACGTAATCTCTTTAATTATTCAAAGCTCGCGTCGTTGAGCGCGAGCCTGTTATCTGCCGTCACGTAACGTCAGCGTCGTGACGTATTCGACTGGCTATAAATAGCTCGCGTGTGTAGTCGGCCGGAAGGAGATTGGTGCTGTTTCTTTCGACACTTGTTGCTCGGTTTGAGCTCGATACGAGCGTATTACTAGTCTGCCACTGTTTTTTATTTTTGGCTTTTATTGCCATGCAAATACAGTTTTTTTATATACATTAACAGGAGCCTGCCGCCGCCATTATTTAGCATTCCTTTTGAAGCGACATCTTCGCTATTCCGCTTTTAAGAACGGATAATTTTCATTTACCGGCTTATTCATCATCGCTTGCATGTTTTCTACACCTATCTTGTTTTCAGACTGACCAGTTTATTTCTTCTGTAAAAATTATAAAGATCTGTACAGACAGCAATAGTACTGGTAACGTACTTCATTTATTATTTGTGTGTTATAACTTGCATTTGTTTTTTTTGTTACTTACGTTGTGCATTACGAATAAAGTAATTATTGTTAAATCTTAAACCCTTTCAGTTATCTTTATTTTGTTGCAATATATTTTTAACTTAATACATTTCTAGCTTCAGTATAGTTGTTTTTTTATTGTAAAGTTAAAGAGACATAGTTACCTCAATTTACCTTTTTTTTCACGCTTCCTATGCTTTACAGGATATACTGCTTTTAATTTAATTGCCGGGCTTTAACAAACGGCAAACTTGCCCGTTGCCCAACAGGTCTTCGTGTACATGACATCTCTCGGGTCCACTGGTCCCAACACCTCCTCACAACACAATCAGAGCGGCCTAATTGACGAGCTACTCGCCTAGCTGATCACCTAGCTTCCATCATCCCGACGATTCTCCCCCTCTCAAACTGCGACAACTGCTTATATTGTCTTCGAACACGGCATAATGGCATGTATATCTCAGCTGTTCCTTTGTAAATGACTCAGCACACTCAAACAAGCTTTGGTTACCTGTTTTATACTCCACAGGGTACGATGTTCAACGCCCTCTACCGGCTATACGTAATGCACAATCACGCTGCATTTCTAATCATTTGCATATCTCCCCGACATGTACCATCATTGCAAGTTTTGTTACAATCCCGCAATTATTTCTTGTTGCGCTAATTTTTTTGTCCATGAGTGTATTTGGTTTCTAAAAATGATAACCATGTAGGATCCCTGTACTTTCTTTTCATTTTTATCTCTGTTAAATTTAAATGTTAATAAGTTTCTATGATAGTCATGAAAATACAAGGTCTGACAATAAAGTTCGGTGAGTAGTCCTGTAATATTAATGAAAGTTACCTTACTGTCCTTCGAAATAGTCACCTCCCATAACTATGCACCGCTGACATTTGCTATACATGCTCTGGAAACTTTGCAAGAGGTCTTCTTTTGGGAAGGAGTTCAAAAGCCTCGTCATGTTTCGTTGGATGTCAGGAATATCGTCAAATCTCTTTCCTTTCAAAGCGAGTTTGAGTTGTGGGAATATGAAGAAGTATGGAGGATTGAGATCTGGTGAGTATGGTGGATGTTCAATTTGCACCACCCCATTTTTTGCCAGGAACTGTTTGACGATATTGGCTGTGTGAGGGCGAGCATTGTCGTAAACAAAAAACCATGAACCTTGCTGTGCATACTGGGGTCGTACCCTGCATAGACGTTTCATGAAATGGGTCAAAATTTCAATGTACCCTTCAGTATTCATCGTCGTTCCCTCAGGTAGAAATTCCTTGTGGATAATGCCTTGACTATCAAAAAAGGTGATGACCATCGTTTTGATGCGTGATTTTTCTGCTCTGACCTTTTTCCAACGAGGTGATGCAGGAGAGCGCCATTCCATGCTTTGCCGTTTCGTTTCAGGGTCGTACCTGAGACACCAAGATTCATCCTCAGTGACAATACTGTTCAAGAAGTTTGGTGTCGCATCCGCCGTTTCGACAAAATCCTGTGAAGCCTCTAAACGTGCCTGCTTGTGATCGTCATCCAAGTGATGTGGCACAAGACGACAACACGTTTTTCTCATCCCTAAATTCTGGGTAACGATTTGTCACACGGAACAAACTCACTAAACAAGCACTTTGTAAAACAAGTCTTACACGGAACACAAAAGATGCTCAACTGAACAACGGTGAGGGCAGATGGTCAACACCTACCGCTACGCAGGTGCAGCATTTTGTTTCGCCAGTGTTGCCAGATCGGCCGTTCTGACTTCATTCACCGAACTTTATTGTCAGAGGTTGTAGTTTCTTTATATTACCCAGGAATGCTGAACTAGTTCTCACTTGACAGTATAAACAAGACTAAAATTGCTAATAAAAATGAATTAAAGTTTTTATCATTATAGTGTTTTTGCTTGTAGTGCTTATTGCAATTAAGTTTTAAAAAAAACAGAGAATGAGAATTTTCTTTTAGAAAAAAGGAAATGATCATAGAAATTGTAGAGACAGCTGTTGAAAAAATTGAAGAGAAAAATGAGATAAAAGTATTTAAATAAGCATAATAAAAAAAGAGAGGAATTATTTGTGTTAGCTGTTTGAGAGTGCTCTGATCAACTCTTGCTATGCAAAGAAAAGAGTAAAAAATTTATTCACAATATTACTGTTGCTTTAATTTGTGAAACAAGAAGATTGAAAAGAGGGTAACAAAACAAAAATTACCAGATTATATATCTAGCTTTAAAAATATTTCAGGGTATCTCAACAGTATAAGAGAAAGATAACTGGAAGAAAAAAAAGGGAAGAAATTCAAAAGGCCTCTGGAAGAAGTGTAGTTTTGGTTGTTTAATCACTATTTGGTCTCTTTAAAAAAAATTTTCTCTTTTCTCTAACTCTGTTGCTGTGATATGAAACACAACTGCAGGGCTCAGAGCCCTGCAGCTGTCTTACATAGTCTAGAGATAAACACTTTGTCCTACATGGTAAAGACAGTAAGTATGATGAGCTGAAACATCTGTAATACAAATGTACTAAAATATTGTAAAATGGTATACAGATATGAATGAGATTTTTTTATAGAGAAATAAAAACTTAAGAACCCAAAGAAGAAATATTTGACCATCCAGCTTAATAAAAATTACATTGTATAGTTTTTCAACACTAACATCTCAAAGATGTTAATCTATGTTATGTTAACATCTGTGTTAACTTAACATCTTTTAATGAAATACTTAATTTAGTGTTTAGATTTAATATTTGATTGCATTCTTGTAATGTTTGTTCTAATCTTACTTTCCAGGTGGATCAAGGACCTCCACTACATTCAATGGCATCTAGTATGCATAATGTTCCATCCCCTGTTGTCCCTGAAGCTTATAACCAGCGTATTGTTCATCCTGGCATGGAATCGGTGTCTGACCATTTACTGTCTGATGCAGTACCTGATCATCTTCAGCAACCTTCTATGGACAAAACAATGCCAAGCCATTCTCCTATGGCAAATACGATGAATCAACAGTCTCTCCAAGACCAGTTGACACAACCAAATAATATGGGGAATCTTCCTTGCATGGAAAATAATTTACATCCTTGTTCCGAAAATGATATGATGCAATCTCATATGGATGGCCATGTATTACAACCACCTGTTGATGAAGATGTTACACAGCCCTGCTTAGCTGAAGATTATGCGCATGCTGTGCAACCTCTTGTTGAAGATACCAGTGCATTGTCTGCTACGATTCCTAATATGTTATCAAACAATGATCATAACAATTTGCCTGTTGTCAATGATCACATAAATGACTCTGCCACACAAAACTGTTCTTTACCACAAACTGAAGTGAATCAGCAAGCAATGACCCAACAGCAGTCAGAAGCAAATTCCCTGTTTGATTCGTTGAATAATGGTGACATTCAAAATCAGAATCTTCAGACTCAACACCTAGATACTCAGAATAATGAGATCAACCAAAATGACACCAATGCTCTCCAAAAGAATGACTATCCGATATCTGATGAAGATGATGATTATGGTGCTCCTGCCAGTGTGGGTCCTGTAAGTATATATTTTTTCCATTAGCTTCAGCTTTTACTGGAATTCTTGTAGCCCTTGAATAAACTACATTATTCCATTTCACCATCATTTCTTTATTATCATTATTCCTTGAATTCCTAGGAAAAGTCCATGAGTTTTTAAAAATTATTATTTATACAGCAGCAGACTTGATAAAATACTGTTTTAAAATACTGTATATATAATTATATCCATTATAACTGAAATTTTTACCTCTGGTCCAAAAAATCAGTTTGATGGGTCCAATTGAATCTCAGATTTAAGCCTTTATATTGCATATTTTAGGTATTACATGCCAATTTTTCACATTACCACTCCACTAGGAGTTTATTTAATGAGGTTGGGTAGAGGTAATAATATATTTATATTAAAAGATATTTGGAAACTACTTGCTGCTGTTGCTGTGTATTTTTATATGTGGTTTATATATAAATTCTTGAACAACATTCTTAATTTCTCCACCCTGTATGGCATGGTCATTTATTTGGCTACAGAGAAATTTTTCTTGATCTTTATAAATGTAACCAACTGAACATTTCTAGAAAAATATTTTGTGTACATGGGATTGTAATTGATTTAAATTTTTATTTGGTTTGTTACTTGTATTTTTATGATTAAAAAAACTTTAAAAAAATAAAGACAAAAATTCTGCATTGTAAGGTCAAATATGCATATGAACGTTAAAACATTATCTATTTCATTGCAAATCATATGCTAGAGCCATTGCAAAATATGCAGCATATATTATATCCGTTATTGAAATTTATTCCTCTTGGCCAAAAAATCAATTTGATGGTCTAAGTCAGTGGTCGGCAAACCGTGGCTCGCGAGCCACATGTGGCTCTTTGGCCCCCTGAGTGCGGTTCTTCCACAAAATACCACGTGCAAGCGCGCAAGTACAGTGCGATTGAAATTTCGTGAACGCGTATCAAGTCGTATCTTTGCATCGTGTTTTACAATGTATTACTTCCGAGAGCGTCTCCCGGTAGAAAACACTAGACTAGACAAAATGGTCTTCGAATATAACCAACCAGCAAGTCGGAGATTTTAAATTGGTTTTAGCTTTATCAATAGCAGTTGACGAGTCTTGTGACATAAATGATACAGCGCTAGTTTAACTTTTTGTACGATTTATTTCATCTACCGGTTCTAAAGAAGAACATTTAGAATTATTGTCACTCAAAGGTCAAATACGTGGAGAGGATATAGCAAATGCTGTAATTGAGTGCATTCAAAAAATTCATATTCTACTCGATAAAATTGTCTCAGTTTCAACAGATGGGGCGAAAATTATGACCGGCGCAAGATACGGGTTTGTTGCTATTTTGAGAGAAAAATCACGAGGTACTTACAATGAGTCCATTACCATTGCATCATTCATCTAGATGCGCTTTGTGCGCAGACGTTTTCAGAAGAAATTTGCGAAGTTATGAAATTGGTGATTAAGATTATCAACTCCATTATAGCTGAAGCTCTTAATCATCGCCAATTTAAAGAATTTTTAGTTGAAATGGAGAGTGAGCACGCAGATCTTCTGCTGCATAACAAGGTACGTTGGTTTTCAAGAGGAAACGTTTTGAAACGTTTCGCTTTCTTAAAAAACAGAAATTAAGCATTTCTCCTTGAGAAGGGTGTTCACTATCTAGAACTACCGAACGATCAGTGGATCCAGAAATTTTATTTCATGGGAGACGTTATGTCTCATCTAAATCAGCTTAATTGTAAACCAGAGGGGAAAGGATGCACAATTTTTTCAATGTTAGAAGTTATTTCATTCAAAAACAAATTATCTCTTTTTACTCAAGATTTTGATAGAGAAACTTAGATCCACCGTCCAAGCCTGTTGAAACATCGCCAAGAAAATAATTCTGATATTCACATTTTCTATTTCAAAACAAAACTTTTAAATTTTAGGGAAGCTTTTCTCGAAAGGTTTCAGGAAGTCAGAAACAGCAAAGCGACGTTAGCTTCTGTTAAAAAACCTCTTAATGCTACTGTAACATAATTAAATTTTTCTCCCTTTAATATTAAGCCGGGCGATGGCCTAATGGCTAGGGCGTTGGCCTTCGGTACCAGAGTCTGTGGGTTCGAGTCCCACAATCGGCATGGATGCTTGTAGCCGTTCGGAATCGGGTTTAAGCAGTAGGTCCCGGTCTAATTAGCCCTCATGTAGCAAAAAATGACGTAGCGCGCACAGACCAAACCAAACCCTTTAATATTGACATTAGAAACTTTGAAATGCAGTTACTGGATTTAAAAAACAAAGAAATGTGGAGTTCGAAATTTGAATGTCTTTGTGTTGATATAGAAATATTGGAGATAAACAAATGTGAACTTAGTTCACAGCACAAGTGGTCTGCTTTCAAAGATCTGGAGAAGGAAGATATGATTTTTAACACCTAGAACAGTATTGCTGACTCATATAATCAGCTGGAAAAACTAGTGTTTGCTGATCTTTCTTATTCGGGTCTACATATTCATACGAACAATCATTTTCAAGAATGAATCTTATCAAGACTAAATTAAGTATTCATCTTATTAATGAGAACCACGAATCGTGCCTAAAATAAAAAACAACATGCAAACTTGACTTACCCAAACTTTCCAAGGAGATGCGAAGCCATTGTTCATATTAGTGTTTGTCTGTCATGATTTAATTTTATGGATACTTTACAATTTAATTTTATCAATAAATAATATCGATATTAAGTATGATATCAAGTTTTATTCAACATACCTATAGTTTAACTAAGACTTAAAAAAACTTTAAGTACAGTTTATTAAGTTAATGTTAGGGAGTGCTGTGGAGTGATAGAAGATGTAGTGTCGAGGATTGAGAAAGTTATGTTGAGATGGTTTGGACATACAGAGAGGATGAACGAAAGGAGATAGACGAAATAAGTATACAAGACGAGTGTGGATGGAAGAGTTGGAAGGGGTCGACTTCAGCGAACGTACCTTATTCAGATTGAGGACTTTTTAGCAAAGGCCAGCTTTGGAGTATCCTAATTAAATTAATAACAATGCACCTATATAGTTTAAGTTTAAAAAATTTGGCTCTCAAAAGATATTTCAGTCACTTTTGACATTTGGCTCTGTTGACAAATGAGTTTGCCGACCACTGGTCTAAGTGAATCTCGGGTTCCACCCTCTATTGCATATTTCACTTATTTTATTTAGCTTTTGTGTATTAATTACCTTTTTTCAAATTTGACTTGTTGAATAGGCACTACCTGAAGAACAAATGGCTGATGAAACCTATGAGCAGTTTGAGGAAAGGATTTTAACTAAAAGAACGGTGCACATGCTGCACATAATAAACAGCAAATTAGACAGAGATAACCACGTCAGTTTTTCAGATGTGATCAGGAATAATAAACGTAAACAGGTAAGTTGTATCTAATTTATCAGATGTCAATACATTTAATTACAAATTTATGAAAATTTAGTTGCACTCTGTCAAGTCATTCATATTGAAAATTTTTTTATAGAATTCGAAAATTAAGGACTTTTTTGCACATGACTGAATAATTAATTTTAGTAACTACCTTAAAAGCTGTTCATCTCTTTTTTGGAAAAATAGAAAATTTTGTTCTACACTTCATTTTGAAATAGGCTTTTTTTTGGGGGGGGGGGGGGTGAAATGAATCTAGAAACCATATTTTCATTAGTGTTATGCTCTGTTTTATTACTTTCCATCTACCTGTATAATCTTCCTGATTATACCTTATAATCTTCCTTCAACAGTTTGTCCTTTGTCTGCATTTGAGTAGATGCCAATTCGTTTCTAAATTAATTAACTTGAAGTATCCCTTTAAAAAAAATTTTTTTTTAATATATATTTTTTATGCATATTGAGCTTATGCTTATATGCTTTTGCTCTGTTTCTTTTTGGAATAATAATTACCCTTATTTCCTGCCTATAATCCTGAAATTATATGTAAAAAAAAACCTTTTTATTTCATAGTGTAAATTATAGGCTGCTGCCTTATAATTCAGTTTTTTTTCTCCCCCTTTGAAAACTGCCAAGTAAAATTTATATTTTTGAAAATGGCTAACCTGGGTTTTTATGTAACTGACCGTACTATTGGCTGTCAGTTTCATAGATTGTGATCCAAATTGATATTGAAATTTTAATGGATTCAGTACTTTTTGAATAATGCATCTCCAAACTAGCTTACTGCAGGTCCCTTTATGCACAAGAAATGGAGTATTTAATTTAATACATTAAATGCAATGACTGTATCGAACACAATAATTCTTTAAAATTTTAATGTTGATATTTCCCTTTATTATCAATAACCTTGTTAATTAAAGTATCTTATTTTGTTGTTTTAATTTGCTGTTTACCAAAATAGTTATAACAAAGTAAATGTTGTGAGAAATGTATAAAATACCAAAATAGATTGACATCTTATATTGCTATTAATAACTTCATGTCGGGTAACAATTATGTTGATGTAGTTTCAAGTAATGGTCGTTTAAGTGCATTGTTTCACATTGCAAATATGTGATATCTTTGTTTACCCTGGAGCCTTGTACTTAGTAAGTGATATTATAAAATGAGGAGAAATCAACGAGGGTGGTTGGTTGTATTTCTTAACTATCTATCATTTTCAGTTATAGGATGAATTTGCTCATTTAAAAAACATCTTGAGCAATTCTTTTTTTACTTTTATTGACATTAAATAAAAAAACTTAAATCTTTAATTAAAAGTTTACAATTATTTTAGTAATTAATTTTTTATTCCTTCTTCAAAGCAAGAGCATATTATATTGTTTCATCTTGACTGATTAATTCTGTTGATTTATCTGCAGTAGTATGTATACCTTACAGCTCCATTAAACATTCATTTCAAGTATACAATCTCTTTTAATTATTTTTAGGTTGCACAGAAATTTTACACCTTTTTGGTTCTGAAGAAACAGCAAGCTATTGAACTTGAACAAAATTCATCATATGGGGATTTAATCATAACGAGAGGCCCAAAATATAGTGCTGTATATAATAGCAACTGAATGTGTTATAGATATTGTTTGGGGAGAGAGCTGGGAATGAAAATGCCTTTATACCCATGCAAAGGTAAAAGCCAAAATATGTGCTAATGCAGTGAAATCACCTTCACCAGTTTCTAGGGACCAAATGTGATACATAAAAATGTGTGCTTTATCGTTAGACAATATATATATATTTTGATGTTACATGGGAATATTTTTGTTGTTTAACTCTGTTCAAGAATTTTGGACAAATGTGGTCAGAGTAAATTCTTCATCAGTGCTGTAAATAAGAGAATTCATAAGTGTAGTTTAAAGGTATTTTCTCATCTGAAATCCAATCTACAGGGTTCATACTGGTAAATATCCTTTATATTCAAAAGCATTATCTTTTCAAAATCATCTGTAAATAAATATTTGTATATGTAGTCTAATTTAATCTCAATAATTCTTTTTAAAACTCTCTAATTTACTATTTCCAACAACATTTGTAGATGTTCATTCTTTTCCCAGTATTTGAAACCATGTTTTATTTTATTTTTAAGTATAAGCATCTTAGTTTTGGGAAAGCTAATCCATTATTGGAATATTTGTGTATATTTATTTTTCATCATACTGTCTTTGTATTAATTCTTAGGAATTCCTATGAATTTAAAAAATAGCTTGAATAAAATGCATTCTGTTTCTGATGATTTTTTAGGTACAGTGAAGTAGGCAGCCGTTTTTTAAATCTCCTATTATGATTCTCATTAGAATTTTAGCATAAATTTGTTTTATCGTTTAATACAGAAAAATTAATTTCAATCATCCCTTTTCATAATTGTTTTTATGACAAATTGCCTTTATTTGCATGTGATGTATAATTTTTTAAAAATATATTTGTAACAAAAAAATGTGCATGACAGTATACAGTTTTCAAATGTTTCATAATTTAATCTTTCTGCTTCAAACATTTGAGAAATTCCCTTGAAACAAGGAATTGGCTCTTAGAAGTATAATTTTTTTTTTAATTACTCCTATTCTACAGAACATATACCATTAGGAAGGAATTGTTTTATATTAAATTAGCATGAACATAATAGCATGATAAATTATTTCTTTTTGTATGTATACAAACATCTTGTCAATCCTTATTGAATAGGGATTTGAAGGAACACAAAGCAGGTTTTAAAGGTATTCGGTAATTGAATATCAAGGGTTGCATTTCTATCTATAACCGTCTTAGATTTTAAAATGCTAATCCTCAATATTAAAAATTATTCAATTTATTTACATGTTTAAGTAATTATAGACATAATATACATATGAACCCTAATATGTGAAAGTAAAAATTTGCACTTTTATTAAATCTAATTGCCTATTGAATCCTTAATCCTTTTGTTCTTAGCAAATTTTGCTGTGTATATTTTGTTAATTGTTAAAATTTTAATTTAAAATAACTCTTAATGAATGTTTGCACATGAATTTTTGTATCAAGGTATTGGTAAGTTGATTTCATTGCTCCCCAAAATCTTCTGGTATAACTGTACATAAGGCAGTTTGTCGTATACCAGTGTTTCTGTAAAGCAATTTATTGATATTAAATCTATTTTTGTATTCATATGTATATAAAATACTGTTTGGAGTTTTAAAGTTTTCACCGAAATTTATACATAAAATTACACATGACTGTATACATTATCAAACATTATGCTATTGAATCATTCTCTGTTTAAATTATTTGAGTAGCTGATTTTAGATAATCTGTTAGAAAATGGATACATAGACTTTTACTTATGAGACAGAAAAGGATTGTAATTGAATTTTTTAACTATGTTAATGTTTTTGTTGTGCCACAAGAGATGTGTAAGCTTAACCTAGCTATTGCACCCATCATTTCATGTGTAATTCTAAGGCATTGTAGTATAATAAAAAAATTAAACTTTTTCTTATTATAAATTAACCTATTCATTTTTTTTTCCTTAAAGAAAAGTTTTATGTTAAGTAACATGCATGAATAAATTCTGTATTTTTTAATTTTCTAAAATTTCAAAAGTAAAGAATTAGTTAAAAAGTTTTATATCGTTTCATAATCATTTTAATGTGCACATTTTTCATTTAGCATTTGTATTGTATTTTTTGTTCTTAAGTGAACTGTGAAAAATAATCAGTGTTTAGGCCTTGAGAAATTGGGTTGTACAGTTAACTTTATATATACAACAAATGGTGAAAAATTTTACCTTATTTGTGTGTGTGTATATGTATATGTGTGTGTATATATATATATATATATATATATATATATATATATATATATATATATATATATATATATATATATATATATATATACATATACATACACACACACACACATGTAATCTGTAATAATTTAGAGGCATTAGATAGGGTTCAACCCCTTTCTCTTTACCTTTTACTGTATAATCAAAACATAACATTTTAAAACTATGTTAAATCAGTTTATCAGGCTGAAAAAGAATTGATTGCTATTATCTTTTATAAATAATTGAGTAAAAATTAACTGTGCAATTGATTGTCTGTCTTTGTTTCTTTTAAGGCTGTAGTTTTCGGGGTTTCAAAGTTTTAGAGCTACTTCTTTAAGCTAAAAGAATGTGATTTATTAAACTTCATTAGCTAGTTACATATACTTTCTTTGGTTAAAATCTCCCTCGTTTTCTTGAAGTTTTATGTAAGAAAAATGTTTGCTTTGATGACGATAGTAAAAACTACAGACTGTGCACAGTTTTATTGTGGGTTTTGGTAAATGTAGTGACACTGCAATATTCAGAGATTAAAAAAAAAAACTGTAAATCAATCCAAATAAATCACACATTTTTCCATGCTTTATTTTTTTTGTGATATTTTGGTTAATAATGAGTGGCAAATACTATATAATTTTTGAAGAGAATTTAAATTCTGTCCAAGGTATATAGTAACTGAATGGTAAGAATTTATGATATATTGCTTAATTTCTTGTTGATTTATGTACAAAACCTTTATCCCCGCTCTCCCCCATGAAATATTCTTTAAATAATATTTCTTTTTGTGGTCTGATTCACTTATTTTTCACATTTGACCATTGCACTACTTTTTTTAATGTCGAAGTCGAGAAAGTAATTTATGTGCTTTTGATTTATTTATATTGTAATAAAATATACTTATTCTTATAGATCAAAGATGTATATGACTGAGTAACTTTGAAATTTGTTTAAATTAAAGTCTTAAAAAATGAACAGGAAAGTATATTTATTTGTTGCATTACAAGGTATATACTGTGCTTAAAAAGTTCTTGAAAAGTACTTCAAACTTTGAATTTTGTTTTAAAAGCCCTTAAACATGTTGAAATTTCTAAGAAACATTTTATTAAAAAAATTATTTTCAGAACCTATTGGGCTAGTATTAAAACAAGAGTTAATACTTGTTTTTTTACTATATGAATGCCTTAACTAGTGACTTCATCTTTTTCTATTGTAATTAAAATGCTTTTTAGTTTTGATTTATCAAATTTCTAATGAGCTTTGTTATACACCACTCTGTTTTATGCTTTCAAAATTGTCCTCTGTTAATACTTACCTGCTAAAATTGTAAAAATGTTATAAGGTATTTGCCAAGTATATTGTAGCAGTATGTTGATTGGAAAGAAGTCTAATGTAGGGAAAAATTTAGGGCTACAGCTATTATACTATTTTCATGACAAGAAAAAAGTTGGAGATTTGAGTTTACTAATATTTTTTAACTAACCAATCTATTATACTTTTCTTTAATTTTTTTTTCTTTTTATATTCTTTAAATCATTGGAGTAATAAATGAATGCTTTTTTGCATACTGTTTTGAATAGAGAGTTGTATTATTAGCATGTTTTTAATAATAATTCCAAACATGTGTTTCTGAAAATCTTATGGTGTTGAAAAAAAGTAATTTCAACTGAATCACTTTATTTTCAAGAAAAAAATTTAAATTGCAAAGTTTAATTATTAAATATTTATATATTTTTTAAGTACAATTAAAATAATGTTTAAAAAATGTAAACACATTCCCCCCCCCCCCCCCCTAAATTTGTTGTTGCTTAATATAAATTCTTAGAAAATTTCAGGGCTTAAAGTATAGGCTTTTATTTTGTTATATAATAGGTGTCCAATTGAAAAATAATTAAAAGCTGTTTTTGTAGCATCCATGTACCTTATTTTTCTGTCAGTATTAGTAGTCTAGGATGTTATGCTTGTGAAGCAGAAAAAAAAAAAAATATGTACTCTTTATTTCACATTATGATGCAGTTGCTAATAAATTGGCTTCCCCTGTTTATTTTCATGAATTATCATCTCTTGTCAGAGATGTTAAAATTTTTTCTAATGATCTATAAATTTGGGTTACATCAGTCATAAAAGCACTTTTGACTATTGAAGAGTATTTATTTTAGAACATTTTAATAGTGCAAGTAATCTAGTCTTACAAAGTAAATATAAGTTATGTACAGATGAGTATAACTCTTTATGTTTGAAGGGAGAAGGATGTGATTCAAATAGCCACAAATAGGTATGAATTGAAAGTTATTGTCTAAACTTACTCTTTTTATTATTCTGAGGTAAAAATTATTCATATTTAAATAAATTTTTACCTTTTGTGACTCAGATGAAAATGTTTTAAAAATATTTGTTTCTGCTGTCTACTTATAATAAACATGCTTGAATGTCAAATTAAATTTGTTAGTTTTAAACAATTAGCAATATTGTTTTTCAGTGTACAGTTTGATTAAATCAAAATTGATAGAGGGACAATTTTTTTAAATTAATAGAATATCTATTGTAATTTAAATTACTACAAACTAATGTGAAGAAAAAAATTTTCTTGCTAGAGAAAGTTCTGTCTATTTATGGCTATTTGTACTCCCCATATTTGTGTATATACATACACATGTTGTGAAGTTTTGATTTGTAAAATTTTATGAGAATTTTGGGTGGGCCACTTAAGTTGTTATTCTCATGACTAATATGAAGAATGCCTATTCACATGTTTTTACCTTTCTTAACAATCCATTCACTTGAGCTTTTTAAACCTCCTTGTTTTCAATTTTATCCAGATGTAGTTACTAAATTTTTAGAACATATTAATTAGCGTTTATGATATGCTATATGCTGTTATTACTTCTAAAGCTCTGATAGTACTGCATAAATTCTTGTCATTTTTTCTCTGTGCGGAGTAAGTATGCTATTCTAAGTGCAATGGATTGTTGAAGGGTATTCTCATCATCAAAATTCAAACTTGTATATAGTTCCATCTTGTGAAAAAAAAGTTCAATCTGCAGTTTTTATGTAACACAATATTGGTTACATTGCATTTTATGTGTAAAATTACTGAATCACTTTAAAAAAAAATATTGCATTTTTGTGGTATTACTCTTTTTAATAACATTGTCATTAAGCCTTGTAATAAATTCATAATGTTATTACAGGATGCCTTTTAGGAGCATATTTTTTAAGTAGATTTTGTTCTGTGTTACCATTGTTGGAGCAGTTTCTCCTTGTTGAAATCATCGTTTGAATACTTTTTTCATCATTTGTTTTACATGTTCTCTATAAATGCTGTTGCGAAGAAATATTGTTAAAAGTTTGTATATATTGTACACCTTGCAGATTTGGAATTTTATCAGTATAACATGTGATTTAAGTTTATTTAAAAAACAGTTTTATTTTCAGAATGAATGCCTTTGACTATACTGTAATCAATAAAATTAATATAAGTTGCAAAATTTCAGGAACGAAGCAAACTTTTTCATGGTGTACTGTAAATAGTTTTCTCGGATGCAATTTTACAACGTAAAGTTGAGATTTTGCTGATGTGGCAGTGATCATGTTGTTACTTTAAAAATCTGTAATGGAGAAAGTGGTATTTTGTTAATAAAAATTTTTAAATATATTGTTGTTTTGCCTTAGTCATCTCGTTCATATTATAGTATGAATTATCACAGAACTCGTAGTTTTCAACAAGGCTCAAGGTTTTTTGTAGTAATTTTTAAGGACTAATAAAACCAGTTTTAAAAACCTATGCATTAGATTTTCTTCGAATGCTGAAAAATGCCTATATTCTTCTGTTTCTCAAAATCCGTACGTTCTGAAATAAGGATGGTGTTCAAACAACGGAATATGAAAGAAACAGCAGTCTTGATAATTTGAAGTTGCGTAAATTTCCATGCGATCTCCTGAGCATGCGTAAATGAGCTTCACAGGTGAGGGGGTGGGGGAATCCAAGGATTATTGCGCCATTTTGCTGCTACAAAATAATATTCGTACTAACTGTGTGTCGATTTTAGATTTTCTTAATATCCTGAGTCTTAGTTTTTTTCTGATCATTAACAATGTATTTTCGTCGCATCCTCACTCTATCATCGGCTGATTGCGACTTAATAGAAGGCCTCATCTTTAGCCATGTCCACACTTTTGCGCTTTCGAGTTCGATTTCGCTTTCGACTTGCTGTTCGTTTTTCCTTTCAACTTAATTTGGAACTTAGTTTGATCCAACTTAGTTTGATCCATGCTTCCCGGCATGCCCCTAGACGCTTTCGATTTGTTGTCCACATTTGTTCGACAGTTCATGCCTCACGAGATGAGAGTCGGACGGTTACTGCTGCGTTTCTTGTGATTTCGCGGAGTTTTTAAGGTGATCACTATTTTTACGTAAAGCAACAAGAATAGACTACAATTTTGGTACGGTGCTCTGTATATAAATATGTATAATCCCTCTACTTGCATATTTATCATTCATATATATATATATCTGTGTGTGTGTGTACACGTGCAGGGGACAATGATCTAAATGAGAAGACTAAAAAAAAATATAAATTTAAACATATTATTCTTTATGTAATACCTCAGTAATCGATTAGAGATGGTTTTTCTTATACACATAGGTTCTACATCAATGTAGTTTGATAGAGAAATTAATATCTGGTGATACGTGTGGCAACCCAACTCGCAGACAGCTCCGACGTCGCGTTCTGCGCATCTGGTTCGCGCAGGGTTGGGGATTGCCGCGGACATTGGAACACCGAACTTCACTTCACTTTCCGTACTAGTGTGGTACGCACGCTTCACTGCGATGAACCACGAGCCGGGTTTCGTAACGATTACTGTAAATTTATGTTATGTGTCAAGTTTTGAATAAAAGAACATGTTAAGTTCTAATTGTTGCTTATACCTTCTGATGTCCGTAATATGGGAATAATAGTTCCCATAAATTGGTGACCAGAGACTGACTGGACAATTTTGCTTTTGATTTGCCGCGTGGCCGACCAAGCAGCAAACCATCAGCATCGCCCCGGTTTGTCTACAATTTTGGTGAAAGTGTGCTTCATATGATCTCTTAAGCGGCTAACCATTCGGAGTACGTCTCAACTTTTTCTGGAAAATTTTTTTTTTCCCCGCGGCTGTCATCTGCTATAACTCGCACGTGGCCCGACAAGACCGTGTTTGTGAAGCTCCAAAATTTTTTTTTTCTCCACCATCCTGGTACTGTGTGTTGTGTCCTCGCTTACGATATGTGTTGTGCAAGGTTTCATACCTTACAGTGATTATTCTGAATTCTTGAAGCAAAGAATCAAACAGCGGCCACGTGTCGCACGCCTATTTTTTCGTGGTGCCTAACTGCTCGGATAATTAAGCCCTAGGACTAATTAAATGGATTATCACAACTATCTACGTGATCGGTAAGCTGTCCCATTATTTTTTTTACCGTAAACTCTATTAAACTTACCTTCTCATTATTGCGTATATATGCTCTTCCAACCCTTATCCTTTTTTTTGTGTGTTTGTAATGTATTTTCGTACTGTGCTGTACCAGATATTATCCCCGTAATTTCCTTACATGCTAGCGTTTCTTTCCTATATATATATTTTTTTTGCTAGATTATTTTTATTTTGCATTTTGGTATTGATGTTTTCTTTGCATACTTTATTTCTATACATACTTTTCTTTGCACATGCTCGATTATTTCCCTACTGAATACTTATATCGTATAACAACTGTATTTCACCTTATTCTTGCACAATTACCTTTGGCATACGTAGCTGTTGAATTGTATTTGTATTGTTTCTCTCCTTGATTTATATGATGCAACCTTCCGGAGACCCTTCCGCGAATCTTTCGCGTGTCTCCATTAAACCACTTCCTTTCTGGAAGACCAATCCATACATATGGTTTAGGCAAATTGAAGCACAATTTACCATTGCAAATATTACGGCGGACTCCACAAAATTTAACCACGCCATTGCAGCTCTAGAGTCCAGTGTTTTAGACCCAATTGCTGATTTCGTTCTAAATCCACCTGACAAGGACCAATATAATACTCTAAAGCAGCGATTGATTGAGTTGAATACCGAAAGCCAAGAGCCCAAAATCCGTACGCTGCTAAAAGGTCTCGAATTGGGCGACCAACGCCCTTCACAACTCTTGGCGCGAATGCGCACATTAGCTGGCATGTCGATAGGCGACCCCTTGTTAAAATATTTATGGTTCGCGAGGCTTCCAACCTCTACCCGAAGTAATCTCGCTACCCTGAGCGATGACTTCAGCACATTGGCTGCGGCTGCAGATAAAATTCACGACCTGGCACCCCCCGAAATAAACATCGCCAGTACAAAAAACACCAATCAAGGTTCCGAACTTGATTCTCGCATAGATAGGCTCACCCAGCAAGTGAACGAGTTATCGGCACTGGTACGTGGTCGTAACCCACATAAAGGTGCCCACCGCCGCGAGAACAGTCGATCGAGATGCCGCCCTCGCCAATACAAGGAAGCGGCCAACGGGCTATGTTTCTACCACACCAACTTTGGAGAAAGAGCCAAACGGTGTAAATCCCCATGCTCCTTCCGGCAGTCAGGAAACTAATAAGGCGACCGCCTGATGGCCTACAATGCGATCGCCAGATCAAACGCATCCTCTTGGCCGATCCCTCGTCTACAATAGAATTTCTCATTGATACAGGTGACGATTTGTCGGTAATTCACAAATCGTTAGTACCAAACGCAACAGGCACGTCAAACTTGGTTCTTTTGGCTGCCAACGGCTCGAACATCTCCACTTACGGAACTAAACTGCTCAAGTTAGACCTCAACCTCCGACGTTCTTTTACGTGGACGTTCGTCATCGCGGACGTTTCACAGCCTATTATAGGCATCGACTTTCTGAAACATTTTGGCTTACTGGTCGATGCTCGCAATAACTCCCTAATCTACAATCTAACTAAAATATCTTCGAGAGGCGAATTACCTTAAACTAATCCTAGCTCCACAAACATTTCTATTCTCTGGGGAAACTCTAGTTTCGACCAGCTTCTCAAAAATTATCCTCAACTCACAAATCCATCCCACCTTCCGTCCAATCCTACATCTACTTCTGTTTTTCACCATATCGAAACTACGGGTCCTCCTGTGTTTTCCAAACCCCGACGTCTGTCACCGGAATTATTACGGGCAGCACGTCAGGAATTCGAATTTCTGCTTTCCCAAGGCATCATTCGGCCATCGATGAGCCATTAAAACTTTCCAACGATCTGCAAATATTCTGCGATAGCAGTACCGGCAAAGTACGTCCTTTCGTCCCAGAGGCGTGCCGAGAACGTCTGTTCCACTCCCTGCATGGACTATCTCACCCTGGAGTACGAGCAACCAAGAAGCTCATTTCAGAGCGTTATGTGTGGCCATCAATGGCGAAGGACATCACAGCATGGACTCGTACCTGCTTGAGCTGTCAACGCTCAAAGGTACATAAGCACATACGCAGCCCCCTGCAGCAATTTTCTCCGCCATCTCATCGCTTCGATCACGTACATCTTGATTTGGTGGGCCCACTTCCGCCTTCGGAGGGATTCGCTTACGTGCGTGGATCGGTATACTCGATGGCCGGAGGCGATCCCGATAACGGACATCTCGTCCGAGACAGTAGCACGCGCTTTCATCAGTCAGTGGGTTGCCCGTTTTGGAACCCCTTCCGTCATCACCACCGATCAAGGACGCCAGTTTCAAGCACATCTTTTCTCTGCTCTGATGTCACTGCTAGGCACGAAGCACATCCGCACCTCGCCGTACCATCCAGAGGGTAACGGGCTAGTTGAGCGTTTTCACCGCTCACTTAAACAGGCGCTTAAATGTCACTCAAACAACCGGTGGACTGAGACTCTCCCATTAGTCCTCCTACGACTCCGCTCCTCGTTCAAGGAAGACCTCCAGTGCACAAGTGCGGAGCTTGTATATGGCTCAACTCTCCGCCTCCCTGCAGATTTTCTCCATCCTTCCCCACCCTATGCAGTCGAACCATCCGAGTTCGTCCAACATCTCCGTAGCTTAATGCAGAGTCTCTCACCAACTCCCACTTCTGCTCACCACAATCCGACCACCTTCGTGCACCCTTCTCTCGAATCGTGCTCTCATGTCTTTGTGCGCTATGATGGGATCCGGCGCTCACTACAGCATCCGTACAACGGCCCCTTCAAAGTAATGGACAGAACGGCTAAATATTACACATTGCTTATGAATGGTAAGAATTGTGTTATTGGCCTCGACCGTTTAAAGCTAGCATTCCTCACCACCAGCGACTCCCTGACGTCGCAGCATCCTGTGTTGAATCCAAATGATCCTGTCACGACTAGCGTACCTACTCCTACAACTGTTACGAGAGCTTCGCCCTCGCCGACTCCAATAACGACTCCAGTTCCAGTGTCAACGCGTTCTGGTCGACGGGTTCGGTTTAACCCCCGTTACTTGTAGCCCTCAGTACCTACGGTACTTGGGGGGGGGGAATACTGTGGCAACCCAACTCGCAGACAGCTCCGACGTCGCGTTCTGCGCATCTGGTTTGCGCAGGATTGGGGATTGCCGCGGACATTGGAACACCGAACTTCACTTCACTTTTCGTACTAGTGTGGTACGCACGCGTCTCTGCTCCGAATTCACTGCGATGAACTACGAGCCGGGTTTCGTAAGGATTACTGTAAATTTATGTTATGTATCAAGTTTTAAATAAAAGAACATGTTAAGTTCTAATTGTTCCTTATACCTTCTGATGTCCGTAATATGGGAATAATAGTTCCCATATACGGAATATAGAGAAGACTTGTTTTTTTATATGTCAAGTTATTAGAAATAGAACTACAATTTATAGCTTTGTTTATGAAGTAATAAAACCAAACAAATTCTAAGAATAGAAAACGGTAGAATATTGCTTGTTATTAAAATTTTATCTCTTAAATATATAGTGTAAAATTACACTGGCATATTAATTTATTTCTGAATAAAAGGAACATTTACTTTTGAAGTATGCAGAATATTCAAGAAAAATCGTTAGCTAATCATACTATATAATATATATATATATATATATATATATATATATATATAGAGAGAGAGAGAGAGAGAGAGAGAGTAAGAGTAAGTAATCTCTTTAATATAAAGTAAAGAATTAAACCAAGACATTTACTTCTTTTCTGAACAAAGCGGGCCATGAAGAATTACTTTTGAATTTTCATATATAATTAAAATAATTTCTACATATGTAAGAAGTTAAGAAGTATATTTTGTTATTAATGAAAATCGTTCATTTTACTTTAACATGGGGTTAAATTAAGAACACGGCGAGAAAACCATGATGGACTAAAAAATGCCTATATTTAAAATGTGTCGATGATATTTAGCTTCAATTGAAAATGATACATGCAAGATCATACGCATTTTAATGCAAGCAATGCATGACATGGGGGGGGGGGAAATTACGTCACGCAAAACGTGAATTCAGGTTGTAACCTGCTTTTATAATACTAAAACATCTATTTTTTTTTCAAAGTGGGTTTTTAATTCTTATGATAATCGATGGGGAATTTTTTATTCAGTATTTTTATAATAACAAATTAGCTGATGCATATTTTTGAAATCTTCTCCCTGTATTTCAAAAAGAAAATTTCAATGCTATAGTACAAGTTTTCAAAATTTTTTTTCAATTTGCTTTGTTTAAAAATACATTTAGTTTTTATTTTAAAACAATACACATTAATTATTATTAAATAATTATTTTAAGTGTATTAAATGCATTATGCGGAGTGGTTGACATCCCACAATGCCGATAAATTTATGTAATCATCAATCAAATTTAAAATTTCTTCCGAAGACTGCGACATTCTGAACACTGGCTTGAAAACTGCCTTGCAGAATAGAAAAGCGCATGGCATTCCGCAAGAAAATCCACTTGGGATGGATACGCTTGCGATATCGCATGCTCTATCGCGGCGCATGCGCTGTCCTGGAATTTGCAGGTGGTGACGCATCGCTCTGAGCATGCTTCACATTTCTCTCTCCGTGCGACATGTCGAAAGCGAAAGGGAACGCAAAAGTGTGGACATAGCTTTTGCTAGGGATGCGACATCGATAACAAAACATCGATATTCAATATTAAAACATCGATGCTAATAAAACATCGCCCAAAAACCATCGATGTTTTAGAACAACCATTTTTTTAAAGCTGGCTTAGTAACCTCTAACATTAATGTTACTTCGGTTAGTCGTGGGGGGGGGGGATCTAATTTTACTCTCTGATGGGTCTGACACAAATGACAAAAACTTGGTTGCTAGAGTCAGCGCATATCACATAATTTAAATCATACATTTTATTACTTTTATCAGAAAATTGAGAAAGAAATTATTTCAATAAACACAATTGATAGGACCAAAGCCATAAAGAAATATCCTTGATGTTTTCTAATTTAAATTGGTTGAATGTGAAAAATTATTGTCATATTTATTTACAAGTTGGAGAATAATTTACTTCCAGAAGGCTTAAACATTTTAGTAAAAAAAAAAAAAAAATTCTGAAGTTCATGACTGTAACACAACACAGGATCGATTTCATATCAATAAAGTATAAGGCAAAATTATTTTTTAAAGAATTTTTGAGTTTGGTTCAACAGAGTTTAATATAAAAAAATTAATAAGAAAATTTATTAACAAATCTTTTATTTTCAAATTAAATAATACAAAAGAAAATTACATATATTTACACCAATTTGAAGTACCGTAATTTCGCACGTATAGTCCGCACCATCGTATAGTCCGCAGACCCGATTTTATATAAAAAAAAATTTCAAAAATCGTCAGATAGTCCGCACCACCGGATAGTCTGCGGACTATACGTCCGAAATTACGTTATTTTAATACGGCAATATTAATGTATTTTAGAAACAAAGAACTAAGTATAAATAGAAAAAAAGTACTTACTTACTAATATACCTTCAGAAATAAAACGCTAAATACAAATAAAAAACAGTGCTTACTAATTAATCATATTTTAATTAATCACACATTCTACTACATTAACGAAAACCTTCAAAGTCCGATTCATTGGTATCAGAATTAAACAGTTCTAATATATTTTCGGGAAGAGTGTCCGAAAGTTCATTTTCAGCATCCCTATCTTCACTGTCTGTGATTTCCTCGCTTTAACTAACAATCCCGGCTTTTATAAATCCCGATCGGATGGTTGACACTTTAACACTTTTCCAGGATTTATCAACCCATTCGGCAACTTCAGTGTATGAAGCGCGTCTCATATTTCCTCCTTTTGTAAAAGTATGTAAACCTTCCGACATCCAGTTCTCCCAGCAAGCACGTACGTGGGACTTGAAACTTTTGTTCACGCTAATATCCAGAGGTTGCAGGATTTTTGTTAAACCTCCTGGAATAACGCTAAGTTCAGCACCGATGTTTTTTTTTTAACAATCGCCTTTACACTGTCTTTTATGTGTGCCCTCATGGAATCCATAATTAGTACTCCTTTGGAATTGAAAAATGCACCTTCTCTCTTCTTCCAAACTTCTTGAAACCAATCGAGCATAATGTCCTCGTTGCACCCACCCTTTTCATTGCACCGTATTACGACGCTTCGAGGAAAATTTTCCTTGGGAATTGTTTTCCTCTTAAAGATTAAGAGCGGCTTCAACTTTGTGCTGTCAGTACAGCAGGCGAGCATCACTGTGAAATAGGTCTTTTCTTGACCAGTTGTTGTTATTGATACTGTTTTCACTCCACAAGTATCGACGGTGCGATTCGGTGGGCAATCAAATGTTAATGGAACTTCGTCCATATTTATAATATTTTTTAGGGAATACTTCCCTTCTGCAATAACTTTCCTTATAAACTGAAGGAAAGAAGCTTTTTTTTCATCTACGTCGTCCGGAACAGCCTGACACATCGTCGTTCTGCTGCGAACTCTCAAGTTTTTACGACGCATGAAGCGGTAAACACAATTTATTCCTCCCTTGAAATCCGTTATCTGCATCTCTTCTGCCATGTACTTCGCTCGGAGACGGATTTTAACTGTTGAAATGGAGCGTCCGCCATTTCTTTGGTCGAGAACCCATCTCAGTAAATTTTCCTCTAAAGCTGGCCATTTTACTTTTCCGTGCCGATTGGATCGCTTTCTTCCCATGCTTTTTAACACATCCTTTTGTTTGCGCCAATTTCTCACCACTTTCTCGTCCACTTCAAAATAACGGCCCGCTTCTCTATTTCCATCTTTTTCAGCTTTCTCAACTACCTTGAGTTTAAACTCAGTAGTAACACTCCGGCGATGTTTCACAGACATAATGTTGGATCAACGTTATCGAAGATGAAAGAAAAAATATGAAAACAAAATACTGTGCAACGTGCTATCCTCGTGATAAGTGGTAATGAAATGTGACATTCGACCCCACTCACTCGGTGTTGCCAAACCACGCTATAAGTAAATGAATCACGCTTTTTTTTCGTACTCCAGGTACTTGCTACTAAGGCTCCTAAAAACCGAGCTGACGCATCAACTACTTTTCCCCCTCCCGGCTGTTGCGCTAAAGCAGTGCGAATGATACTGGGATACAAGACTCTGGTACCGCTAAGTGAGTGCTCATATCCCGGCACCGCTTGATGCGCCAGCCTGGATTTTAGGAGCTCTACTTGCTACTACTCATTCGTTCTGCACTATGCTCTATGGTTTACTATCGATACGATACGATACATACGAATGTTTTCTTGGAATCTCGCGCTGTTGTTTATATTTGATCATCGGCAGTTCACGACAGCGTGTTTTTTAAATTTCAACGATTTTAACCGTGAACGACCAGCGTATTATCCGCACTGGTGGATAGTCCGCAGCTTCAAAAATTCGCATTTTAAACACAGATAGTCCGCGGACTATACGCGCGAAATTACGGTACTGATGCAGAACCAGGGTATGGAGGAAAACTGAACAGGCTTATTTTTTCTTTACTGTAAATAACAATTATTGGGGCATATAATTATTATATGCCCTATATTTATTATTTACAGTTTTAAATAAAAGTTTCTTAACTTTGTATATTGCCATTTGTCTCGTTGCTAGAGTATCGTTCCCCCTATGCATTCGTCCTTCTCAGAATACAGACTTACATTTACTGAGTGAAAATTATGCTACGTGGTAATTTTTATATTATGGTACTTTTTCATTAAAAAAAATATATCGAGACAACGTAAAACATCGAGCACAAAGCATCGATGTTAAAAAAACATCGGCTTCAATAAATCGATGTTTTAAAAACATCGATGTCGCATCCCTATTCTTTACTACGACCTATGTATATAAAGCAGTTCCGTAACTGACTGACTGACATATAGCGCACAGACCAAACCGCTGAACCTAAAGGGCTGAAATTTTGCATGACGATTCATCTTGTAGTGTAGGGGTGCACTAAGAGCGATTTTTGAAAAATTCTTAGATTTAAAAAAAAATTAAATTTTTAAGCTGTTTTTGTAACATTCTTTAAAGTTTGCATTTAAAATAATAATCTTAGGGTTATAAAATTTATATTACGAAAAAGATCATAAAAATTCCTTTAAAATGAAATCTTTTTCGATTCTTTACCTCCATTTTCTGATTTTTAGTGAATTTTTAAAGATTAATTTTTAGACTGTAATTTATTAAATGCTGATCATGGGGTTTCTTTTCTCTTTGTGATACTTTAATCTAATTTTGCGTCACGTGCATAACAACGAAATAGATAAAAATATATTTTTTTTTACTTGCTAATGTGGCAGACGATTGCACATTATCCAAAAAAATATTAAAATACAGTAAAATATATGGTCCTTAAACTGTATTATATTAACCGTATATTCTTTAGTATGTTCTATTAGATTTAATTTGAATATTTTCTTCTACATTATTTTGTCTATAAAAATATCCTTTGCGATTTTTTATAAATATGTTTTTTGTTCTTTTTACATCAATTGCATACATGGATCGTTGTATTTATTATATATATATATATAGATTGATTGGAATTAATTGCATACATTGACCGTTGTATTTAATTTGAATGTACTCCGTAGCGAAGCACGGGTATTCAGCTAGTTGTTCCATAAAAATCACAGACAGTTATTCCCTTTTTTACTGCAATTCTAGAAAAATGAAAATCTGAAAGTACAGAGATTTATTAACCTAATTTTTAAGAACTTCAATCCATCTTCATCAAAGTGTCAAAAATCGGAAATTATACCTTGACATTTGAATCCACATAACGAACTCGGGGATAATTTTTGGCAGTTATTTCGTTACAACATGTAAAATGTGGCATTTTGGATATGCCATGTTGCGTATGGTATGTGAACTTCTAAATATTAAGAAAACTGGTATCTCTGCTTAGACAAATATCATTCATTATCTCTTCTCAGCTAATCGTGTTTATTTAGAGCCAAAGTAAATTTAGACTGCACTAAATTTATTTAAAATTTTTTTAATTATAAGAAATGATAAAAAGTTTTCATCTTCATGTATGAGGAAAAGAGGATGTTTATCTTATTCCGATCTCTAAATTGCCATTGTACATAACTATTCTTTGATTTAAATTGAGAGGGTCTATTATCAAAACTATTTTGAACATTTAAAATTTGTATAGTTAAAATATTGCTCTAAAAGCTTATTTTCTTTATCCAAAATACCAAAAGTCTATCCCAAATAGGGATGCGACATCGATGTCGATGTTTTCAAAACATCGATGTTTTGATAAAAAACATCTTTGTTTGATAAAAACATCGATCGAGGCGCGCGTGATGTGCGTCTGCGCTGAAATTCTAATCATTTGCATATCTCACCTCCGCTAATGCATGTTGTAAATTTCATGTTATTTGCATGTTTCCTTCAGGGTGTTGCATTTACAGTGGCCAGCAGTGTACAACTATAAAAATCACAGTGTTTGTAGGATATATACTGGATATTATACTGGTTAATTTTAATGAAAGAATATCTGTGCAAGTGACATTAGGAAAAAGAACTGTGAATGCTATGATTTTAGAACTTATCAACGTGGTTCATAAATATGATTTAATATTAAATGAAATATAAACATTCTCATTGTTTAGCTGGTAATAAACATATCATTTTGGGAGTTTTAGGTGTAATTACCGACCATTTATACTCTTGGCAATTTTCGGATACACGTCAATTCGCAAAGCGAGATTTTTCCGAATTGTTGTTTTCATAACATCAGTTCAGATACGTTGCCTAAAATACTCCATTAAGTTTGTATAACTGAACAAAAATAGCATATATTTCGACGAAATGTCAGAAACCTAAGACCCGCTCCATGGTGCTGTAAGGGGTTATTAAAATGTGATAACGGTTTAAAAAAGAACATGTTTATTTTTATAATAGTCATTTAATGTCTTATATGTGTTTCAGTTATATAAAAATTAATGACTTTTATTTTATCCTATCTTGGCTTTATTTTAACTTTGCTCATTCATTCTATTTTTTCAATAAAGATCAAGCAGAGTTTCTTTCGCTTTATACTCGAAAGATGGCAGCACTAAATTTTAAAAATTTATTTTGTAAATGAGTTCTCATTTTCAATCTAGAATTAAGTCATACTAAACTGTAACACCTCTCATACTTGTGATATGAACGCAAAGAGTGGAAGTTAGTCATGTACCTATACTCCCCGCATGGACGTGACCGAAATTCCATTTCAGAAGCCATGGAAATTTGATTATAGTTCGTGAAACAAAAAATAAAGTTACTAGGATTGAGTTTCAGATAGTTTTAGATTAACTTATTCTCTGATATACAGAGACATTTCAATTCTATCATCTTTCTACTTAACGAAGAATAACAATATTCGCCATATTGATTGCATTGTATATAACCACATTCATATTTTGTTTTAACGTGGTAAACATTTATCCAGAGAACATTTCCAATATACACATCGTGTTTTTGTTGGCTACTGCAGTATGGGAGCACTGGCTACATAAAGCACTACTGCTCTCTATGAGGGGAAGAAAAAAAAATGGCTCAGGAATATCCATGCCAAAGACGGTATTCGAACCCTAGCCCACGAGGTGAAAGCTTTATAAGCTAACAGCTAAATAATGTGGCCGGCTATAACTGTGTAAATATAAAATACGATAATATGCAACAGCATCAAAGATTTATCGCATTAGACAGATTGTCCAGTGATTAAATTAAAACAGTCCTGTTCTTACACTAATATATTCATTTATATGCACAGGAATACTTCCTGTGAAACGTTCGAAAGATTTTTATGTATTTAGAGCCAGAAAAGTAGCTAGAAATCTATACAGTCTATGTTACTGTTATTTGTTTAATATATTCACAGTCTCGTGCTAAACGCTTAAACTTTTCACTTCCGGGGGCAAAAATGTTTCACGAGAGTGACCATATGAGAGTCCAAGAGACAGTCGTCGAACTTTGATTTTTATGAACTATTTTAATGGATGTGTTTCTCACCCACCTTTTGAATGGAAATTAAATAGAGCAATATACGAATGATCGACAAACACATTGAAGACGCATCAGAACCTGTTCTTGTTAAGAGAACATATCTCACCAGAACGGTGACAAGTACATAACATAAAATGTTTTCCGGTTCGTTGAAACCAGGTATTCTTTTTGTTTAGTATCTCAAAGGACTGCTACACAGATATTCTGTGCCTGAAATTCAACAATTAGGAATTATCTTCCTCAATAAAAAAAATTGATTTCCTTGAAATTGAAAGCTTAAAATTTTCGGAATATTTAAAAAAACTTATAGAATATTTTAATAAATGAAAATATTGCAAATGTATCAGTGGACTAATAGATGGCGCCACTACTCATGCAATTAATAGGATGACATTTAAATTGGCGATTTAATTTAAATATTAATTGTTAATATACAATTTGTTATTAGGATTTAGTGTCACGGTGATGTACGATATCTTTTATATATGGGAGAATTATGAACAACAGCGAAAAAATTTGTTTCACGCCTTTGCTGGAGTGAGAAGTAATCTAACATAAAATCTATGGTACGTCGAGAGATATTACGAGTTCAAGTTCCTCTTAAAATTCTTTCACTTATTTCTCCCTTTATTAAAATTACAAGTTTCTTGAATAATGTGTTTCACACAGACACCACTTGGTATAGGGCAATGGCAAAGTCTCTCAGATATCTGAACACTGATCGCGGGGAATTTGGTGGATAGACGCCTACCACTGACCCCACACCATAGGCAGTGTCGATTGGATTTTTGCCGACCTCGGGCAAGCTGGGATGTGACTAGGGATGCGACATCGATGTCGATGTTTTAAACATCGATTTATTGAAGCCGATGTTTTTTTAACATCGATGTTTTGTGCTCGATGTTTTACGTTGTCTCGATGTTTTTTTTTTAATGAAAAAGTACCGTAATAAAAAAAATTTACCACGTAGCATAATTTTCACACTCAGTAAATGTAAGTCTGAATTCTGAAAAGGACGAATACAAAAGGGGGAATGATTCCTTAACAAACAGACAAATAGCAATTAACAACCAATGAACCAATCAGAGCGCTTGGAATGTTCCCGACACTCCAAAACCTTCCATGGGGTTTTATTTTACAAATAGTATATACACGAGTGCATCCATTTAAGTTTTTGTTTTGTTTTGGTTTTATATAAGTTGACGTTAATATTATTAGTAAGATGCCTCCCAAAAGTACCGTTTGGAAATATTTTTACAAAACCACTGAAAAATTGGCAAAATGCAATATTTGCCTTAAGTCCCTCAAAACTTCTGGCAATACCACGAATTTATCTGGACATTTGAAGGCAAAACATGGCAGCATTTACAACGAGAATTTTGAGTCATCAATGTAGCCCAAAGCAACCGTTTTTGTCATTTGTGCCTGCCCAATCAGAGAGTAAAATTAAATCACCCCCTCCCCCGGACTAACGGAAGTAACATTAATGTTAGAGATTACTAAACCAGTTTTAAACAATGGATGTTCTAAAACATCGATGTTTAAAAACATCGATGGTTTTTGGGCGATGTTTTATTATCATCGATGTTTTAATATTGAATATCGATGTTTCAAAACATCGATGTTTTGTTATCGATGTCGCATCACTAGGTGTGACCGACTGGGGGCGTGTGATCTTCAGAGACGAATCCCGATTCAGTCTCGATGCTGATGACCAAGTGCATACGAGTGTGGAGGTGGTTAGGCCACCGGTCCGATCCGGAATTTGTTATCTAGAGGCATACGGCGATTACACAAGGTGTGACATTGTGGGGATCGATTTGTTGGGACACACGATCACCTCTAGTCGTCCTTCAACGCACTTTGACGGCACGCAATTACGTGGACGAGATTTTAATGCCAGTTGTACTGCCTATACCAGAGGTGGGGAACCTTTTTACCATTAGAGGCCACATGTAAGTTAGGTAGTAATAAAGGAGGCCGCATAAGGTGATGAACCTATAAATGCGACTTTTATGAAATTATTATAGTTAGATATAGTTTTAACAATTTGGTGCATTATATAGAAAAATAACAAAAAAAAAAATTAAGTCCTTATTTAATTATTATTTGACATAAAAAGTTACAATATGAAATATTTTTGTATTCACATAAGGATAAAAACTTGTTATAACATTAATCATTAATTATAATTTTTTTTGCAGAAAAAATAATACGTTTTAACGTACATGGAGTCAGTCACAACAATAATAGTAAGAAAATAGGTTTTGTGTAGAGATCATATAACATGTCTGGTAGTATTGCTAAGAAACTCTGAGCATTAAATTACATATAAAGTGTAGTTAAAGTATCATACAATCAAGGTAAACGAAGCTCATTTGGATAAATATACAATTGTAGCGACTTTATACAACAATTTAAAAATGTCAACTTTATTTTGGCCGACACTATACATACATTCATGCCGTTCTTTATTTAATTCTATTGATTTGGAAATTGTTGTAATCTATATAGTTAAACATTAATAAATACTCTTATGAAGGCCGCAAGAGAAGATCACGGAGGCCAAATGCGGCCTCAAGGCCGCGCGTTCCCCACCTCTGGCCTATACTATCAAGTCACCCAGGTGCCATTTATCAGCAAGACAACGCTCGTACATATAGTGCGTGACTCTCCCAACAATGTCTTCAAGGATATGACGTACTCCCATGGCCTGCCATGTCACCAGACCTTTCGCCAATAGAGCACGCCTGGGACGTGTTTGGGAGATAACTGCAGCCGTCCCGGAATACTGGTAAATTAACTGCCCAGTTGCAAAGATTATGGCATGATCTTCCGCAGGAGGTCATAGGTGAGCTCATTGATTCGATGCCACGCCGTGTTTCGGCTTGTATAGCTGTCAGAAGTGGATTTACTACTCACTGATTTGTAACCTTTTTCATGCCATATCTTCTTAGTAATAAAACGGTCTGTGTTGGAATTAAACTTTATTTTCGGTCATACCAATAACTTTTAACTTTCAAATTCCTATTATTATGCAAAAATAGCTGATTGGTTGAGACGTCAGCAAGATGTCTGATTGTTCAATATATATGGAAGTTACCATGTTTATTTTAGCTAGCTCGATGTATGTTCAACTGAAGTTTTGTTTGTTATACTTTTAACGACGAGATGTCTTCGTCATTAAAGGACTTATTTTACTCTGCGTTTTTTTCATTTGAGCCCCTTTCAGTCAAACCAGTATGACAACAGTCTGTTCTTCTGAATTTGTAATCATTTGCTTATCTCCTCTACACTACATACATGTTAAGTTTCGTGATAATTGCTCGTTTCCTTCTGGCTGCATATATTTTTTTGTGACAGAGTATATATATATACAGGGTGATTTTTTAAAAAACTGACATTACTCGGAGCCATCTGTAGCGCGATCTACCAGCTGGAATTCCACCAAAATTGATAGAGGGGCTAAGGACGACACGGGAAAGAGTTTCCGTGAAAAAGAAAAAAAAAACTTCCAAAAGTCACCGATAGGGAAAGATATGGCACTGTTATTGTCGGCGCACCCGAAAATTTGCATAAAAGGCAAGTAAAACATCAAAATACACATTCACGACTATGTAGTCGACAGCAGCACCATTATTTCGGGCTATAAAGATAAGGGATGAATACTGTAAGAACTGGGAAGAGACAACTCAACTCAACCTCTCGCTAGTGTAGGGGAATATAGAAGATGCGGCCATGTTGGCTGACGTGAGGAGCTGCATATGTTGTATTTTCATTTATTGTATATGTTGTGTAATGTGCTGCTTTAAAAAGGAATTAAAGTTTAGCAGCTAAAAAGAATACGATCTTTTTATTTGTGTGTGTGATCAACGTCTCTCACCGCCTTTACCCACTCATCCACAGCAGAAGGATTTCTACTGGCGCAGTCGGAAGGATCGTATCAGGTGAGAGCTCTTATTTTTTGTGTAAATGCATGCTCCCGCATTTTAATATTTTAATTGTCTGGGCGAAATTATCTAGGAATAGAGTGTTTAAAGTTGTTCCATCCCGGGACATAAAGTTTCTGTTTCTCGTCAGAGAAGAAAAATCGAATTCTCACCAGAGAAAATCAAAAAGAATACTCAGTATTCCGAGTTTTATTTGTTTGTTTATTTTATTTTAATTTTTAGTGTTGTTGTACTTTCAAGGAGAGAATTTTTTTTCTCCTTTCGATTTGGAATTTTCGCCCCAGATAATTAAGAATAGTTTTGTTAAACGCATGTTTAATCAGTTTTTGCAAGCGACAATTCATCTAATTCACTGCATTTAAATTTGAAGATATTACATATCAAATAAGTTAAGATTGTTGTCTGAATTTATTTTGTTTAGCAACTACATTTAGTAATTCGAAAGTCAACCTGTCTATGAACTTCTGGTTCTGTTTTGTACATCAGTATATTCTTAAGAACTTCTGGTTCTGTTTTGGCCCCTTGCCAAGTTACTTTAAACAGTTTTCATGAAATAGCTTAAATAAGAACAATTTTATATCATTTTTTTGTGTGTAACAAATCAGTGTTTATGCATATTATAAATGGAATAATTTCGATAGAATTGTGGATTTCGTTTTGGTTTTATTTTACTGTATGATATACGTACTTGTGATTTATTCTTGATGGATATTCTTAGCATAAGGATTGTATAATTACATTTTAGGTGGGATATTTAATGTTGACGAATAGCGTGGAATAAAATAAATACGTTTGATTATTTTATATAGTGTTCTGATAAAATATTATCGGTTCTGTTGGTAACATTTAACATTCATTATTGGAAATTTTACAAAATTGAGTTGTGCATACAATATTTTTATCGAAAGTTTTGATATTTAAAGATTTTTTTTTTACAGTTTTGTGAAAATGAAACTTTAATGTTTGTTCTTGGATTTGTTAATGTTTTTTTTAATGTGTATGATATTTTGTTTCTGTGGTTACAATATTATACCACGTTAGTTCGAACAGTTTGTTTACGTGTAGTACTTACTGATTACACATTAATATTTATTCGGGTGTTATTAGGTATTTATTTGAACTTGTATTAATTACTGTTTTCAAGGGTTGACAGAGTTAGTGTTAAGATAAAACTCTGGTTTTTGGTGTTTATTAGTGTAGTATATGTTTAGAAGTGTATTATTAGATTTAACCCCATGAATCATTTATCGTCAGATATATATATTATTTTTCAGGGCTTCTAAAAAAATTCCTGTTTGTTCTAAGAATTATATTTTTGTCTAGATATATTTATAAAACTAGCCGCTGCGCGACCAGCATGGTCGCTTTTAGTTTTATATTTTCTTTTGCAAAACAACTCAACTGAAAGTAACATATGTAAGGAATGTTACTATTACCTGTCATCATAAATATACGTTGTTAAGGGGTAGTGGGAGCTCAACCAAAAAAATTATAATCGCTAAATTCACTATAACGCTGATTCTAAAACATCGTGATTAAAGAATGGAAATGTCCATTACTTCAGAACAGAGTTAAAGATAAGACTGAGAAACCCAACACCAATTATTTTAAAAATTGCATCCCTCTCTGTATGTACAATTTTCAAAATTAAGCTATCTACACTTTATCATTACATCAAATAAGAAATTGTTGGGGAATTTTTTTTTGACTTAAAAAATGGAGTAAATTCAGCAAGCACTAAAATATAGCGTGGATTACATCACTCTCTGTATGTACTATTGTTCACAATGTAGATATCTACACTTAATCATATCAAATAATAAATTGTTGGGATCAAAAATTCAGCAAGTACTAAAATATAATGTGGATTACAACTATGATATTCATAAAACTTCTTGATATAAATAGTTGAGTATTTCAAAAGTAGAAGATACTACAGTGACAGAATCAAAAGAACGGACTCTAGATAAACCTACATACAACTGTTCATGACTAAACACTGGGTTTGATATGATAGTCTAAACATATTTTGTCAAAAGCTCAGCGGTTGTAACATATGCCGGCACTATACACACGCGATTTTAAATTGCGGAAGGCCACTAATGTTTACATCTGGTAGTTGCAGCCGTTGCCACTCGGAGTGTAGAAATATCGTCGATTTTTGTGCCGCATACCTACGCATTTTATATATATAGATAAGGGGTTACTAAACACTAAGCAGCATGGCATTTTTGACTAAGGGTAAAAAAGAAGATTTACGCAATTTGGCTGAAGAGATGGGGGAAAAACCAACTCCCGAAATGAGAATAGTAGATCTCAGAAAAATTATTATAGAAAGTAAATCTTATGATGAAGAATTTGTAAAGGGAACATTAGAGATGATCATTAATACCATACTCGAGGAAGAAGTCTCCAAGAAAAATCAAATGGAGTTGGAAGTTCAGCAGAAGCAAAGAGAGTTAGAAATTCAACAGAAGGAAAGAGAGTTGGAAGTTCAGAAGAAGCAAAGAGAGTTGGAAATTCAGCAGAAGCAAAGAGAGTTGGAAGCTCAGCAGAAAAGAGAACAAATGGAGTTTGAATTGAGAAAGCTCGAAATCGAATCTAAAAGTCGGTCAAGCTCTTCTACGGTTTCCAATAACAGTGGGCAACATTGCTCAGAATTAATTAAGCTTATGCCTAGATTTAATTTGCGTGAAGATGACATCACGATTTATTTATCCCTGTTTGAAAGACAGGCCAAAAGAGTCAACATAGATACTAAAGACTGGGTATCGTGTCTTTTAACGTTATTACCATCTGAAATCGTTCAATTAATTAGTAGAGAATCGGAAGAGAAATTTGAGGATTACGAGTATATTAAAACAATTTTGCTAAAAAGATTTAAATTGAATCTTGAAAGTTTTAGGAAAAAGTTCGTGATGCATCAGAAGATAGCTGAGAAATCTTGGAGGGATTTTTGTTATGAAATAACAAATTATTTCGAAGAATGGATTGGAGGTCTAGATATCAAAGATTTTGAAGGATTGAAGAATCTAATCATTACAGATCAGCTCAAGAAAAAGGTACCGCCTGAAGTGCGAGAACATCTCTTAGATGAATGGACAAAATTTACTTCCCCGTCCAAGTTGGCGGACAGATTAGATGAATATGATAGTATACGCAGTACAGCAAAGAAATCCTTGGGAACGGTTTCTAAGGACAAGGTAAATGAAAAATTTCGTCCTCATACTCCACCTCCAGAACGGACATTCAAGAGTAAACCATTTTCTTCTCCTCAAAACACAACCAAATGGACTCCACAACGCCGAAATGAAGATTTATATGATCTAAATACAGACCAACTTGTTTTACTTGTGGAAAGGAAGGTCACACCTCAAAGTTTTGTACGAAAAATCATCAGTCTAAAAATATTCCTGTTACCGCACAAAGTAACCTAGTTCAAAAGTCAACTACTATAAAAGATGATAAAGCAGATGTGTTGACAGCTAAAATTTCCATTCCAGTATCCAAATCAGTGGATATTTATGATGGCGTGGATGATTTAAAAATCGTCGAAATCAAATGTGGAAATGTAGTTCTGAATGGTATCGTAGACACGGGCGCACAAATATCCGTAGTGCGAGAAGATTTGGTAGCCGATATGCCTTATGAAGGAGAAGGCAAAATAGAAATAAATTCAGCTTTTGGGGAAAGTGAAACAACTCCTCTCAGAATCTTTGGAATGAAAATTAATGACGATTTACATGGGGCTGTTCCAGTCACCCGTGCCGTTTCAAAGAGACTTACTAACGATTTATTACTAAGCTTTTCAGCGTACACTATGCTGAAAGAAAATATCAAACTCCACGGGAATAGCCATTGTTCGGAGACGTCAGTCTCAGAATTAAAAGAACCGAATAGTGAAGTGTCGGGATATAAGGAGGACAAGGACATGCTTCCGAATGTAACCAGTAAGTGTTAGCAGTGAGCGGAAATGAGTCTCTACAAAACGCAAAAGATGATCGCACAATAGAAGAGACAAACTTAGAGTTCGTCAAACTTCAGAAAAATGATGAAACGCTTAAGAAATGTTTTGAATGGGCAGAAAAACGAGAAAACTCTTATTTTATTGACCATGGAATTTTACAGCATAATGAATATATCTGTGGCGAAAATATTAAGCAAGTCGTGTTACCAATAGAAAAGAGGGACATTGTGTTAAAAATGGCACTAGCTGGCCATCTTGAGGAATGAAATCCCACTAGCTGGCCATCTTGAGGAAAAGAAAACCACTCAGCGGATTAAATACTCATTTTACTGGCCTACAGTCAAGCAAGACGTAAAAGGATATTGTGGAAGTTGCAAAGAATGTCAAATGAGAAAAGTGGCTACATATAAGGATAGGATCCCTATACAACCTATTGTCAGACCTGAAACTCCGTTTGAAGTATGGAGCGTAGATTGTATAGGACCATTAGAACCTCCATCGGGTAGAAAACATCGTTTTGTAATATGTGCTGTGGATCTGTGTACTAGATGGGTAGAAGCCATACCAGTAAGAGAAATTAGTGCCAAAACTACATGTAACGTGTTAATGAAGATATTCACTCAGACCGGATTCCCTAAAATGATCTGTACCGATGAAGGTGCAAATTTTACATCCAAGCTCACTCAGGCTTTTGAAAATCTCCTAGGCGTATCTCCACGTTTTTCCACTCCAGGACATCCTGAGAGTATGGGTGCTGTCGAACGTTGGAATCGAACTTTAAAAGAGATGATGAACAAAAATATTCAAGAATATGGCAGAGATTGGGACTTGCATCTTCCTTATCTTTTATTCGCGTATAGAGAAGTACCACATAGCACTACTGGGTTGTCACCATTCCAGTTAGTTTATGGGAGATTACCTCCGGGTCCTTTATCTTTGTTAAAAGAAGTTTGGACAGGCAAACGGAGTATTCCAACCACTACATCTCGTCCAATTGTAAATTATTTACAAAATTTAACTGAAAACCTAAGAAAAGCTCATGAAATTGCATCTGAGAATGCAGAGAAGTCTCAAGAACGATATTCTTCTAATTATAATCTTCGATCGAAGGAAAAATCTTTTTTTGTTGGCGAAAAGGTTTTAGTACTGTTACCTTCGTCCTCTCACAAACTTTTAAATACTTGGATTGGACCTGCCACAGTTATACAACTTACAAGACCACATTCTGCAAAAGTCGAAATGGAAGATGGGAGTATCAGGGAACTCCACATAAATAGGCTCCGACCTTACATTCAAAGAATAAATCATGTTGGTATGGTTTTCGAACTAGATGAAGATTTTGGGACAATTTACTATGCACCTGCTGACAAGAGGAATAAAAATATTGAAGATATCAGAAAACACCTTCATAATATGAAAAGTACTAGTTTATGAAGGGAACAAAACCAGGAACTCTTTGATATTCTCCGGAAATATGTAGATATATTCAGTTCCAAGCCCGGGCACGCCAAGGCTGAAGGACACTCTGTCAAAGTTACGGAGAACTGTTCGCCAAAGAGACTCAAACCGTATAGGGTCCCTATTAGTTTACAAAAATAAGTAGATCGGCAGATCAAAGAGTTTTTAGATATGGGCCTCATTGAGCCAAGTGACAGTGAATGGGCTCATCCAGTAGTTTGTGTCGCTAAGAAGGATGGAAGCGTTAGGTTATGCATTGATTTTAGATTACTGAATAATTTTACAATCCTAGACGTTTACCCCATGAAAATAGCTAGAGATCTGTTATTTGAGGTAGGACAAGCAACATTTATTATTGTAATCGACCTCACCAAGGGATATTGGCAAATTCCAATGAAAGGAAGAATCCAAGCCTTATACAGCATTTGTGACACATTCTGGCCATTACCAATGGAACGTGTTACCATTTGGAATGAAAAATGCTGGGAGTACGTTCCAGAAATCGATAGACAAGGCCCTAGCTTCTCATAAAGCATATTGTCGCTCATATATTGATGATGTGGCCATATTTTCTAAAACGTGGGCGGAACATCTTAATCACATAAACAGCGTTTTCAAGACACTAAGGGAAGTCAGTTTAACAGTAAACTTAGAAAAGTGTGAGTTTGGTAGAACTCAAGTGAAGTTCTTAGGCCATTTGATTGGATCCGGTCAACATTCCCCAGATCTAGAGAAGGTTGAAGTTATAAAAAGATTAGCAAAGCCCACTACGAAGAAAGAAGTAAGAAGTTTACTTGGACTAGCTAGCTACTACCGTGATTATATACCACAATTTTTACAAATTGTGTTACCTTTGACAAATTTGACTAAGAAAAGTGTGCCAACCACCATACCGTGGAATACTGATGCTGACCAAGCTTTTGCGAAACTCAAGGAGGAGTTGGTCAAAATGCCTTCCTTACATACTCCAGATCTTGATAAACCCTTCCAGTTATATACAGATGCATCGGCCATAGCAATCGGTGCATGTTTAGCTCAAAAGGATGGACAAGGAAAGGAAGTACCCATTGCATTCTTTAGTAAAAAGTTGAATTCATGTCAAATGAAGTGGTCTACCTTTGAGAGAGAAGCTTTTTGTGTCCTTGAGGCATTGAAAAAGTTTGATACGTGGATATTTGGTGCTGAAATACAAATAATTTCTGATCACAACCCATTGACTTATTTAACTCAAAGTGCCCCTCATGGAGCAAAGCTTTCTCGCTGGGCATTAGCTCTACAACGTTATAATATGAGCGTCACATATAGAAAGGGTAGTCGCCATGGTAATGCTGATGCTTTGTCTAGATTAAAATTTGATTCTCCTAATTAATTTTAAGAATTTATCTTTTCATGTATTTACTTGATCTTAAATGGTGTGGTAATACAATATTGCTATTGATTATGTTATTTGGTTAATGTTTTATTGGAATATATATGTATTATGTTTATAAATTTGTATGTATGTTGTTTAAATTTAGTGGGAGCTGCATAATGAAGAGCTCTCACCTTAATATCTTTTCTTGTGTGTGATAGAACAAATACTTGTTCCGAGTTTTGTTTTCGTAGCAACATCGACACTCATGTGACGGACGTGCTTGCCCCGATGGGAGTTGTAAGAACTGGGCAGAGACAACTCAACTCAACCTCTCGCTAGTGTAGGGGAATATAGAAGATGCGGCCATGTTGGCTGACGTGAGGAGCTGCATATGTTGTATTTTCATTTATTGTATATGTTGTGTAATGTGCTGCTTTAAAGGGAATTAAAGTTTCGCAGCTAAAAAGAATACGATCTTTTTATTTGTGTGTGTGATCAACGTCTCTCACCGCCTTTACCCACTCATCCGACGAAGAAGGATTTCTACTAATACCGAAAATGTTGTAAGCAGACAAATGAATAACAAAGAAATTTCCGTGCAACAGCACTTTATGCAGCAAATTTAATTCGCCCTCCTTCAATGTGAACACAGTCCTGGTAAATGACACATTGTATCCTGAACACTACGTTCTCAACGGCCAAGCGTAACATGTCACCAGGAATGTTCATGAAAGTCCGAGATATGTTGTCCTTTAGGGCCGCCAAGTTCGAGATTCCACCGATACACCTTAGACTTTAAGTAACCCCACAGAAAGATGTCACGTGGGTTACGTCCGGCAAGCGAGGTGGCCATGCAGGTGGAAAAAAGCGAATGATGACCCTTTCTTCTTTAAAGCGATGGCGCAACAGATTCCCCACCGATCTTTATAGCCCAAAATACTGGCCCTGCTGTCGAATACGTAGTCATGAATTTGCATTCTGATATTTTACTTGCCTTTTATGCAAATTCTCGGGTGCGCTGACAACAACAGCGCCATATTTTCCCCCTATCGGCGACTTTTGGAACTATCTTTTTTCGCAAAAACCCTTTCCCATGTCGTCCTTAGTCCCTCTATCAATTTTGGTGGAATTCCAGCTGATAGATCGCTCTATAGATGGCTCTGAGTAGTCAGTTTAAAAAAATCCCCCTGTATATTATATATATACACTCAAGAGCCAAAACATTATGACCACCCCTACATTTTGCAATGAATTCGCCTGGATGACGTGGAAGGCACGTGATCAGGTGGAAGTGGTATTTAACTGCTGCTGGAGAGTCTGAAGAATCATTCTTTCACTTACTTCTTTGTGTGATGGAAAGGCTGCGGATCTAAGCGACTTTGATAGAGGGCAGATTGTAATGGCTCGAAGGCTCGGAACAAGTATTTCCGAAACTGCACGACTCGTGGGTTGTTCGCGACCTACAGTTGTTAGCACTTATGCAAAGTGGATGAATGACGGTGAAACCAGCAATAGACGACATGGTGTTGGAAGTCCACACGCTATCAAAGAAAAACGTCGTCGGAGACTGTCTTGCATGGTGAAGGAAAACCAGAGCCAGACAGTGGCTCACCTGACAGCACAATACAATGCAGGGCCAAGTAGAATAGTATCGCAGCACACTGATCAGCGGACACGGTTGGATATGGGGCTACGCAGCAAACGTTCCACTCGTGTGCCTTTGCTAACCAAGCGTCATCGCCAACTGCGCCTGCGCTGGGCCCGGGAACATCGCGACTGGTCCATGAATCAGTGGGAGAGAGTTGCCTGATCAGATGAATCACGGTTTGTCATTCATCCCGCCAATGGCCGTATCAGGATACGCCGTCATCCAGGCGAACTATTGCTCCCTCAATGTACAGTAGGTCATACACAGGCCGGTGGTGGCGGTATTATGCTTTGGGGGACGTTCTCTTGGGCGTCTCTGGGACCCGTGGTTGTGGTAGAGCAGACAATGAATGCTACAGGGTATCTGAACATCATTGCGGACCAGTTGTACCCTTACATGGCCTCTGTTTTTCCAGCTGGAAATGGAATGTTCCAACAGGACAACGCCCCGTGTCACAAGGCTAAAATTGTGTTGGAGTGTTTCCAGGAACATGATGCTGAATTCCAGTTAATGTCCTGGCCGCCTAACTCACCGGATCTCAATCCGATAGAACACATTTGGGATGTCATGGGACGGCAGCTCAGAGTTCAAAGACCACCAATTTGCAATATCTCGGATTTGCGTGACCGTTGCTTAAACATCTGGTACAATCTGTCTCCGGCCATCTACCAAGGACTTGTGGCATCCATGCCAAGGCGGGTTGAAGCTGTGTTGCCTTGCCAAAGGTGGGCCAACTCTTTATTGACAGGTGGTCATAATGTTTTGGCTCTTGAGTGTATATATATATGTAATTGTAAAAATGTAAAGGATATATAGTTGTGGCCGTGATTATATAAGATCAGCACATTGCAAAAAAATAAAAGAATAAAACTGGAATTCACTTACCACACTTTATTTAAGACAAGTTAGGAGAGCATAAAAAAAATATTTTGCACGTGGTGCATCACCATTTATACCACGCATGTTGAGGTCAGCACAATTGTTAGTACGAAGATTATGTGCTCTTGGAAAATACAATTCTCAGCAAAGGAACCAGGAACCATCGGACAATTCCGTATTTCTGTAAATCTTTTGTAGACCAGTTGAGTCACACTTTATTACTCGCGCAACCACGTGCTTCAGACAACCCTCTCTCCAAGAACAAAGACGTCAGCTTCGCCGAGAACCCTCGAGGAGAGACTTTTCATAATGTCCTTCCGCCGGAGAAAAATCCACACCTTTCCTGTTGCCAACGTTCTTTTAAAACTTTGTAGGAAGATCTGGAGAATGTCCGATTGGGCGATCAGGAGTAAAACAAAACCGGTTCCGTCTAGTTTCAAGTGCGCTGCTTCCGAACCAGTTTTACGCTGATGTTTTCACAACATCTCTTCCCCCCACCAAATAAAAAAAACAAAAACAAGAAAGATGGTGATGCACAAAACCAATATAAAAATTACATAGTATCCAAAACCACATTACAAATAACAGACTAATATACACAAAAACACAATATACACTAATTGCTCTCTATAGTGTGGTAAGTAGTTCTTAAAGGAAAGAGGAAAAAATACATATAAATCTATATACACCATTCAAACCCCCTTTGTAGTAACGTTATGTCATATTAAGCTTTCAATTATCACCTTGTATCTTTTAATGGCTGAAATTCACAGCATACATATTTGTTGAATTTAGTTTTCAACTTAATTAATTCTAGCAGTTGCAAAATTGATTAAATGTAAAAAAATTTGTCTTATTAATTCTATATATTTTTGCATGAACATTTCAATGACTGTACATTGACAAGATTTTACGCAATATGAGTTTGAACAGTTGACCTTTTAATTTAGGTACAGCAGCTATTATATTTTAATTATCAAGTTGTTGTCTTGGATTAACCCAACTGTAAATTTAACTATTTGTCTTGAAAATACAATAACTCATACAATTTAGTAGGAAATTTGGATCAGCCTGCAATTTCCCAAATATGTGCCAGGTGCTTTGACACATAAACAAACACTGAATAAGTCAGACAATTACTACAATGCTAGAAATATGAGCTCTGAATGGGTCTATGGTATCATACTGAACAATAATCTATAGCAATTAACACATATGTACATACATGCATAAATAATAGAACAGGAAAAAAAAATATGATCGAAGCACAATTTATATCTCATATTCCTCATTCCTTTTAAATATTGTACCCAAATCACACAAATATTTATTATTGTTAACAACATTTAACCTATGTTATTCGCTATGGAACAAAAATTATCACCATTTGTTTTGAAAATTTTGCTAATGTGAACCTTAATTTCTCTGGCTGTGTCATCATTAGTTTCCCTTATAATATAGTTATTATTACGAAGTTTTTTCAATATTGTGTAAGGACCAGAGAATTTTGGCCTTAGAGAACCAGGATTATTAAAAGCTTTTAAGTACACCAGATCCTCGGTGTCGTAATTTCTCATTTTATTCCCTTTTAAATATTTTTCATTCCTATTGAAATATTCCGCTTCATTATTAGCACACCAACTCTCTCACTGCTTCAATATGTTGTTGTTGCAGTTTTAAATATCTAGATGGCTCTTGAGCCTGTTGGGAAGGAGCTATTTGATCCAATGGAATATTTAAATTCCTTCCAAAGAATAATTGTGCAGGCGAGAAGTTAGTGACTGCATGTTTCACATTATTGTAATGTAAAATGAAAAATTTTAATCTATCGGACCACTCAATGATTTGCTCCGATAGTGAAGCAATGGATTCTTTAAGAGATCTGTGAATTCTTTCAATCACACCATTTGATCTTGGGAAATAAATTGACGCTTTTCTGTGTTCAATATTTAGAGATTTTAAGAAGTTTTCAAATTCTGATGATGTGAAGTTCGTGCCATTATCACTCAATAAGATTTTTGGGATCCCAAATCTAGAGAAATAGTCATTTAAGGCTTTAATTACACAAGCTGAAGTTACGTTCATTAAAGGAATCGCCTCTAGGAATCTGGAATAGTGATCGATAGTGGTTAATATATAGAATTTTCCATCATGAGACCTAGGTAGCTTTCCTATCACATCGATTGCTAACATTTGTCCTGGAATTAAATTAGATTTAGTAATCATATTTGGCTTGGTTTCTAATTTTTTTGACCTATTTTGCAAACATTTATGACATTGACTACAAAAACTTTTTACGTCCTGAAACATACCTTTCCAAAAGTATTGTCTTTTAACCAACTCATAGGTCCTGTGGCTGCCAAAGTGAGGTTTGTCAGCCTCAACAAGGCAGTGTTTAATCAAAATTTTTGGAATGACAATTTTGTTTTCAAAATTTTGGATGCTGTTTGCTGAATTTGCTTTAATTTTAATCATTAATAAGTTTGTGTCTGTGTCAATAAAATATTTAGATTCTATGTCTGCATCATTTTCCAAAATTTTTTTTCTTAAGCGTGTTAATTCTTGATCTTCTAACTGATGCTTTAAAATATTTTCATTATTTAATTCTGTGATTTCAGAAGCAAATATGTTTAAGGCATTTAGATTTAGATTTTGATTGTTCTCAGTAACTCTGCTAAGAAAATCAGCTGGGTTGGAGAAACCAGGAATATGTTCAATAGTGTAGTTGAAACTTTGCAAGTATAATAACCATCTAGTGATTATATCAGGTTGTTTATCTAATCTCATATGAAAAGTTAGCGGTTTTGCATCTGTTAGAATTCTAAACCTTCTTCCATATAGGTACTCGTGATAATGCTTAACTGAAAGGTATATAGCATATAGTTCACGCCTGATCGATGGATACCTCGATTCTGCAGGATTTAGTTGTTTCGAATAGAACTCTATTGGAAAAAAATTGTCATTATCTTTCTGTAATAAGATGCCACATACCGCTGAGCGGGATGCATCAGTAACTAAATATATTTCTCTATTATCATCAATATTCCTGACCGTTGGTTTGCTAAGTAAAATTTTTTGGATTTTTTCAAAGGCCTCCTGACAACTTGTGCTCCAGATGAAAGGTACATTTTTTTTTGGTTAACTCTACAATGGGTTTGGTAATTTCAGCAAAATTGAAAATTAGATTTCTGAAATAATTGACCATGCCGCAAAAAGCTTGCACCTGCTTAACATTTTTGGGCTGAGGAAAGTTGGTGATTTTGTTAATATTAGCCTCTGAAGGTGCATAACCGTTTTTGCTTAAGTTGAAGCCGAGGTATGTTATATTATTTTGACATAATTGCAATTTTGCTGGGTCTAATGTTAAATTAAATTCCTTTAAATTTTGAAAAACTTTCTGCAGCCAGATTTGCATTTCCTGCATGTTGTCTGCTGCAATGATGATATCATCCAAGAATTACTGTACATTTTCCCCCCTTAAATTATCTAGACATTTTGATATTAATGCATGAAAATAAGATGTCGAATTTTTTAATCCAAAAGGCAAGCGTGTAGGTTGAAAATTACCAAATTCAGTAGAAAAGGCAAGTTTTTCCTTATCAGAGTCCTGAAGTTGAATTTGGAAGAAAGCTGCTTTCAAGTCTAACACAGAATACAATTTTTTACCAGCTATGTTTTGTAATATATCATTAATTTTAGGAATGCATATTTTATATGATTCCGTAATCGAGTTAAGAAGTCTATAATCAATTACCATTCGAAACCGAGGGGATTTATCATTGGGTAAGCTTTTCTTTTTAACAAAGATAACTGGAAAAGAATAATTTGAAGATGATGATTCAATTATCCCTGCCTCTAATAGCTTGGCAACCTCATTCCTGGCAAATTCCTTCGCTATCTTTGGGATAGAATAAGGCCTAGTTTGCAAAGCAAAATTATGGTAAAGTTTAAATTCTGGTTTAATTTCATCAGTTGAACCCAAAGTTTTATAAGAAATTGAAAACACCTCATAATTAGACATGAGTAAATTTAAAATTTCTTCCCTATCCTCTATTGAGAGATGGTTCAAGTTAAATTGGTCAGGTTTTAATTCTTCCTTTCGGAGTTCTTTTATTTCCTGAGATATTAAAGAGTTAATTTGATATACTGTTTTATCACTGGATTGCTTAATTTGGGATTTATTTACATTTTCAATGCAACCAATTTTAGAATTCTTTCTCAACACAATTTTTTCATTACTGCTATTTTCAACCATTAAGTAGATTAATCTATTTTTATCAATATTGTGAATACTACTATTTACAATTATGTTATTTAGTTTAGGATTAGGAGAGAACATTACAGTTTCATCACTATTGAAGTTTTCAGAGACTTTTAACGCGATGAATTTATACTCAGTGGGTTCAAGGGTTATATTAAGCAATGATCTAGCAGAATTGTTGTGATTTCTTTTATTGAAAGAATTGAGAAGAAACTCATTTAAAAATTTCATTGAAAAACTTACGATAAAAGACACTTTTGGAAAAGTGAAGGGTATGGTTAGTGAGAGAAAAATAAAGGCTTTGGAAGGTTTACAAATTGATGATGGCACGATTCTGGGAAATATCGATGATATTGAAGAAGCCCTTGTAAATTACCACTTTAAATTTGATCCGGCAATGGAAAATGAAAACATAAATATTACTGTGGATGAGTTTCAAGAAATTACTTTTACGGAAATCGATTATATTATCAGTACAATAGCAAATGATAAAGCGCCTGGTTATGACGGTTTTACATTGAGTATTATTTTAGAAATTTATAACAGTAATAAACAACTAATCAAAGGTTTATTTAATAGATGCTTAAAAGAAAAATATTTCCCCAGTGCATGGAAAAAGGCTGTTGTAATATTCTTTCCTAAGGAAAATAAAGATCTGAAATTATTAGGATCCTATAGACCCATCTGCCTGCTGCCGGTTTTGGGCAAAGTATTGGATAAGTTAATAACAAACAGGCTAAGGATCTTTTTGGAGTCTAAGAGGCTACTATCTAATAACCAATATGGTTTTAGAAGGGGTTTAGGAACTCTCCAGGCTTTGAATAATATTATAAGTATCATCAGAGAAAACAAGAGTAATAAAGAACACACATGTATAGTATCCATTGATATTCAAAATGCTTTCAACTCCATCAAGAAAAATATTCTCATCAATAAACTTAAACAACTTAACCTGGAAAATTATTTATTGGGTATTCTAATTAGCTATATCACCGATAGGAAAATAAAGACAAATAAAGGACTAATAGATTATAATACTGGTGTCCCGCAGGGCTCTTCTTTGGGGCCCATTCTATGGCTGATCGTGATAAATGATTTACTGACTTCATACTGTTACAATGAAAAAATCAAACTTCAAGCATTCGCAGACGATATTATAATATTAATAAAATCTCCAGTTTCTTACAAATTTACCGCCTATGCTAAAGATATACTAAACTATTGTAGCGATTGGATTCATAAGAATGGTCTAAAAATAAGTATAGACAAATGTAATTATACGATTGTGCCTTGTAAAGGGCAAATTATTACAAAACCATCGATTAAAATTGGTGAGGAAAATGTTAAATATCAAAATGAAATAAAATATCTTGGAGTTCACATCGATACTAAACTTAATTTCATAGGTCACCTGGAGAAAGTTAATGAGAAAGCATTAAAATTATTCTATAAACTGAATGGAATTTCTAAAAAAACCTGGGGCATAAAGCCGGAAATTACTAAAGAATTGTACAAAATTGTTGTTGAAAAAATAATTCTCTATGCTGCCGAGGTTTGGTATAATGATTTAGAAAGTATTAAAAGAAAGCTCTTGCAGATTCAAAGACCATATATGCTTTTCATGACGAAATGTTATAGAACTACTTCGACTGACGCTCTTAACATTTTGGCGGGATGCGTTCCTTTACACCTGAAGGCCAAATCGGCGAAACAATTATACAGGCTATACGATAATAAGGAAGAAATTGAAATAAATGGAAATAAATATAATGGAAACAACAGCATTACCAGGGAATGGAAAATTAGAACCTTGGATGACTTAATAAGTTATGATTGGACTTATGATTTAGACCCCAAAACAAATATAAAAATTTTTACGGACGGTTCTAAAAAGGATGAAAGAACCGGGGCAGGGGTAGTTATTTATGAGGATGGTAAAGAAATTGAGAAAATCAGGGAAAAATTAGAGAGAGCAAATTCTTATACTGCCGAACTCAGGGCGATACAAGTGGCAATCAATTGTATGATTAGTAAAAATATAAAACATTGTGATATATACACTGATTCACGCAGTGCCCTTGAAGCTTTGAAAGCACTAAATTTTAAAGGTGAAATAATCGATGATATTAAACATAAAATTAAAGACAATAACATTGAAGTGGTCTTCCACTGGGTCAAGGCTCACATTGGTATTATGGAAAACGAAGAAGCGGACAGAACTGCGAAGGAGGCTACAGAATTACATACAATAAACTTCTCATATAAATGGACAAAGAATAAAATTAGAAAGTTACTCCATAAAGAAGAGATTAGTGAATGGCAGCATATCTGGAACACGAGTACCAAAGGCAGAAGGGTACAGGAAATATTTAGAGAAGTTAAAATACATAGAATAAGCGCTGACTTCTATTTGAATCAAGCTATAACTGGTCACGGCGCTTTCGGGAGCTATCAGAATAAATTTCACAATAAAACTAATATTTGTCCTTGCCAGGCTATTCAAACCCCTGATCATTGTTTATTCGATTGTCCAATTTTTACAAAATATAGGGTTAACTTACCTATGGGCTACGAGAACTGGTCGAAGGAGAAATTCTTCGGTGATTTCTATTGCAAAAAATTTATTTCCAAAGTGGTAGCTGATTTAATGGATCAACATCTTCCTATTGCTTAGTTTGGAAGCTATTGACTTTGCTTGTTTGTGCACTTTACTATTTCTTAGGGTTTTCTGTTTGTTGTGTAGTTTGTATAAATAATAACGCAATTCTTTCTTTATATATTTTATATTCTAATTTAGTGCTATATTGTGTTATTTATTGTTTTGAATAGTGAATATATTATTACAATGTATATTTGTGTAAATTATATTATGTTTAAATGTATATGGTGTAAACTATTGTTATTTATTTGATTTTGTGTAAATGTAATTGTGAATGATGTTCAAGCTAGGATCTATTGTGGCCATGGGTTTCTCTTCTGGTTGAGGCATAGCTGCTGGTATTACTGGCAGTTTGTTATTGTTAGCTATTTTAATTTTTATGCTAATATATTTTGTTTAGGTCCAGGCTGTTAGCCATGAACTGATGGTGTTAGTGCCATGGTTAATTAATTCATTTCTTGTGTTAATTTTATCAATTTAGGTCCTGGTAGTTAACCATGGACCGTTTGTTTGGTTATTTATAATTAGGTTTTGCTATGTAACAAGTTTGATTTTAAAAAAAAATCAAAAAAAAAAAAAAAAAAAAAAAATCTGGCTAGGTCCTAATGGAACCTGGAGCGGTTTTTCTTTTGCACGCGTTGTCCACTCTCCCTTGTTTTATTGAAAGAATTGCCTAATTCAGGTTCATCATTGTGAGTTATCGGGTTCATCATTTCAGAGTTATCAATACGTAGGGAGGGAACCTTACTATGAAATTTAAAGTGAACATTGTCGGCTATTAATTCATTTTTATTTAGATCAACAATAGCTTTGTTTCTGTTTAAGAAATCATAGCCTAAAATAAACTGATAATTTGAGTGCCAATTATTTCTAGTTACAAAAAAACATTAGAAAACCATTTTTGTTCGATTTTAAATTTCAATTCTATAGTACTATTATAGGGAATTATATTATTATCTAGAGTTTTAATATTTACAGAGCGTGAGATGAAGTTTAATTTTACTACCTCTTTTAATAGCTCTACAGCACTGGGTTCGATTAGACTTAGATTTGCACCCGTATCGATTAATGCTTCAAATGAGTTATCAGCAATTTTTACATTAATTATTGGTAGAGTAGCGCTATTGTTTTTGCATGATAAAACCATTCTGTCGTTAGTATTCTGTTTACTGGAGATATTATTTGGAATTTTTGTTTGCTTAGACTCCGTTTTGCTTTTTCTCCCCTTATTTTTATCTATAATTTTTGAACGGATTCTTGACTGGGGATTACTATACTTATTAACACAAGAATCCTCAATTAGTTTAAATTTTTTGTCTTGTAATTTTTATTTGAGTTTTTGTAGTAAGGGGTCTGCCTGGATCTATTTCCTCTGTTGTGATAAGCACCTCTTTGATGTCTAAAGTTTTTGCCATAGTTAACATTTTGATGGTTATTGTTATTCTCTGGATAATACCAACAGTGTGTTGTAAGATGTTTTTTAAAGCAAATATGGCAAGTTGGATAATCAAAAGGTTCCGTGTAGTGTGAGGAAGACGCTATGTTTTGCGTGTTCTCTTTTGCTTGAGCATTAATTGTGGATTGCGTTATCCTGTCTATTTTTTCTGATAACTCTTGAATTTTTTTGTTGCTTTCAAATTGCTGCTGTAGCAATGTCTCTATATCTATGTTATTAGTTGATGTTATATTGTTGACGCCTGAGGCTTGTTGCTCAAACGCATTTTCCACGTTTTTAGCTCTAGCAACAGCTTGCTTAAAGTCCTTAGGACCGAATTTTAGGACTTCTGTTTTAACGTCCGGTCTCAAAGCTTCCATGTACTTACAAAATTTTAAGTTTTCAGTTAATTCAATGAGTGTGGGACTGTCATCATCAGTGTCATTTTTTACAAATTTTGTCACTAAATTGAGTACCTCCTCAGCTAATTCACTACAACTCTGCCCAGGTTTCTGAGCAATACAAGCAAGTTTTTGCTGAATACTTTGAAAACTTTCAACTTTGCGGAATTTTTCTTTAAGTAAATTTTGGAGTTTACTACAATGAATTTCATTTGAGGCATTGACATTTGATGACAAAAATTGTAAAGCCTTGCCCTTACACTGTAACTTTAAAATTATTGTTTTTCTCGCTTCATTCCATTTCTCCAGTGTAGCAACAGCATTAAATTGTCTGAGAAAATATTCAATATTTTCTTCTTCATTTCCAGAGAAAGTGGGAAGAGCATTAGCCAGGGAATAAGCCATAGCAATCTTTTGTTAGTTTTATAGAATCACAATTTTTACGTATCTCTCCCCCAAAATGTCAAAAATATACAAATTATAAATAGAAGATATCAAATATACATGAAATTCAATTTGATTACTATATAAAAATCAATCATTCATTAACACATATGATTCTGTTTCTCAAATTGATTTTAAATCATATTCAGTACCATAATCAAATAAACCTTTAAAATCTAATCTTAAGACATATATTTTTCAGAACATTTTTCCACCTTATAGAAATTTACTAATTATTGATATATACACTGCATAAAAAATACATAAAATGAAACAAAGAACGAACACAAAAATATCAATTTTCATAAAATTTGCTTAATATATAAAATGAGGGAATGAATGGTATATATCAACTGAATAGAAACCCAAATTCTCAACCTATTATTAAATTTTTTTTTTTTTTTGCAAACGGCACCAATGTAAAGGATATATAGTTGTGGCCGTGATTATATAAGATCAGCACATTGCAAAAAAATAAAAGAATAAAACTGGAATTCACTTACCACACTTTATTTAAGACAAGTTAGGAGAGCATAAAAAACTATTTTGCACGTGGTGCATCACCATTTATACCACGCATGTTGAGGTCAGCACAATTGTTAGCACGAAGATTATGTGCTCTTGGAAAATACAATTCTCAGCAAAGGAACCAGGAACCATCGGACAATTCCGTATTTCTGTAAATCTTTTGTAGACCAGTTGAGTCACACTTTATTACTCGCGCAACCACGTGCTTCAGACAACCCTCTCTCCAAGAACAAAGACGTCAGCTTCGCCGAGAACCCTCGAGGAGAGACTTTTCATAATGTCCTTCCGCCGGAGAAAAATCCACACCTTTCCTGTTGCCAACGTTCTTTTAAAACTTTGTAGGAAGATCTAGAGAATGTCCGATTGGGCGATCAGGAGTAAAACAAAACCGGTTCCGTCTAGTTTGAAGTGCGCTGCTTCCGAACCAGTTTTACGCTGATGTTTTCACAACAGTAACAATAATGTTCCACCATATATTAATTCTATACCTTTAATGTTTTTTTCCCATTCTACAACTACTTCCTTTTCTGTTTGTGCCGTCTGGTTGTCGGTTTAGAAGATCACCAAATACTGGTCAAAGAAAATTTAGTTTCACGTGCACAAGTGAAACTAAATTTTCTTTGTCCTGGTATGAGAATCCGTCTGCACGTCACTTAGCATCTGTCAATTACTTGAACTGGGCGAGTCGAAAATCCTCTCCTTTGTTCTTTGTACATTTGCAAATAACTTTCTACCTCTATACAGGGTCTGTTCTGAAAGTAGTAGGACTCATTTTTAAAAAAAATATATTCATGAGAATAGTACAAACGATTAAAAGTTTTCAAAGTAGCACCCTTCCGCATCTACACACTGCTACCAACGAGTTTTCCAGTTTTCATACGCCTCCAGGAACGCCTTGACCGGAATGCTGTTTAGCTCCCTCGTCAGGGCCTGTTGAACCGCCTCTACCGACCCGTGATGCTTCCCCTTGAGCGTCGATTTTATTCTCGGGAATAGAAAAAAGTCTGGCGGGGCCAAGTCGGGGCTGTAGGGGGGCTGAGGCAGCGTTGCTACCTTGTGTTGGGCAAGATACTCCACTACGCGGAACGCTGTGTGGCTCGGCGCGTTGTCAGGGTGCAGCCGCCAATTGTTGGCGATGGCTGGGCGGACACGAACAATGCGTTTTCGCAGTCTTGTGAGGACTTCCACGTAAAAAACAGCATTAACTGTTTGTCTGGGTGGTACAAACTCTTTGTGGATGACTCCATGTCGATCAAAAAAGCAAATGAGCATGGACTTTTGCTTGGATTTGCTCATTCGTGCTTTCTTGGGGCGTGGGGAAGAAGGGGTGTGCTATTCTGAGCTCTGCCGCTTCTCTCCGGGTCGTATTCAAATACCCACGTCTCGTCACCGGTCACTACATTGTCCAAAAAGTCGGGGTCCTCATTGACATGATGAAGAAGATCCTGACAGATCGCTTTCCGGTTGGCCTTTTGCTCCTCTGACAACACTCGCGGCACCAACTTCCCACACACTTTCCTCAAGGCTAAGTTTTCTGTCACGAACTCAAAATCTTGGGTTTGAGGAATGCTCAAGTCATCAGCAATCATTCTGTTACTCATCCTACGATCACTGTTCAGTAAATTTTTCACTCGCGACACATTTTCGTTGGTCTTGCTGGTCGAAAGGCGTCCGGAGCGGTCGTCGTCATCCACTCTTTCCCTACCTTCTCGGAACAGCTTGTGCCACTCAAAAACACCCGATTTATCCATGGCAGCATCACCGTAGGCCTCCTTAATCATGTCGTGAGTCTCTTTGCCCGTTTTACCAAGCTTTAAACAAAATTTGATCGCGTATCGCTGCTCCAGTAAACGCTCCATGATTCTCCGTGACGAGGCGTTTCGACAGGGGTTCAGAGTAAAAGCGACCTGCTCTTTTCAACGGCCGAGAGCCGACTGCCCATTTTTCCCACCGTTCCCAATATCCCCCTCCGCCGATCCTGCGCGCGCAGACCGCCTCTCGTCCGCCCAGGAAAAAACCAGCCCTACTACTTTAAGAACAGACCCTGTATATCTTATGAGCATGTTAACTAATTAACTAATGTGTTTATAATGTGTCCATAATGTGCTCAAGCACAAAGAGTTGTATTCTTCTTAACTGGAGTAAACTTACTAAGTTCACTGACCACTCAAGCCCAACAACTACACTCTTAGAAAAAAAAGACGCACCAAGAAGGAGCTATCCGAATGGGACGAAAATCGGTACGAAATCGATGTGATGTACAGACAAACAAATGATTACAATTTGAGAAAAATTGGATGATTTATTCAAGAGAAAGAGCTTTACAAAGTGAAAAAGTCAATAACATGTCGGTCCACCTCTGCGCCCTTATGCAAGCAGTTATTTGACTTGGCATTGATTGATAGAGGTGGCGGATGTCCTCCTGCTGAATATCGTGCCAGATTCTGTCCAAATGGCGCTTTAAATCGTCAAAATACCGAGCTAAATGGACTGCTGGTGCCCATAATGCTCCAAACGTGCTCAATGGGGGAGAGATCCGGCGACATTTGCTGGCCAAGGTAGCGTCGGGCAAGTACGAAGACAAGCAGTAGAAACTCGCCGTGTGCGGGCGGGCATTATCTTGCTGAAATGTAAGCCCAGAATGGCGTGATATGAAGATCAACACAACAGGACGTAGAATATCGTCGACGTACCGCTGCTTCAAAAATATTTACAAAAAAAATTTCAGGTAGTTTTCTCTAACGAAACTACCGCAGGTTATTAACGTAGGATTACTAACGTATGATTAAAAAAAAATTTTTTTTGACGCATTTTGGTACTTTTTACTGCTACTGGGTTTGGCGCGCTGCAAAAATTATACCTCGCGACGCCGGACATTTTTTTCTCTCCTCAGGACCGTTATTGAGGAACGTAATCCTATGTTAAAAAAATCTGGGCAATAACTGAGCAACCAAAGTTCAAACAGTGCTAGAGAAAACCCAACTGAGCTTGACATGTGGGCTGTTCGCCAACCGAAGCAAGTAAGGAGAATGCTTGTATCGCACATCACCAGATGGTAGCACATTGTAATGATGCGCCTTCGAATGTGTGTAAAATTACATAAAAATTAAGAGGTTAAGATCGAAGGCTTTCATCATTACATTTATTTGTTAAGATTGGAAACGCCGGCTGAGCAAGACAGTGTAATTATAGAGCGGAGCGGTCCTGTTTTATGACTTGGTTAACGAAAGGAGCTTTTACGACGGCGGTGTGCATGAGAAGTTTGATTCTAGACGAGATAAGCAGGACTTGGAGCCGAGGTTGACGTTATGAGACAATACGCCTTGTATAACAATTTATAGCGGTCGGAGCGGGGTGCGGAACCGCAAACAACTTGGGAGGTATTGCGTGCGGATCTGTTGTGGGCGTACGCTGGCTAAGAGGGGCATCCAATTAGATGAGAATTGAGATGACCAGGCAAATAGAAATGTTGCAGGATCCGGAATGGCTGAAAAGTTTTATGAGAAGGAGGGATCACGGAAGAGAAAGAAGTGATGAAAAATTTATATGTGGGGTTTTGAATTTAGAAGAGAGAGAGAGAGACTTCGCTGGTCGGGTTGAGCTAAGGTTCCCCGAACTCCTGCTTTGACTAAGAGTTTCCTAGTCGGGTCGAACTTTGGGTTCCCCGCATCTCTGCATTAAAAATAAGTTTTGACGAGTGGTGCAGAAGATTCCCCGCACATTTTGGAGCGAGTGTTGCTGTGAACTACGAGTGTCCTAAAATACAGAGGCGACTGAAGAAACGTATGAGTCAAGGTTGATGTGGTTTATGAATTAGCCGGCCTGATCCCAAACGAGAAGCAAGAGGTGATTGTCCCCTGCCCTGTAAGGAGTTATCCCACGGACCCCAGCGAGACGAGTGGACGGAGTCAACGATCCGCGAGTGTGTGATCTAAATTGAGTGAGTGGTCTACGTTATTTGTTTAGATCAGTCCCTTTTGTTTTTGAATGAGTTTGTTTATGGTTAGAGCAGGAGAATATAGGAAAGAGATTAATTAGAATAAGTAATGAGCTTTGGTTAGTGTCGTGCGCTCCCTATTTCCTCGTTAAGTAGTTTGAGTTTAATGTTAAGATAACGACAAATGATTTTGTATACGGCTAAGTGTGCCATCAAAAAAGTATGATAAAATAACTTGTAAAAATGTATATGTGTAAATAAACTAAGATTTAATTTAAACTTAATTAGTTGTTTTTTTATTGTTATTAATGGTTTCAGTCTTTTCTTCGAAAGAGAGGTTTTTTTCTTTAGTTAAGGTTTTGATATGACTCAAATTATTCGTTTGCCAATTAATGTCTAGGGCTTTGGGTTGGATTCAACAAAATAAACATAACACAACGCAACCAACTACCATACTATATGCACTAACCCAAGTAAATGCGAATCACGCCCAATTAAATAATAACAGGACAAGCAACACGACACACATCTTTGGCGATTGTTCGTAAACCGAATCGTTCGTAAACCGAGTCGTTCGTAAACCGAGGTACCACTGTATATATAAATTAACATTTTCACTCTGTAGATGTAAGAAGTGAAGTAATGTCCTGCCTTTAGGCGGCATATCAGTTGGCCTAGCAGATCTCCTGTCCCTAGAAAGAAAAAAAAGTTAGGATTTCGAAATTTCATAAAACGATAAATAAAATGTTACTTAATAGCTAACATTTAATATGAAAACACGATAAAATTATCATGTTTTCGAAAAATTCGTAACGCAAAATAACTATACATCTTGGGATAAAAAGAGATGTAAGAATAAAAAAAAATCTATCGCATATGATTTTTTAGTATTAAAATCAAGAGGGGCAAATTTTTAACGTGAATTTATAAAAACTTTGAAGTCTCTCTCATATAAGCCCAGTTTAGTCTAAAATTTGCTAAAACAAAATAATGGACCCGAAATAAATAATATATCAAACGAAAAAAAAAAATGGAATTTGTAATTTATTTGCGCACAGGAGAAATTAAAAGTCATGCGGTTAATATTTTATAAACTGTGCTCGTGTTTCTTTGTTGAAAAATTCAAGTGTTTTTGTCCCAGAGAGAAGGAATGTATAATCAAAGGATGAGATAAACATAACGTGTCAATTATAGATTTTTAATGAGTTTTATTAAGATCAAACAAATTTATTTGCTTACATAATAAGAAATTACGTTCTGTGTTGGTTTCAACACTGACCACCTAAAATATGAATATCTTTGAAACTACACGGAATATTAAACGTTTAGTTGTCTGTTTCTATTTCAAATCGGTCTTTTTCTGTTTTCAAGTCTGTCTGTTTCGATTACAACTTCCTTTATTTTCTTTTTTTAGTCGTACTCAATAGATTTCTTTATTCGGATTGACATCAGAGCAAATATTCAGGAACATAAGCAATATATATATATATACACGTACACACACACCGTAAAGTAATTTACTGGCCGGCGGCCAGTAAAGATTCCGAGAAAAAGTGGCCGTTTTGAAGGGTGACCGTGGAAAAGGGGTTTCTTCCATAACATTGGCTCTATGGAGTCTTTAATTGGTTCTGAACAAAATATGGGCGTTTAGAGGGGTGGTTGTCTAGAGAAGTTTCACTGTATATATATATATATATATATATATATATATATATATATATATGTGGGAAGCGAATTCTTAAGTAATCAATAACTTCACACTAATGCATGTAATTTAAACTATTCTATATTTAAACTTGATTAATAAAAAAAAGAAGCTATGTACAAAAAGAGTTGAGTTGAGTATCACGTTAATGACTTTACAGTCACTGGCAAATTACAGATTTACTTCTTGGGGCCGTCTTGCCCAAACTTCAGTTACAGGGCCGTCTGCCCGTTACTCGCACGACCGTCAGCGTCGGCATCCAGGGGTCAACTCCCGAATAACACCTCTCTCCGCGGGATGGCACTGTCGTCTCCTCGTTTACTCAGCGCTGCGTTGTAATAGTTCCTATAACGCTCGGGCATCTTGATGTTTTGGCCCTCCAAAACTCTTTCTTTGCACAGAAATCTAAAAAAAAGGAGAAAAGAAAAAAACAGTATCTAGGACTTAAAGTTATTATGACATTTAATTTTGCTCAGCTGCCCATGGTTTCATGTGATCTGCGGCAGTCGTTGTTACATTCGGTCCATCGTGGTTGCCTAACTTCTGGACATCAAATCTGTCGTTGGACTTTATTTTCGTAATCTTGTAGGGCATTGGTCCAATAAAATCTATGTGGTACGTGCTTAATGGTAAGTTCTCTTTGGGAATCGGATTCAAAAATCCTTCACTTTTCCCGCTTTTTCTATTACACAGTATACACTCAATAGAATTCGCAATGACACTTTCGATTTTCGTTTTCACTTTTGGCATGTAGAAGTCTTGTCTCAAAATTTCTTCTATCTTTGCTACTCCAAAGTGGCCTTTGTTATGAACTTCACGTATGATTTCTTTTTGCAAGTCTTCCGGAACAACTAAAAGATCTTTTCCATTTTCGTACTTATATAGAACGTCTTTTTCAATTGCATAATCATCGTTTTTACCCAGTTTCACTAATTCTTTGATAGTCTTAACCCACTCATAGTCATCTTGTGCTCTTGCAATTTTAGTAGTTAACTCTGCGTGCGAACGTGTTGTCACTAGGACGGTGTTTCGGCTCAACGCATTGGGTACTGGGAATTTTTTAGCAGCTAACGTTTTGCTTGGAGAAGGCTGAATTGTTCCGTTCTCTATTACATAACCTAAAAATTCAATGTTTTGCTTCAAGAATTGGCACTTTTTAAAATTTATCTCTAATCCATACTCGGACGCTCTTTCTATAACATGTTTTAATTTAAGTAAACCTTCTTTCTCATTGTTCGATGGAATTATCAAATCATCCATATAAATAATAATGGTGTTGTCTTTTAACATATCTCTAAATATTGTATAAATGTATCGTTGAAACACACTGGGACTAGTGGACAGTCCAAACGGAACTTTTAAAAACTCATATTGTCCTTCGTGAGTGACAAATGCTGTATATTTGCGGCTCTTCTCTGCAACATCAACATGGAAGAATCCGTTCTTTAGATCAAGCGTCGTGAAAATCTTTGATTGTTCCAATCAATCTAACGCGTCTTCTATAAGGGGTAAAGGGAAATTGTCTTTAACGATCTTTTTATTTCACTGCCTGTAGTCAATACATAAACGGTACTCGCCTGATTTTTTCTTACACAACACTACGGGTGCAGCGTAATCTGAACACGATTCTGTAATTATATTATCACGCAACCAAATTTTTATTTGCTCTTCGATTATTTTTTGCTCTGCAAAGGGAAATCTCCGACAACGCTGTTTCACAGGAACTTCGTCTTTCAAAACAATGTTCATTTTTAACCCCGTGTTTTTAGTTTTGTTTGGTTTGTAATTCGCGATGAGGTTTGCAACTTCCGTTTTCAAACTCGAGTCTAAATTATGGCAGATGTCAATTTCCTTCTCGCTTATGGCGTCTCGTATTGTAAACAATCTTTCGAATTCGCTCGATGTTTTGTCTATATTATGGAGTGGCGAATCTTCTGCCTCTGTGTCCTTGACACGTTTCTGGCATATTCGAACGATTCCTACATGATAATTTTTTCGCTCCCCGGTAATTCTCATTCCGTTTTCATCTAATATGATATTTAACTGTTTCATGACATTCATACCGATAATAACGTCTTCGCACAATTCTTTCAAAACGTATATATCACTAGTTATAACACAGTTGTCTATTTTTATTTCCGCATTAAAGTATCCTAAAGGACTCACTTCACCATTACCGATACCGTTTAAAATAATATGATCGTTCTTTAGTTCTGGTTTACTAAGCTTTTCATAAATAGATTCTTTGATCATTGTAATTTCACTACCGCTGTCAAACAATGCATTAGTTTCATAACCCATAATAGTAATTTTCTTTTTAATTTTATCATCATTAGCATAAGATTTAATTTTAAACACATCTTTAGTACAATCAACAGCTTTATGATTAAAATCCGAACATTTAAAGCAACGCAATCCTCGAGCTTTGTTCTGACATTCATGAGATTTATGGCCAATTTCATTACAAGAATAACAGACTATGTTCGAGTGTTTGTTCCGATACTGGTCCCTGTAATTAAATTTTGGTTTCGATTCTTTACTTCTGTTTTCATTCCATCTGTACGAATCTTTAGTTTGTTTCTCAAAATTGTCGTTTCATACTTATGTTTTTAAAATGATTCTGATTCTCATTGACCGGCGTTTGTGTTAAAATTAATGTCCGTTCTCGCGACTCTACTTCTTTTTTCAAAAATTGTAGCAAATCCGAAATTTTATTTTTTTCTGATTCGGTGGATCTATTAAATTCTAGAGCTATATCGTGCGGAATGGTTTTGATCAAAATAGGGAATAGTAACGTTCCGTAGGTGTTCGGTTCAATACCAAGACTTTGTAGCGCATTTACTTCAACGGAAACTGTATCATAAACTTTGCGTAGTGTTGCTACATTTTTTAAATTTCTACACGGCGTCAGGTTTAATAATTTTGACATGTGAAAGTCCACGATTAACTCTACTTTTCCAAATCTAGAATCTAAAATTGAGATAGCTTTTTTATAATTTTCAGCTACGAGTGACAAACCAGAAATAGCTGTTTTCGAGTCACCTGATAAATATGTGATCAGATAGTTAAATTTTTCCACTTCTGTTAATGCTTCGCTATGGTGAATTGCATTTTTGAATTGGCCCAAAAATTTGGCCATTTACTTATTTCGCCATTAAATGCTTCAATAACTAAACGCGGAAGTTTCACTGGTGTGGCGATTCTAGAAAACGAATCTTCTGAACTTAACTCTGTCGACTTATTTAGATTCTTACTTTCCGATTCTAATTTCTTAATAATTTTTTTAGCACGGACTTTGGCTATTATTACGTCTTCGTGATAATTCTCTGCTGAAATTGTTTCTTTTTCAAGCTGTTTTTCGTCTGTAATATCATTCTCAATCTGACTATCTATTAATTTTAAGTTTTCTTCCTTATCGGTTAAAAGTGTAAGTAATTCGTCTATTAAATCTACATCTGGCTGAGTTTCATGCATAACGGCTTCCAATCGTTTAATTATTTTTGTCGTGGCCGTTCTCAGCGTAGTACGCTTTTTCAATTTTTTTTCTAATGCTTCCATCATGCAATATAATAAGAATAAGAACTCGCTTACCGTTTTGGTCTCTCGGGTTCAATAGATGTCTTTCTTTTCAGGTTGGAAAGTCACTAAGTTATCCAAGGCACTAATATTCACAGTCTTTCACTAATCACTATCACAGTCACAGTTTTTAATTTAATCCTAAAGTCACTAATATCACTAATATTCACTTATGTGTTTTAAAATTAACCTATCCCTGCCAGGCTCCCATTTGTGGGAAGCGAATTCTTAAGTAATCAATAACTTCACACTAATGCATGTAATTTTAACTATTCTATATTTAAACTTGATTAATAAAAAAAAAGAAGCTATGTACAAAAAGAGTTGAGTTGAGTATCACGTTAATGACTTTACAGTCACTGGCAAATTACAGATATACTTCTAGGGGCCGTCTTGCCCAAACTTCAGTTACAGGGCCGTCTGCCCGTTACTCGCACGACCGTCAGCGTCGGCATCCAGGGGTCAACTCCCGAATAACACCTCTCTCCGCGGGATGGCACTGTCGTCTCCTCGTTTACTCAGCGCTGCGTTGTAATAGTTCCTATATATATATATATATATATATATATATATATATATATATATATATATATACAGGTGGTTATCAGAATAATGGAAACACATATCAATATTAGTGGTGTTTATGAAAGTGCTTCGTATTCCTTAAAAGACAAGTCTAGGGACCAGTATTTTTTATAGAATGTAGTGTATACATTATTCTACTCTAAGGTAGCAGTTATGAAACTACGGTCATCAGGCTCTTTGGGTGATAGCGTAAGATGTCAAACCCTGTAGACCGTGCACAGAGGGCAAATTGTTGAATCGCGTCTAACTGGAGTATCTGTTACAACATACCCCATGGTTTTGGGTGTTTACCGTACTATGATATCGGAAGTCATGATGGCATGCAGAGTGCACGGAAAGACATTCTCTGCGAAATAGAATAGTGGACGAAAGGGAAAGCTAAGTGAAAGATACTGACGGGTTTTGAAGCGGATTGCGACATCAAAAAGGAAGACAACTGCAGCCGAAGTGACCGTAGAGCTCCATCTGAATCTGCAGGCTCCAGTATCAGTCATTACAGATAAGAGAAAACTTCACAAACAAAACATTTACAGCAGAGCAGTAATTCCCAGGCCACTTGTAACAGATGTGAATACAAAACGTCCTCTACAGTGGGGCCACGAGCACAAATCCTGGTCGAGTGATACGTCGAAATATGGCATTTTTTAGACGAATCATTGTTCACTTTGTTCTCCGCAACAGGACGTGCGTATGTCTGAAGAACGCCTACACAAGCGTATGATCATGCTTATCTCATGCCAGCTATCAAACATGGAGTGAAATTTCTCAGGTTTTCGACGGCCATCTCATAGTTTTCAAAAGGGATCTATCGTAACCCTGAAAGGGAGATTGACTGGGAAGGACTATGTCGAACTTTTAGCCGACTAGATCCATCCTATGGTGCAAATTTTTTTTCCTGCAAGAGATGGCGTTCTCCTTGATGATAATGCTCCGATCCATATAGCTAGACGTGTCAAGTCGGGGTTTGAGGAACATAAAGACCAAGTCAAACATCTTATCTGGCTCGCATAGTCCCTAAACCTCAATATCATCGAACTGCTGTGGTCTGTTTTAGAGAATAGAGTCAGAAATCGATATCCACCAACAGCATCTCTACAGGAACATTGGTGATTTATCCATAAACAATGGTATAATATTCCCTTAACCACTATTCATGACTTGCATAATGGAATTCCTTATTGAATTCAGGTGGTGTTAAATGCCATAGATTGGTGGTGTTAATGCCATAGAATTTCATGTTATTCCTAAATGTTTCCATTATATTGATAATCACCTGTATATATATATATATATATATATATATATATATATCGGCAGAAAATTTTCTTTTTTTGTAAGGAAGTTCGTTATATGTAGGCTCTAAAAAAATTTCATGCATGCTAGCATGACATTACTCGAAAACAGACGTCTATTGAAATTAAGAAAAAAAAAAGAGAATAAAAAAATTGCAGGCATTAGAGAAGGTTATTTTCCGACTTAAATTACGTCTTGAGAGGCGGCATTTACAAGTTACGGAGTCATTTTCAGACTTAAGTGTCGAAACTTCTTCTTTAATGCCTTACTTTTTTTGTCACGGAAGGAAAATTTCAAACGAGGTTTTTATGTAATGGATTTTGCACGCCGTTTTTTCCCACCTCTTTCGGAGTTTTTATATTACTTATTAATCTCCGGGATTATTACTTTTCTTAACACGTGTTACATGGCATTTATTTTTTTGTAAAAAATGATTAAGAGTTGAGTCATACGCATATGTGGTTTTGGAGATTGACGTCTGGGATTTGATTTCCGATACCGAAATTATTTCGACTCCCGGAATAAGTTTAATGAGGCGGTTTGCCGTTAGCGGTTGGACTGTATAAGATTTAGAGGGAATTAATTTTCTAATTTATACGACATAATGCTGCTTAGAGTTAAGAAGCAATTAATTTGCGGTCGTTTAATAAAGTTGGCCGAGGGAATCAAAACACCTTGTATGAAATATATTCTCCTAACATTAATTTTAATTATTTAGATACTTTGAGCTTCGCATAGCATATTAGAGATATTTATAGAGTTTGTATGCTAACAGTTGGCTTAGCTGCTATTAAAAGATTATGAAGAATTAAAGCTAATTTCAGTATTGCACTTAAGTCAATTCAGAGAATGTTTTTTCAAATTATAAACTTTAATATTTCAACCTGTTAGTGTTATTCGCAGTCATATTTCTGATATAATTATTACTCATTATTTTAGAAACAAAAGCTTCTGTGTACAACATTTTGTGGTTGATGTTCGTTTCACAGAAATATTTCCTTTCCTTATTTTTTTCAATACTCTTTCAATCTATAATGCTGTCTTAGCGACCCGAGACAAATTGCCTCGATAAGCCGTTTTTCTGAAAATAAACTAGCTTTTCTCTAAACAAATGATTTCTCTCTCAGTCGATAGATGGCAGCAGTGAAATTTCAAAAGAACATGTGAATTTAGAAAAGAATAAGCTACGAAATATCATTTTAGGCATTTATAACTCGAAAATACGTGGCTCACTTTTAACGAAATTTGTTTAATCTGGTCCTACTTGCATAAAGCGTACTAATAAAAGCCCATTATGGAACATAAAACGGGGACACGAATATCGAACTTAGAAAATAACAAAGAAATAAAAAAATGAAGCATAGTTTATCTTTCTACATAGTTTATCATTCAACTTAGAAAGTATTAAATCAATATTATTCAATAACGTATAAATATGAAAATATAACATGTAAGAAGTTTTGTAATGGAATAAAAAGTGATGATAAATTGCTATCAGAAGTTACTAGCTCACAAAATATTGTCATATTTACAATCGTTTTAGAGCAACGGAGTGGCCGAACGGCTAAAGCACTGGGCTCCCATTCAGAAGGTCGTAGGTTCGAACCTCGAGACGGGCTGTCGAAAGTATTTTCTGTTCTTTTTAGTTAATTTATGTTTGCTTTCCCGAAGCTTCGGGAAAGTACCAAATATGTTAATTCTCTTAATTTAAATAATTCTAGAAAGTTCTTTAGTGTATAAAAAGGTTTCCCTCAAGTTGATGGGAGGTCAGGTAGGTTCCAGCTGGGTGCATGTTAACTCGCTTGCTGTGAATAAAAGTCTCGTTTATCTAAATTGTGCTCTCTGTGTTAATCCCTCAATCCGTCTACGTGACATTCTGGTGGAGGCGCCGGGTAATCCATTCAACCTGGAAACGGAAGAAATTGCACAAAGTGGTAGACTTCTAAATCTCCCTCCTGAATACAACTTTTCGTAGAAGACTCAGGGATACGGCCAAGAAAAATGCCTGAAGACACAGAATCCAAGCCACCAACTGTCCTGCTTACCTCAGCACTAATAAAGGAGCCTAGAAAACCAACAATCTTCAACGGCGATCCCGGACAAGATCCAACTAAATGGTTAAAAGAATATCTGAGAGTGTCAAAGTTTAACCAATGGGATGATACTCTATCTCTTGCCAACGTCTACTTTTTCCTAGATGGGACTGCCAAGATATGGTTTGAAAATAATGAGGACATTTTTATCTCGTGGAATATCTTTGAGGCAGAGCTGAAAAAAACTTTTGGTGATACTCAGCTGTACATACGACGAGCAAAGGACCAGTTAAAATGTAGAGCTTAGAGGGCTGGCGAACCAACCCAATCTTATATTCAACATGTGTTGGGACTCTGTAATCAAGTAGACCCGAACATGACGGAGGAAGACAAAGTGTCCCACCTGCTGAAAGGAATAGCTGAAGATATGTACTAGTCATTACTAACAAAAGAAATAAAAACAACAGCTGATTTCATTAAATGGTGTCAGTACATCGAAGAAATGCAGCAAAAGAGAATTGGGCGTCAGAAGTTCACTCGTCTGCCTAATGTCGTCCCAATCGCCGCCGTCGACGAAGAACAAGATTTGATGTCCTTAATTCATAAAATCGTCCGTGAAGAAATTCAACGATACATTGCACCTCAAATAGAAGAGCCACAGGCCGGTCTGCAAGCTATTGAAGCCATTGTGAGAGGGGAGGTAGAAAAAACTTTAGCTCCTCTATCTGGGGAAAGATTTGAAAGGACCACCCCCAGCTGCCGTACCATACCATCCCAGCCGCCAGGACCATAACCGCCGCATTCAGTCAACGTATACAAAACCAAAACCTGTACCAGAACAATCTTACAGAAAAACAGACCTGTGGCGTACCACGGATAATCGTCCGGTCTGCTTCCATTGTGATCGTCCAGGACATGTGCGCTACTGCCGTGACCGAAAATCCCTACTCGGCGCTACTCGCAGATACTATAGACCTGATGCTCCCTCCTGTTCCAGCTACAACCATGACGCCGAAGAAACCAGCCGAGGAGCAGGAAGAACCCCATCACCAAGTCCCGTGCGAGGACGATCGCCGACTCGTCGTTATAGATCGCCATCTCCATATCGAAGATCCAGTCAGTCGCCTGGCCGCCGAGGTAAGGAAAACTAGGCCATGAGACCTTCCTTGGAGGTGAGGCCGCTCCCCCTCAAAATCCTCCCGCCGCTACTATGTAAGAAAATTTTCTTGACGTTATCATTGACGAACAACCTATACGAGCACTCGTGGATTCTGGAGCTTCTTTTTCGGTAATCTCAGAGAGATACCGGCGTCACCTGAAAAAACTATGTTTAGGACGTTACAGAACTTGGTTCTCAAAGTAGCCGATGGTAACTATGTAAGCCCAGTAGGGACCTGTGTTCTTCGTATTACAATTGGAAACCTTACACAGCCTTTCGAGTTCACCGTTATGCCCAAATGCAGCCATGAAGTCATTCTTGGTTGGGATTTCTTGAAAGCGTCCCAAGCCATTATAGACTGTGGACAGAGGAAGTTCATATTTGATAAAATGCTCCCTGAAGAACAGCCTCAAAAGAAATGGGGTGTATACGCTGTAGAAGATTGTTTGATATCTGCACACTCTACGGCAAAGATACAAGTATCCACACCCTCCGTAACCGATGAGGATGTTGATGTTATCGTAGAAGGTAATAAGTGTATGTTAATGAGTCAGGAAGATGTCATGCCATCCTCGATCATCAACATCTCAAATAAAAAGGGTGAATTATGGATCGCTAATTCACTGAATAAAGCCCGACGCATTCTGAAAGGTATGTGTATAGGCAATGCCGAGTCGATTAATCCTACCTGCATCAGTGCCCTATCTGAGATAGCCTCCGAAGATACCGCGAAAGAAAGTACAAGGTTAGTGGATTACAGCAAGATGATAGCGCCGAATCTTAGCGATGAGCAGAGGACTAGTCTATTGGAACTTTTAATGAAGTTTTCAGTTACTTTCAATGAAAACTCTGAAGTTGATCGACGCAAAATTCATGTCAAACACAAAATTAATACCTAAGATCACCCTCCTATTAGCCAGAGACCCTACAGAATATCACCTGCCGAACGCCGTATAATCCATGATGAAGTCGAAAAGATGCTACGAAAGGGTGTCATTCAGCCATCTGACAGCCCGTGGTCCTCTCCTGTCGTTCTCGTGCGCAAGAAAGATGGTAGCTGGCGCATTTGTGTAGACAATCCACGTTTAAACAAGGTCACAAAGAAAGACGTTTATCCCTTACCGCGAATCGACGACACGTTAGACTGCTTGAGAGGAGCGGAGTTTTTCTCTTCCATGGATCTCTATTCGGGATATTGGCAGATAGAGGTAGACGAAGCAGATCGGGAAAAAAACGGCATTTGTCACCAGTGAAGGCTTATATAAGTTCAAGGTCATGCCGTTTGGACTTTGTAATGCTCAAGCAACTTTTGAGAGAACAATGGACAATTTACTGCGTCACCTTAAGTGGCAAATGTGCTTGTGTTATTTAGACGATATTGTGGTATTCTCTCAAACTTTTTCGGACCACCTTAAAAGGCTCACCTATGTCCTTAAATGCATTCAGGAAGCTGGCCTAATTCTGAATCCTAAGAAATGTCTGTTTGGTGCAAGGGAAATTAAGATCTTGGGCCATCTAGTATCCGGTGAAGGCGTAAAACCCGATCCAGATAAAATAAGAGCAGTTCAAGATTTTCCTGCCCCAAAAAGCGTCCATGACGTCAGAAGCTTTCTCGGACTGTGCTCCTACTACACTCGCTTTATCAAAGGCTTCTGCTATCGAGCCCAGCCTCTCCAGATTTTACTAAAAGGTGATTCCAAATTTATGTGGACCTCTACACAGGAAGAAGCTTTCAACGACTTAAAGTCAGCGCTCATTTCTGAACCAATACTAGGTTTATTTGATGAAACAGCTCAAACTGAATTACACACTGACGCTAGTGTATATGGCATTGGTGCTGTGTTGGTCCAACAGCAACAGAACGAGGAAAAAGTCATAGCCTATGCATCTAGAACACTGTAAAAAGCCGAACGAAATTATTCAACAACCGAAAGAGAGTGCCTTGCAGTCGTAGGGGCCATTATGAAGTTCCGCCCTTATTTGTTTGGAAAACCATTCACAATTGTGACAGACCATCACGCGTTGTGTTGGTTAGCTAATTTAAAAGATCCTTCCGGGAAATTGGCAAGATGGGCTCTAAGACTCCAAGAATACGATATTTCTATGGTATACAAATGCGGAAAAAGACACAATGATGCCGATAGCCTTTCCAGAAACACCATTGATGACCATACCACTTCAGTAGATATCAGTGCCATTGGCCCCGGCATTGATTTAGCACGTGAGCAACGTAAGGATTCTGTGCTTTCTGAATACTTTGAGTCCGAGTCTTCCACGAAGCCACAAAAGTCTGGCAAAGTGGACCTCGAGATAATCGACGGGATCCTGTGCAAGAAAAATTTTGATCCTTCGGGAAAGAGATGGTTACCAGTTATTCCTAAGCATTTACGGCTGGATATTCTTCGACATTTGCATGACGAACCAACTGCCGGCCTCTTGGGATTTGTGAAGACGTATGATAGAATACGTAAGAGATTTTATTGGCCTAAGCTTTATCGAAGCGTACGCCGCTATGTAATGCACTGTAAAGAATGTCAACGAAGAAAATCCGTTCCTCAAAAACCGCCTGGTCGTCTAATTCCTATACCTCCCGCAGAGGTACCTTTCCACCCGGTGGGTATGGATTTATTAGGAAGATTTCCAAAATCTAAGGCTGGTAACAAATGGATAATCGTATGTACCGATTATTTGACTCGTTACGCCATAACAAAAGCTCTGCCAACCGCTGAAGCACCCGAAGTTGCAAAATTCATTGTCGAAGAAATCATTTTGAAGCATGGGGCGCCACGGACTATCATCACCGATAGAGGACAAGTCTTCCAGTCGAAGCTAATTTCCGAAATTAACAGAACCTGCAATGTTGTCCACCGAATGACGACCTCATACCATCCACAATCAAATGGTCTCACTGAGCGACTTAACAAAACTTTAGCCGATATGTTGTCTATGTATGTGGACATAGAACAGAAAAACTGGGACACAATACTACCATTTGTCCCGTTTGCTTACAATACCGCTCGACAAGATACCACTGGATTCGCACCTTTCTGCTTAGTGTATGGTCGAGAAGCCGAAACAACACTGGATACTATATTCCCGTATAGCCCTGATGGAACAGTGTCGGGTTGCCTCGATCGAGTAATCACCCAAGCAGAAGAATCAAAGCAGCTAGCTCGAGTACGCACACTGGAAGCTCAAGAAAAAGATTGTCGGATCTATGACGCAAAGCACCGATTAGTAAAATATTTGCCTGGAACCCTCGTATGGATTTTTACCCCCGTTCGTAAAGTAGGCCTATCAGAAAAGCTCCTAAAAAGGTATTTCGGTCCATATCAAGTATTAAGGCAGCTATCCGACGTTACCTATGCAGTTCAAGATTTTGATCCTATGTCAAAAAGACGAAAAACACGAGATGTGGTGCATGTGTTACGCATGAAACCCTACTATGATCCGAATGCGCAAGAAACAGCCTTACAGGAAGATCCAACTACTCTTCAGGAGGAACCAGGGAATGCTGATAATAAGCATGATGATGCTAACCAGAAAGAGGAATATTCGGGTCCAGTAACGCGTTCCAGAAAAAAAAATAAGAAGTCATCTAACAGCGAGACGCTGTTCTTTTAAAGGTGGGATAATGTCATATTTACAATCGTTCTCGAGCAACGGCGTGGCCGAATGGCTAAAGCACTGGGCTCCAGTTCAGAAGGTCGTCGGTTCGAACCTCGAGACGGACTGTCGAAAGTATTTCCTGTTCTTTTTAGTTAATTTATGTTCGCTTTCCCGAAGCTTCGGGAAAGTACCTAATATGTTAATTCTATTAATTTAAATAATTCTAGAAAGTTCTTTAGTGTATAAAAAGGTTTCCCTCAAGTTGATGGGAGGTCAGTTAGGTTTCAGCTAGGTGCATGTTAACTCGCTTGCTGTGAATAAAAGTCTCGTTTATCTAAGTTGTGCTCTCTGGTAATCCGTCGATCCGTCTACGTGACAATATGAGACAGATATCTGTGACTGAGGAAACTTCAATATGATTTAAATATATATATATATATATATATATATATATATATATATATATATGTATGTTTGAAATGACCCGAATGGTCATCTCTTGAAGAAATACAATAGAGGTCGAAATAATAAATATCGGGTTCACGAAAAAAGGAATTTATTCCATGAGAACAGTGACATGACATGTTACTCGCTTCGTAACCAGCCCCGCGTCTCCCGTTGCGAGTGAATATAGAATTAGGTCAAAGACGGGTTGCCAGGAATTAGCGGAGAGAGTTAGTATATGGAAAGCCGAAGCATCTCGCTAAGGTGTCAGAAAGGTTACCACATGAGAAAGAAAGTTCAGATAAGGGCGATTAAAGATTATTAATAATATTATCACACACACACACACACATATATATATAATTATTTAATTTTTTTTAAAATCATATTGAATGTATAAATAAAAAATGTATAATTAAAAACAAAATAATAAATTTATAATTCGAGTAATAACAATTTTTGTTATTATTAGTATTATAAATTTATTATTTTTTGTTTACACATTTTTTAAAAAAGTTAATTATATTTTAATAAAAACGTTCTTTTTTCACAATTGTATATATATATATATATATACATACACTGACCTCTTTTTGTTCTCTTTCTATCTCTAAAATTTTTCTTTTATATAATTTCAATTTCTGACAACTCTATCTTTAGTTTTATACTAGCGGCCCGTCCCGACTTTGTCCGGGTTGAACAAAATATTATACAAATAAATTTCCAGTTGATAGCCAATAAATTGCAAATCTTTTTTTTACCTTAAATGTCCAATAAAAATCGCACTTCCAAATGTAGTTTTCTTCAATAAACCCTTTAACGTTGCCAGTTTCAAAAATCCTTTTTGGATTTATCAATACCTCCTCTACTTGAATCTTGAAAATATTAAACCTTTTCCTTACGGGGTGGGATAGCATATATCCGAAGCACATACTCTCGAAAAATACGGTGTGATGTCTGCAGAGATATAGCTCGAATTACACTTCGTTGTCACTTTCCTAACGTCTTTGCCCCCAAAGAACAATTGGGTGACATTCTGGGAACGGAGGGTGAATCTTGCCGAAAAGGACTGAATAATAATCTTTTGTCGTTCTAGCTAGAGGCTATTTCTTTTCAGGCGAGAGACATCACAAGGGCGGTTCACCCACGGTTCATCCATTTTCAGCCTTTTGAGAGATGAGAGGCACGGAGTGCGGATGAACTACTATTGAAATTCTTCTTCAGTAGTAAGAAAGCAATAAGAAAACAATTAACCACTCTTTCCCCTGACCTCCCACGCTGAATGTCCCCAACGTAAAATAGGGATAGGAAGTAGATAACATTTTCCCATTGTAAAGAGCGATTTCGAAAAACGAACCCCGTAAGCTAAAGGGTGTTGCTATGGTTACTTGACAGCGGTTGACAAAGAAAAAATTGTAAGGTACATTTTAATGTACAAAAGTTGTACATTACCCTCCACATACAAAATCTGCTCTCTCTCTTTATATATTATTATAGAAGTATAGATACACATTGGTATCCCAAAATTAGAATAAGAGATGAAATAAAAATACAAAAATAAAAAAGGATTTTAAGTAAAGAGTTTTTTAAAAATTATTTTAAGCACCTAAAATAATATTCAAATTAATATTACGTTAGTTATTAATTAAAGTTAATTTTTTAAAAGAAAGAGGTGTTCTTGAGACCGTAGTTTTATTCAAAAATAAAAAAGAATTTTTAGTAAAGAATGTTTTTTAATTATTTTAAGCACCTAAAATAGTATTTAAATTAATATTACGTTAGTTATTAATTAAAGTTAATTTTTTAAAAGAAAGAGGTGTGCTTGAGACCGTAGTTTTATTCAAAAATAAAAAAGAATTTTAAGTAAAGAATGTTCTTTTAATTATTTTAAGCACCTAAAATAGTATTCAAATTAATATTACGTTAGTTATTAATTAAAGTTAATTTTTTAAAAGAGAGAGGTTAAGAGATGAAATAAAAATACAAAAATAAAAAATAAAAGAATTTTAAGTAAAGAATGTTTTTTTAAAAATAATATTAAAATTTTTTTCAAATAATATTCCTAAAATAATATTCAAATTAATATTACGTTAGTAAATAATTAAAGTTAATTTATTAAAAGAAAAAGGCGTGCCGGAGAACGGGTAAGTTCGAACCACTATCGTCAGAACAGAAGCCCACCGTGATAGCACCACGTTAAGGATCGGTGAAGTCTACGGCACAAAAAGCGGTAGAGGACAGTAGCGGTAACAATGGAGATTATTAGGATTAAGCCCCTAACTTTATTTCTACTGATCAGATATACATAATATATACCCTATGTCCATCTGGAATAATGTACCTTTCAAACAGTGAAAGAATTTTTCAAATAGGTGCAGTGGTTCTCGAGATTACCCTCCACGTATAAAATCGCTCTCTCTTTATATATAAGTATAGATTCTTGAAACACGCACTGGGTGATTAAAAAAATAAAAAAAAAGCTTTTGCATCATTCGTAAATTAAGGTAATTAAGTAGAGTTGCAAAAAGCAAAAGTCCATTGACGATGAAAAACTGATTGTTTTCAAACGTCTTTTCCATGGAATCCTCATTAAAACTTTATTCCTCTTTTCATCACACGTATCGCAGTTCTGTTTCGCGAAAGTGACGTCCTTTTTCTATTCATCGACACGAGAGAAAAATCTCTGAGTCACCAGGTGTGCTTTTTTAAAACCTATAATTTTTGCAAGTGTGCCATTTTTCAATGCTGAGGCGAAAAATAAGCCGTTTCCATTATTGGGGCGATTGCTTTATCCTATCACGTCCTCAATCGATGACTTCTAAATCATTTTTAAACCAACCATGCTCTTAACTTTGCCTGGGTGGAAGGTGGAGGACGAGCTACTTCATTACGAGGTAATTTTCAAGCGCTTTTGAAGTATCCATGGATGCATTAATAAAGCGATTTTTCCCGAATGGAAGCCGCTGATTGAGGAATACTAAAATTTTCATTTTTCATTAGCATTCGGAACACGGAATTGCGCGCGAATTTTGCCTTTTAAAATACCTGAATCCCGATGCCGAAATTAATATTTATGCTAATTTTTAGAAAAGGAATAGGATTTTGAGAATGAATTATGTATTATTCTTGTGTCAATAATTTTTCTCGAAAAAGCAAACTGCAAGCTCTTCAATTTATTTGCGTTTCGTATTCGGGCAAACAAAAATTATGTATGATTTTAAAAAAAGAACTGTTATTTTTGGACGGGGGAAGGGGGGGGGATAAATGTAGAGTAGCAATCCAGTAATTGGTATGATGCTCATCCAAACGATAAATAATCTCATAATATTAATGATGTCTTCAAAAATTATAAATGGCTTCATTGAATGTCATTTGAACCGTGAGTATGGAAAAGAACCCGTTTCGGTAGGAGGAGCTTTTGCGCTTTGATGTATTTGTGGGGAATTTCTGAGACGAGAGCGGCTGTATCATTGAAGAGAAACTTTCTGTTTGCTTGGGCGAGGCGGAAAAGTAAAACGCATCAGAATGCAACAAGCCTAGAGTGGAGGGGAGGGAAGCGTTTAAACTCTTATTTTACTTTATTTCATTTCATTTATTTTTATTTATTTTATTTATTTTGGGGTTAAAAATTGTAATTTACAAAATTCATGGTGATCCCATGTTCACAGGTCGCGTGCTGACAAAAAATGTTATAAAAATTTCAGGTAGTCTCATCTAATGAAACTACCGTGGGTTATTGACGTAAGATTACTAATCGTTGCTTACCTCTTTTGTATGTATATATGTATGTATGTGTTATGTATATATGTATCTATATATATGTGAGTATGTATATATATGCATGTATGTATGTCAAAATTTTGACATATTTTGGTACTTTTTTGTTTAAATGTTTACTGCTTGTGCAAGCAATACAGACTGGGTTTGGCACACTGCCAAAATTATAACTCGCGACGACGGACGGTTTTAGCGTCTGAAATTTTGCTTTCCGGAGGACCGTTATAGAGGAACGTAATACCACGTTAAAATATATTTTACATGTATTTTATAGCATTAAAACGACATTTAAGGCTCCAGGTAGCCTAGTGGTAGCGCGTCGGCTTTCGTTGTTGAGGGTGCTCGGTTCGAATCCCGACAAGCGCCATTCAATGCCTCCGTGTCTAGGCCGGGTATGGGTGCGTTAAATCCGTAGACCGGCAAGTTCCTCTAAGAGCTCAGAGAGGGTGGGAGAGCATACGACTCCCCCCCAGATGCCATCCCTGGGGGTGCTCGGTCAAAATTCCGGTGGCATCTGGCTAAGTCGGATTCCGAACCTTTGTGGTGCTGTTATACACCGGAGTCGTACCCCGCTAGCCTATATGGACCTGATTTGGAATACGTCTTTCCAGGGGGCAATAGAAAATAACAACGTCATTTAAGCATGATAAAAGTGAAACATGGGTTCACTTCAGCTTTGATTATAATTATGATGGAGACAAAAAATGAGATATTACGATATTATATATAATAACATTGAGGGTGTATAATAATATTCCCTTAATATTATTATTTATTCGTATATAATAATATTGAGAGTATAATTATACACAAAGTTGTCGTGGTAAATTACATCATATTTTTGTCTTAATCATAATTATAAACAAAGCTGAAGTGAACCTATGTTTGTATTTTTACCATGCTTAAATATTCTTTTTAATTTGCGTTGTTTTTAAGTCGTACTTGTATTACCTAGTTCAAGTTATCTTGCCCAAATATACAAGGTGCGCCCATAAAGTAACCGGACAAATTAAAAGATCAAACCATAAAATAAAAAAGTGAAAGAATAATTGCCTGGCTAGAAAGAGTGACATCTCAACTCTCGTTAAAGCTAGTTTAAACTGGTTATTTAGTCATTTGCATATCAAAACGCCGTAGTAATTTTCATTTACTGAGAAGGCATAGTACAAAAAAATTTGCTCCGGAATGGAACAACGTTGTAACATTAAATTTTGTTACAAATTAGGTAAATCTGCTACAGAAACTTTAGAGAGGATTCGAACTTTATATAGTGATGCATCGTTATCAAGAGCACAAGTGTATGAGGGGTACAATCGCTTTAAATGTGGGCGAGAAAGCACTGAAGATGAACCAAAGACAGGGCGCCCTTCAACTTCAAAGAATGAGGAAAATGCGCAGATAATTCGTTCTTTGGTAAAAGCTGATAGACGTGTAACAACTCAGCAACTTTCAGACATGCTTGGGATAAGCAAAGAAAGCTGTAGATTAATTTTAATTGAAAATCTGAAAAAAAGTTTGTGCTCGATTTGTGCCTCGGATTTTTACAGAACAGCAAAAAGAAGACAGAAAAGCTTGCTGTGAAGATTTGCTGACTACTACGCAACAGGACAACAATTTCTTAAAGTGTATTATAGCAGGAAATCAGACCTGGTGTTTACAATACGACCCAGAAACAAAATGGCAAAGTGCTCAGTGGAAAGGACCGTCTTCTCCCTTACAAAAAAAAAAAAGCACAGATGTCAAAATCAAAGACTAAGGTGATGCTGATTGCACTTTTTGATTACAAAGGACTTATTTACCACGAATTTGTTCCTGAAAATCAAACATTTAATCAGTATTTTTATAAGGAGGTGCTTTTTCGATTAAGAAACAGGATAAGGCGAGTTAGGAAGGAACCGTTTGATTCTGGGCAATGGTTTCTTTTACACGATAATGCTAGGCCACATACAGCAATTTCTGTACAACATTATCTTGCTAAGCATTCAATTACAGTGATAAATCACCCACCATATTCTCCCGACTTATCACCAGCTGATTTTTTTCCCTTTTCCGAAGCTTAAGATGGCCATGAAAGGACAGAGATCTGAAAACGTCTCGGATATCAAATCAAATGTTACGCGTATTTTACGAACGGTTAGTTCCAACGACTATAAACAGTGTTTCGATGACTTGAAGAAACGTTGGAAAAATTGTATAGACACCTTTGGCGATTATTTTGAAGGAGATAAATTTATTTGAAGGTTTGAAATATTTTTCTTATTTATAAAAAATTGTCCGGTTACTTTATGGGCGCACTTTGTACATCACTAGCGTACAGGTAGCCTTTAGCCCAGGTTTCGTCCTTGTTATGTCTCTTCAGCAAGACATAACCGATGGGTACGCAGGGATTTCTTATGCGGAATTTCTCTAAATTTTTATTGGTGACTGACAAGAGTGCAGTCAAACAACCCACATCGGAGAGAACCATCTTACGGCCTGAGGTAGCTTAGTGGTAGCGTGTCGAATTTCGGTGCTGAGGTTGCTCAGATCGAATCCAGACAATCGCCATTTCATACCGCCATGTCTAACGGCGCGTTAAATCCGTAGAATAGAAAATCTGTGAGGTCAGTGGGTGGGGAAGGTACGATCCCCCAAGATGTCCCCCCTAGAGGTGCTCATTCACAATTACGGTCAATGTAAAGAGGAAGCTCCAGAGGAAGCACTGTTTTGACCAAATTATGGAGTGTGTAATGCACTGGAATATTTTGCAGGAAATTTGAAATTTTAGCCTTAAGACAGAAATAAAAAACAGAAGAAATTAATAGAAGAATACCTGATCCGTCAAAAGACGATTGAAAGGGATTTTCTTAATTTTAGCCAAATTTTAGAATAATCCTTGCGTTTTCTCCCGCATTTACTGCTTTTGAGCCGCATGCCAAATTATTGCCACAGTCAAACGATTGACTCCGAAATCAGCTACAACCTTATTAATAGCATCGTGTTCCAGCTTTTACCATTTCCCCAGTTGTAACAACTTTTGCAATACACCATTAGTTAATTGCTTCGATTTGGTACTCGTTCTTTGCAATCCGACACCACTTTCATTAAAATTCCTCCATTTCCTAAACACAGCGGGTGTTACTTTATTTTACACAAAATACAAAATTTTTCTTATTAAATATTTTTTTCACTTAATCCAAATGTCTCCCTACTATGATCCGTTATTTTACGATCACTGTCTGTTGAAAAAAATAGGTTACTTGATTACTTAAATGTTAAGGGGTTCAATCAAAATGGATCGAAAAATCAAAATTTAAATTTTTACTTAATTTGATAGCCTGTTTGATTCGGAACGATTTGATACCAAATTCTTTTCTGCACGCCAATTTTTTCACGAGATATTAAGGAATGATGTACGCAACCTATAAAAAGTTTCCATTTAAATGCCTCGCAGCTGCCCTTTAAATTCAATGTTTACATAGCTGCATGGCTAGCGTTTATTCGCGAAGCGTTTCATTTATTACTAGCCGGGCTTCGCCTAGCTACGTTCAAGCCATCCGTGTAACATATTTATGTACTTCCGGCCCCACAAAAGAAAAAAAAAGCCTGCAAATGTATTAAATTCAAGTGAATAAATTCCTTTCAATTTTCATTCCCGACAGATGGCAGCACCACTGCACCAAATGATTTGGTTTCTCAGCAGTGAGGGATTTTAGAATGAAAATATCTCTAAAACTATTGAATTAACAGAATAAGTGTACGCAGAAAAAATTATCAGTTTTCGAAGCTCTTTCCAAATATGTAACATTTATGTACTTTCATGAGAAAAAAATTACACCGTTTCCTGTATATTTGTCGGCCATTTTTTTTCGAGGAGTGGCCCACCCGGATGAGTTACGGTCACGTGATCTCTCGACATCCACTTGTCTCTTTATTTGTATAGATCACAACATCTATGGTATACATAGCAGTAGCTACTACTTATTTTCTGGGTTTTTTTCCCCAGCAGAAGGAAGAGTGGAACTAAATCAGTGTCGTGCTACATTGTTTACATTTCGTTCGCAATTGAATCGGCAATTTGAAGAAGGGAACGAATCCAAAAACTATTTTTGTGGGAAATAAAAAAAAATTTCATACTTTTCTTATTTATTAGTTTTTCTTCACTAAACTTTTATATAAGATCCTTTACATTTACCCGCGATTCCAATACCTTTGACAGGTCAATTGAACCGTCCATAAATAAACTATACGGTACTAAAAATCCTGGATTTGTTCCCTTCTTCAAACTGATTATGAAATAGGCATAAAAATCAATAATTAAGGAATTAGAAATATTTTTATTTATAAAAATTTAGTATATGTTTGTAAAATTTTGTAAAAAATTATAAAAATCATTACTAATCATCACTGTCATCATCATAATATGCAGTGGGTGCAGTAGTTCGTCTCATCAAAACTTCTTCAAAAAATGGTTTGTACTCATGTGGAATGTGAGTAACTATCTTGCCAATATCCTGGATCTTCTTGTCTTGTATTAAATTTTATTCATTATAAGCTTTTTCTTTTGGAATCTGAGGTATTCCAGTGTTTGGCTTTTTGAGCAAAAATGTATGTTTCACCAAACCATCAATGGACTCAGATGCTGTTAGATAACCGTTTGGTAAGGAGTATTCAAACTGTCTGTATTTGGAAATAGAAAATTTGGACTTTTCCAAGGACTTTCCTGTTTTTTTGTAGAACTTAGGCCACCAGCATGCTACAAACTTCGTCAGGTACCCGTTTAGCTTCTCCATCTGGATAAACGTAGAAATCGGTAGAATTTGTTTTCACATCGTGTATGCCGAACACATATAGCCAGAGTTTCCTCAAATAGAACATTTCTTGAACGGGAATTTTTGGTAAAGGGAGGTTTTGCATGTAGTCGAACACCAAAGCTCCAACCTCGGGGTCCTTAGAACAAAGAGTTCGTATTTCCTTTTATTTGTTATAAAACATCTTATCCCGCCGAAGATGGATCATCTTTACGGTGATAGCAGTTCGTTTTGCATTGTCGTTAAGATGTGGACTTTTAATCTTTGCAGTTACCTCCTCACAAGTACTACATACATCTATCTATCTGAGGACGCCCAAATCTGTAATCATAATTTTAGTGGAAGTAATTTCTATAAAACTCGTATCTAACCTTATTGGCAAGATAAGGATATTTTTTACAAAATAGTTCATACATGGTTTTAATGTTAAGTTCAGCACTCAAATACTTTATATTTTTACTAGCTGAAAACCGTACTTCGCTACGGAGTACATTCAAATTAAATACAACGGTCAATGTATGCAATTCATGCCAAATATATATATATATATATATATATATATATATATATATATATATATATATATATATATATATATATATATATACTAGCGGCCCGTCCCGACTTTGTCCGGGTTGAACAAAATATTATACCAATAAATTTTCAGTTGATAGCCAATAATTGTAAATCTTTTTTTACCTTAAATGTCCAATAAAAAGCGTAGTTCCAAATGTAGTTTTCTTCAATAAATCCTTTAACGTTGCCAGTTTCAAAAATCCTTTTTTTATTTATTAATACCTGCTCTACTTGAATCTTAAAAATATTAAACCTTTTCCTTACGGGGTGGGATAGCATAAATCCGAAGCACATACTCTCGAAAAATACGATGTGATGTCGGCAGAGATATAGTCTGGAATTCCTCTTCGTTGTGACTTTCCTAACGTCTTTCTCCCCAAAGAACAATTGGGTGACATTCTGGGAACGGATGGTGAATCTTGCCGAAAAGGGAAGATTCACCATCTGTTCGTGGAAGGTAATCTCCAGAACCACTGCACCTATTTGAAAAATTCTTTCACTGTTTGAAAGGTACATTACTCCATATGGACATAGGCTATTTAGTATGTACATCTGATCAGTAGAAATAAAGTTAGGGGCTTAATCCTAACAATCTACATTGTTACCGCTACTGTCCTCTACCGCTTTTTGTGCAGAAGTCTTCAACGATCCTTAGCGTGGTGATATCGCGGTGGGCTTCTGTTCTGACGATAGTGGTTCGAACGTAGCCGTTCTCCGGCACGCCTTTTTCTTTTAAAAAATCTATACTTATATATAAAGAGAGAGCGATTTTGTACGTGGAGAGTAATCTCCAGAACCACTGCACCTATTTGAAAAATTCTTTTACTGTTTGAAAGGTACATTATTCCAGATGAACATAGGCTATATATTATGTATATCTGATCTTCTATCTATACTTATATATAAAGAGAGAGCGATTTTGTACGTGGAGGGTAATCTCCAGAACCACTGCACCTATTTGAAAAATTCTTTCACTGTTTGAAAGGTACATTATTCCAGATGGACATATGCTATATATTATGTATATCTGATCAGTAGAAATAAAGTTAGGAGCTTAATCCTAACAATCTCCATTGTTACCGCTACTGTTCCCTACCGCTTTTTGTGCCTAAGTCTTCAACGATCCTTAGCGTGGTGCTATCGCGGTGGGCTTCTGTTCTGACGATAGTGGTTCGAACCTAGCCGTTCTCCGGCACGCCTTTTTCTTTTAAAAAATTAACTTTAATTATTTACTAACGTAATATTAATTTGAATATTATTTTAGGAACATTATTTGAAAAAAATTTTAATATTACTTAAAAAAAACATTCTTTACTTAAAATCCTTTTTTTATTTTTGTATTTTTATTTTATCTCTTAACCTCTCTCTTTTAAAAAATTAACTTTAATTAATAACTAACGTAATATTAATTTGAATACTATTTTATGTGCTTAAAATAATTAAAAATACATTCTTTACTTAAAATCCTCTTTTATTTTTGAATAAAACTACAGTCTGAAGCAGACCTCTTTCTTTTAAAAAATTAACTTTAATTAATAAATAACGTAATATTAATTTGAATATTATTTTAGGTGCTTAAAATAATTAAAAAAATCTTTACTTAAAATCCTTTTTTTTATTTTTGTATTTTTATTTCATCTCTTATTCTAATTTTGGGATACCAATGTGTATCTATACTTCTGTAATAATATACAAAGAGAGACAGCAGATTTTGTATGTGGAGGGTAATGTACAACTTTTGTACATTAAAATGTACCTTACATCTTTTCCTTTGTCAACAGCTGTCAAGTAACCATAGCAACACCCTTTAGCTTACGGGGTCCGTTTTTCGAAATCGCTCTTTACAATGGGAAAATGTTATCTACTTCCTATCCCCATTTTACGTGGGAGACATTCAGCGTGGGGGGGGGGGGTCAGGTGAAAGAGTGGTTAATCACTTTCTTATTACTATTGAAGAAGAATTTCAATAGTAGTTCATCGGCACTCCGTGCCTCTTTCATCTCTCAAAAGGCTGAAAATGGATGAACCGCGGGTGAACAGCGCTTCTGATGTCTCTCGCCTGAAAAGAAATAGCCTCTAGCTAGAACGACAAAAGATTATTATTCAGTCCTTTTCGGCAAGATTGACCCCCCGTTCCCAGAATGTCAGCCAATTCTTCTTTGGGGGCAAAGACGTTAGGAATGTCACAACGAAGTGGAATTCGAGACTATATCTCTGCCGACATCATGCCGTATTTTTCGAGAGTATGTGCTTCGGATATATGCTATCCCACACCGTAAGGAAAAGGTTTAATATTTTTAAGATTCAAGTAGAGGAGGTATTGATAAATACAAAAAGGATTTTTGAAACTAGCAACGTTAAAGGGTTTATTGAAGAAAACTACATTCGGAACTACGCTTTTTATTGGACATTTAAGGTAAAAAGAGATTTACAATTTATTGGCTAGCAACTGGAAATTTATTGGTATAATATTTTGTTCAACCCGGATAAAGTCGGGACGGGCCGCTAGTACTTATACACTGCTGGCCACTGTAAATGCAACACCCTGAAGGAAACATGCAAATCACATGAAATTTACAACATGCATTAGCGGAGGTAAGATATGCAAATGATTAGAATTTCAGCGCAGACTCACATCACGCGCGCCTGTGGCGCCACTTCAAAGCGGTATTTAAGGCTTGGAGATTTCGACGATTTCAAGTTCGGCAATTGTGTTTTTCTTGTGGTTTTTTCAAAAAAAAACGATCAATTATGCCTCGTCAAAAACAGCGATCATCTTTTGATCAAGTATCCGAGTTCGACAGAGGAAGGATAGTGGCCTACCGAGATTGTGGATTATCTTTCAGGGAAATCGGTAGTCGTGTTGGACGAAACCAAACAACTGTAATGCGGATATGTGATCGTTGGATGCAGGAGGGTACGACGGACCGGCGTGTTCCATCGCATCCACCTCAGCGCACCACTTCACGTGATGACAGGCAAATTGTGCGCATGGCAGTCACGGATCGCTCAGTCACATCACGAACAATAGCACAGCACATGCAGTCTGTAACGCATCATCCAGTGTCTGCGCGTACCATTCGACGCCGTTTACAGCAGAGTGGTCTGTCCGCAAGACGTCCATTGCTTTGTCTACCCTTGACGCAGAACCACAGACGCCTCCGCCGCGAATGGTGCGATGACAGAAGGATGTGGACGGCAGAATGGAATGAAATTGTCTTTACTGACGAGTCACGCTTCTGTCTGCAACACCACGATGGTCGCATTCGAGTCTGGAGACACCGTGAAGAGAGGATGCTGAACAGCTGCGTTATGCACCGCCACACTGGTCCTGCACCGGGTATTATGGTATGGAGCGGTATTGGATATCACTATCGCACACCTCTAGTACGCATTGCCGGTACTTTAAACAGCCAGCGCTACATCTCCGAGGTGTTGGAGCCAGTTGTCCTTCCTTACCTTCAGGGCTTGCCCACAGCCATATTTCAACAGGATAATGCGCGACCACACGTGGCACGCATTGTCCAACGGTTCTTCGTCAATCGCCAGATTGAATTGCTTCCCTGGCCGCCTCGCTCTCCGGATCTTTCGCCGATAGAAAACATGTGGTCCATGGTTGCTCTACGATTGACCCAGATTCCATCCCCAGCTGCCACAGTAGATCAACTTTGGCAACGTGTGGAAGCTGCTTGGTCTGCTGTACCCCAAGAACTCATCCAAAGTCTCTTTGAATCAATGCCGAGGCGTGTGGCAGCGGTGATCTCCAACAATGGTGGCTACTCTGGCTACTGATTTTGGCAGGAAACACACTTCACAGAAGTCGATAAATTTAATCATTTGATACTTGGTCAACATGTTATCTACAAAATAAATTTTGTTGTGATATCTCTTCTCTTCCATGGTGTTGCAATTTGGGTGACCAGCAGTGTATAAAGAGAGACCGATTTTGTACGTGGAGGGTAATCTTCAGAACCACTGCACCTATTTGAAAAATTCTTTCACTGTTTGAAAGGTACATTATTCCAGATGGACATAAGCTATATATTATGTATATCTGATCAGTAGAAATAAAGTTAGGAGCTTAATCCTAACAATCTCCATTGTTACCGCTACTGTCCTCTACCGCTTTTTATTCCGAAGTCTTCAACGATCCTTAGCGTGGTGCTATCGCGGTGGGCTTCTGTTCTGACGATAGTGGTTCGAACTTACCCGTTCTCCGGCACGCCTTTTTCTTTGAAAAAATTAACTTTAATTATTTACTAACGTAATATTAATTTGAATATTATTTTAGGAATATTATTTGAAAAAAATTTTAATATTATTTTAAAAAAAACATTCTTTACTTAAAATCCTTTTTTTATTTTTGTATTTTTATTTCATCTCTTAACCTCTCTTTTTTAAAAAAATAACTTTAATTAATAACTAACGTAATATTAATTTGAATACTATTTTAGGTGCTTAAAATAATTTAAAAAAACATTCGTTACTTAAAATCCTTTTTTTATTTTTGAATAAAACTATGGTCTCAAGCACACCTCTGTCTTTTAAAAAATTAACTTTAATTAATAACTGACGTAATATTAATTTGAATACTATTTTAGGTGCTTAAAATAATTAAAAATGCAATTTTTACTTAAAATCCTTTTTTACTTTTGAATAAAACTACGGTCTCAAGCACACCTCTTTCTTTTAAAAATTTAACTTTAATTAATAAATAACGTAATATTAGTTTGAATATTATTTTAGGTGCTTAAAATAATTAAAAAAATCTTTACTTAAAATCTTTTTTTTATTTTTGTATTTTTATTTCATCTCTTATTCTAATTTTGGGATACCAATGTGTATCTATACTTCTATAATAATATACAAAGAGAGAGAGCAGATTTTGTATGTGGACGGTAATGTACAACTTTTGTACATTAAAATGTACCTTACGTCTTTTCCTTTGTCAACCGCTGTCAAGTAACCATAGCAACACCCTTTAGCTTACGGGGTCCGTTTTTCGAAATCGCTCTTTACAATGGGAAAATGTTATCTACTTCCTATCCCCATTTTACGTGGGGGACATTCAGCGTGGGGGGGTCAGGGGAAAGAGTTAATTGCTTTCTTATTGCTTTCTTACTATTGAAGAAGAATTTCAATAGTAGTTCATCGGCACTCCGTGCCTCTTTTATCTCTCAAAAGGCTGAAAATGGATGAACCGCGGGTGAACCGCCCTTTTGATGTTTCTCGCCTGAAAAGAAATAGCCTCTAGCTAGAACGACAAAAGATTATTATTCAGTCCTTTTCAGCAAGATTGACCCTCCTTTCCCAGAATGTCACCCAATTGTTCTTTGGGGAGAAAGACGTTAGGAAAGTCACAACGAAGTGGAATTCGAGACTATATCTCTGCCGACATCACACCGCATTTTTCGAGAGTATGTGCTTCGGATATATGCTATCCCACCCCGTAAGGAAAAGGTTTAATATTTTTAAGATTCAAGTAGAGGAGATATTGATAAATACAAAAAGGATTTTTGAGACTGGCAACGTTAAAGGGTTTATTGAAGAAAACTACATTTGGAACTACGCTTTTTATTGGACATTTAAGGTAAAAAAAGATTTACAATTTATTGTCTATCAACTGGAAATTCATTGGTATAATATTTTGTTCAACCCTGGCAAAGTCGGGACGGGCCGCTAGTATTATTATAGAAGTATAGATACACATTGGCATCCCAAAATTAGAATACGAGATGAAATAAAAATAAAAAAATAAAAAAGGATTTTAAGTAAAGAATTAAAATTATTTTAAGCAACTAAAATAATATTCAAAGTAATATTACGTTATTTATTAAAGTTAATCTTTTAAAAGAAAGAGGTGTGCTTGAGACCGTAGTTTTATTCAAAAATAAAAAAGGATTTTAAGTAAAGAATGTTTTTTTTAATTATTTTAAGCACCTAAAATAGTATTCACATTAATATTACGTTAGTTGTTAATTAAAGTTAATTTTTTAAAAGAAAGAGGTGTGCTTGAGACCGTAGTTTTATTCAAAAATATAAAAAGGATTTTAAGTAAAGAATATTTTTAAAATTATTTTAAACACCTAAAATAGTATTCAAATTAATATTACGTTAGTTATTAATTAAAGTTAATTTTTTAAAAGAGAGAATTTAAGAGATGAAATAAAAATACAAAAATAAAAAAAGGATTTTAAGTGAAAAATGTTTTTTCAAAATAATAGTAAAATTTTTTTCAAATAATATTCCTAAAATAATATTTAAATTAATATTACATTAGTAAATAATTAAAGTTAATTTTTTAAAGGAAAAAGGCGTGCCGGAGAACGGCTAGGTTCGAACCACCATCGTCAGAACAAAATCCCACCGCGATAGCACCACGCTAAGGATCGTCGAAGACTTCGGCACAAAAAGCGGTAGAGGACAGTAGCGGTAACAATGGAGATTATTAGGATTAAGCCCCTAACTTTATTTCTACTGATCAGATATACATAATATATACCCTATGTCCATCTGGAATAATGTACCTTTCAAACAGTGAAAGAATTTTTCAAATAGGTACAGTGGTTCTGGAGATTACCCTCCACGTACAAAATCGCTCTCTCTTTATATATAAGTATAGTTAGATAATAGAAAGAGGTTAAGAGTTGAAATAAAAATACAAAAATAAAAAAAGGATTTTAAGTAAAGAATGTTTTTTTTAAATATTCAATTTTGAAAAAAATACTATTCTTAAAATAATATTCAAATTAATATTACGTTAATTAATAATTAAAGTTAATTTTTTAAAAGAAAAAGGCGTGCCGGAGAACGGCTAGGTTCGAACCACTATCGTCAGAACAGAAGCCCACCGCGATAGCACCACGCTAAGGATCGTTGAAGACTTCGGCACAAAAAGCGGTAGAGGACAGTAGCGGTAACAATGGAGATTGTTAGGATTAAGCCCCGAATTTTATTTCTACTGATTAGATATACATAATATATAGCCTATGTCCATCTGGAATAATGTACCTTTCAAAGAGTGAAAGAATTTTTCAAATAGGTACAGTGGTTCTGAAGATTACTCTCCACGTACAAAATCGCTCTCTCTTTATATATAAGTACTAGCTGAAAACCCGCGCTTCGCTACGGAGTACATTCAAATTAAATACAACGGTCAACGTATGCAATTTATGCCAAAAAATAAATATATTTATAATAAATGCGATGATCAATGTATACAATTGATGTAAAATATCTATATATATATATATATATATATATATATATATATATATATATATATATATATATATATATATATATATATATTTATAAAAAAATCGTAAGGGATATGAATTTTTTTTGGATAATATCCAATCGTCTGCTGCATTAGAAAGAGAAAAAAATATTTTTTTTGTCTATTTAGTTGTTACGCACGTGACGATAAATTTATTGAGAGTACCAGAAAAAGAAATCACGTGATCAGCATTTAATAAATTAAATTCTAAAAATTAATCTTTAAAAATTCACCAAAAATCAGGAAATGGAGGTAAAAATTCGAAAAAAATTTCATTTTGAAGGAATTTTTATGATCTTTTTCGTGATATAAATTTTATAACCCTCAATGTATTATTTTAAATGCAAACGTAAAAAAAAGTTTAAAAAACAGCTTAAAAATTTAATTTTAAAAAAATCTAAGAAGAATTTTTTAAAAATCTTTCTTAGTGCACCTCTACACTATTAGAAGAATCGCCATGCAAAATTTCAGCCCTTTAGGTCCAGCGGTTTGGTCTGTGCGTTGTATGTCAGTCAGTCAGTCAGTCAGTGAATGAATGAATGAGTCAGTTACGGAACTGTTTTATATATATAGATTATAGAAGTATAGATACACATTGGTATCTCAAAATTAGAGTAAGAGGTAAAATAAAAATACAAAAATAAAAAAAGGATTTTAAGTAAAGAATGTTTTTTTAATTATTTTAAGCACCTAAAATAATATTCAAATTAATATTACGTTACTTAATAATTGTGTGCACGGCCGCCATCTTGGATTTTTTTGCGCCAACTTGGCGATTTTACCGTGTTTTGAGGAGTGGAAAATTTCTCGCCAATGTGTTTTAAGCGGTGTTTTCAAAACGCTGGACTTTGAATTTTCTTAGCTTTTTTAATAAAAACCACCTGTTTAAATTATGAAACTTAGAAAAATTTTTGAAAAATCATGTAAACGTTGGACTTAGATTTATTTTTGGGTTTTTGATAAAAACCACTTTTTAAAAAAAATCATTCTCAAATATTGGAAATTTTGGGTTTTTCTTTTAGTTTTTTTAATAAAAACGACCTTTTTAAATTGTGAAACTTAGAAATATTTTTGAAAAATCATTTAATCGTTGGACTGAGATTTTTTTTTTGTCTTTTATTTTAATTAAAAACTACCTTTTCAAATTATGATCCATATGAAAAATTTGGTCAAATGAATTTTACTTACAGATAAAATTTCAATGCCATCTATTCAGTTTGCCCTAACTCTTTGACTAATATCAATGAATCACCAAAATATTATGCCAATATATTGTTAATTAGAAAAAAAATACAGCATTTTCATACCACCTAAATAACTTGCAATTTAAAAATTATCTAAAATTCAGCTTTGAAAAATGTAAAATAATTATGAACCCATAAATTTATGGTGAGTAACCAGATCCTCTCTCTCTCTCTCTTTCTTTCTTTTTTTTTTTTTTTTTTTATGTTTTTGTTTTTGTTTTTGTTTTTGTGTTTGTGTATTATTACCTTAACCAAATATTTGGTGCATACAATAAAATCGGGACAAGGATTATTTGACCATTTATCCTGCTGTGTTGGAAATAAGAAAAAAAACCCCTTTTCCTAAACCAACAACTTAACCTTAACTAACTTTTAAACTTAGGTTCCTGGGGAGAGAGAAGTTGAACTTCAGTTATTTAAATTTATTTGTAATCCACTACAACTTGGAATTATAAAATATTTTAAAATATATTCTATTTAAAATGTATACTGTATTTTACATTTTACGAAAAAATGATGGCAGATAATTTTTACTTCAAATAAATGAAATGGTGTATCATTATAGTATACTAATTGACAATCGATAAACAAAATTAAAAGCAACTTAAATTTAATAAGTTAACGAAAAACTGATAATGGATTAAAAAATTTTCAACAAAAAGACTCTTAGTTTTAAAAATAATCTACTCTTTTGAGTATAGTCAATTTGACTCAGATTTCCAGGTCAAGGCCAAGATCTGACCTAAAAATACTATACTGTAATTAAAAGATCACATCAGAAATAACTGTTTGATCTTAAAATTAGAAAATTTGACATTGGGTTATTTTTACCAGAACGCAATAATTATCGCCATGCGAAATGCGCCAAACCCTGGCGGAAAAATCCAAGATGGCGGCCGTGCACACAAATCTAGAGTATTCCCCCTAACTTTATTTCTACTGATCAGATATACATAATATATAGCCTATGTCCATCTGGAATAATGTACCTTTCAAACAGTGAAAGAATTTTTCAAATAGGTGCAGTGGTTCCGGAGATTACCCTCCACGTACAAAATCTCTCTCTCTCTTTATATATAAGTATAGATATAGATATAGATTATAGAAGTATAGATACACATTGGTATCTCAAAATTAGAGTAAGAAATGAAATAAAAATACAAAAATAAAAAAAGGATTTTAAGTAAAGAATGTTTTTTTAATTATTTTAAGCACCTAAAATAATATTCAAATTAATATTACGTTACTTAATAATTGTGTGCACGGCCGACATCCTGGATTTTTTTGCGCCAACTTGGCGATTTTACCGTGTTTTGAGGAGTGGAAAATTTCTCGCCAATGTGTTTTAAGCGGTGTTTTCAAAACGCTGGACTTAGAATTTTTTTAGCTTTTTTAATAAAAACCACTTGTTTAAATTATGAAACATAGAAAAAATTTTGAAAAATCATTTAAACGTTGGACTTAGATTTATTTTTGGGTTTTTGATAAAAACCACTTTTTTGAAAAAATCATTCTCAAATATTGGAAATTTTGGGTTTTTCTTTTAGCCTTTTTAATAAAAACGACCTTTTTAAATTGTGAAACTTAGAAATATTTTTGAAAAATCATTTAATCGTTGGACTGAGATTTTTTTTTGTTATTTTTAATTAAAAACTACCTTTTCAAATTATGATCCATATGAAAAATTTGGTCAAATGAATTTTACTTACAGATAAAATTTCAATGCAATCTATTCAGTTTGCCCTAACTCTTTGACTAATAGCAATGAATCACCAAAATATTATGCCAATATATTGTTAATTAGAAAAAAATACTACCTAAATAACTTGCAATTTAAAAATTATCTAAAATTCAGCTTTGAAAAATGTAAAATAATTTTGAACCCATAAATTTATGGTGAGTAACCAGATCCTCTTTTTTTTTTTGGGGGGGGGGGGGTTAGGGCATTGTGGTAATGAAATTTTACTTCAGATTTGACCTTAACCAAATATTTGGTGCATACAATAAAATCGGGACAAGGATTATTTGACCATTTGTCCTGCTGTGTTGGAAATAAGAAAAAAAAAACCCTTTTCCTAAACCAATAACTTAACCTTAACTAACTTTTTAACTTAGGTTCCTGGGGAGAGAGAAGTTGAACTTCAGTTATTTAAATTTATTTGTAATCCACTACAACTTGGAATTATAAAATATTTTAAAATATATTGTATTTAAAATGTATACTGTATTTTACATTTTACGAAAAATGATGGCAGATAATTTTTACTTCAAATAAATGAAATGGTGTATCATTATAGTATACTAATTGACAATTGATAAACAAAATTAAAAGCAACTTAAATTTAATAAGTTAACGAAAAACTGATAATGGATTCAAAAATTTTCAACAAAAAGACTCTTAGTTTTAAAAATAATTTACTCTTTTGAGTATAGTCAATTTGACTCAGATTTCCAGGTCAAGGCCAAGATCTGACCTAAAATTATTATACTGTAATTAAAAGATCACATCAGAAATAACTGTTTGATCTTAAAATTAGAGAATTTGACATTGGGTTATTTTTACCAGAACGCAATAATTATCGCCATGCGAAATGCGCCAAACCCTGGCGGAAAAATCCAAGATGGCGGCCGTGCACAATCTAGAGTATCCCCCCTAACTTTATTTCTACTGATCAGATATACATAATATATAGCCTATGTCCATCTGGAATAATGTACCTTTCAAACAGTGAAAGAATTTTTCAAATAGGTGCAGTGGTTCCGGAGATTACCCTCCACGTACAAAATCGCTCTCTCTCTTTATATATAAGTATAGATAGATTATATTATAAATACGACGATCAATGTATACAATTTATGTAATATATATATATATATATATATATATATATATATATATATATATATATATATAAGAAAATTGTAAAGGATAATTTTATAGACAAAATAATGTAGAAGAAAATATTCAAATTAAATCTATTATAAAGAATACTAAAGAATATAGGACAGTTAATATAGTACAGTTTGTAGAACATTTCTTTTACTGTATTTTAATATTTTTTTTGGATAATTTCCAATCGTCTGCCGCTTTAGGAAGGAAAAAAATATTTTTTGTTTATTTAGTTGTTATGCACGTGACGATAAATTTATTTAAAGTACCAGAAAAAAAATCACGTGATCAGCATCTATATATAACGCGTAGGTATGCGGCACAAAAATCGGCGATTTTTCTACACTCCGAATGGCAACGGCTGCAACTACCAGATGTAAACATTAGCGGCCGACCGCGTGTCTGTAGTGGCTTGACGATAGCACGTAATTTGGTACAATTTAATTGCTGTATTTTACACGTGAAAAATTTCAATTTATTCACGAGATAATTTATTGTTTTGCTCCATCGGCTTTTCTAAATGTATGTAAAAGGACAAACTTTTGACAAAATATGTTTAGACCTATCAAATCCAGTGTTTAGTCATGGACAGTTGTATGTAGGTTTATCTAGAGTCCGTTCTTTTGATTCAGTCACTATAGTATGTCCTATTTCTGAAATACTCAACTGTGTATATCAAGAAGTTTGAGGAATATCATAGTAAAATATTAATAATTGCATTATAATATCTTAATAGGAAGTAAGAGTTAATTGTCTACACTTTTTTTAGTAGTATTTGCTGAATTTTTACTCCATTTTATAAGTGAAGAAATTTTCCCTACAATTTTTTATTTGGTATGTCTAAGTGCAGATATCTGAATTGGGAGCAATAGTACATATAGATAGTGATGGAATTCACACTATATTTTGGTATTTGCTGAATTTTTACTCCTTTTTTAATGAAAAAATTTGTCTTTAACAATTTCTTATTTGATGTAATGATAAAGTGTAGATATCTTAATTTTGAAAAATGTTACATATAGAGAGGAATGTAATTCTTAAAATCTTTGTTGTTGGGTTTCTCAGTCTTATCTTTAACTCTGTTCTGAAGTAATGGAAATTAATATTTTTTTTAATCACGATGTTTTAGAATCATCCTTATAAAGAATTTTGCAATGATTATAAATTTTTTGGCTGAGATCGCACTACCACTTAACAACGTATATTTATGACGACAGGTAATAGTAACATTCTTTACATACGTTTCTTTCAGTTGAGTTGTTTTGCAAAAGAAAATATAAAACTAAAAGCGACCATGCTGGTCGCGCAGCGGCTAGTTTAATAAATTAAATTCTAAAAATTAATCTTTACAAATTCACCAAAAATCAGGAAATGGAGGTAAAGATTCGAAAAAGATTTCATTTTAAAGGAATTTTTATGATCTTTCTTATGATATGAATTTTATAATCCTCAAAGTATTATTTTAAATGCAAACGTAAAAAAAGTTAAAAAAACAGCTTAAAAATCTAATTTAAAAAAATCTAAGAAGAATTTTTGAAAAATCTTTCTTAGTGCACCCCTACACTATAAGAAGAATTGCCATGCAAAATTTCAGCCCTTTAGGTCCTGCGGTTTGGTCTGTGCGTTGTATGTCAGTCAGGGAATGAGTCAGTTACGGAACTGTTCATCGCGCGTCATCGCTCTTTGACGATGTAAACAAAGGGTGATTCGTTCACAGAGTGATTCTCACGAAAAAATGAATCACTGAAATGAAATGTGTCTCCATGTCTATTTTTTTATTTATCAAACTTTTATTTGAAAAACTAAATATTAAAATTGTTTAATAATAATAAATACTTTATTGAAACTAATTAGATATATACTGATTTTTGGTGGATTTCCTGATTTTTATGTGAAGTGATATTTTTTTCGTTCGAGTGTGAGTGAAGTGATTCGATTTGCGAAATTTCATTTTGAAACACAATCAATTTGGATAGCGTGAGGTGAGTACGCATTAAAAATTAGCATTCAAATCAAAAGCTAAAACAACACAAATAATAAAATATTAAAAATAGAACAACATATATAGTTAGAAATAGAAAAATTATTACAAAACAAAAGCTAAATTGAAGGATAACTATCTATATATTTTTAATATGAATAAGTTATTTAGTTTGAATTTCGAATCTGACGCTACGCCAATTTTCATGCAGTTTAAATTCTGTTGAGTTTTTAATTATAATTTGGAATGTTTGAAAATAAAAATTAAGAGCAGTTATTATTACAAAATGGAAATTCACATCTTTTAATCATGATTTTTTAGAATCAGCGTTATAGTGAATTTAACAATGGTTATAATTTTTTTGGCTGAGCTCCCACTACGCCTTAAAAACATATATAGTTAGAAAAAAAAAATTATTACAAAACATTATTTAGCATTCAAATCAAAAGCTAAAACAATACAAATAATAAAATATTAAAAATAGAACAACATATATAGTTAGAAATAGAAAAATTATTACAAAACATTCTTTAGCATTCAAATCAAAAGCTAAATTTAAGAATAACTATCTATATATTTTTAATATGAATAAGTTAGTTAGTTTGAATTTCGAATCTGACGCTAAGCCATTTTTCATGCAGTTTAAATTCTGTTGAGTTTTTAATTATAATTTGGAATGTTGGAAAATAAAAATTAAGAGCAGTTATTATTACAAAATGGAAATTCACATCTTTTAATCATGATTTTTTAGAATCAGCGTTGTAGTGAATTTAGCAATGGTTATAATTTTTTTGGCTGAGCTCCCACTACGCCTTAAAAACATATATAGTTAGAAAAAAAAATTATTACAAAACATTATTTAGCATTCAAATCAAAAGCTAAAACAATACAAATAATAAAATATTAAAAATAGAACAACTTATATAGTTAGAAATAAAAAAATTATTACAAAGCATTATTTAGCATTCAAATCAAAAGCTAAAACAATACAAATAATAAAATATTAAAAATAGAACAACATATATTTTTCATGCAGTTTAAATTCTGTTGAGTTTTTAATTATAATTTGGAATGTTGGAAAATAAAAATTAAGAGCAGTTATTATTAGAACCAAAATTTATTCGTTGTTTTTTAGTGCTGATGTGTATGACATTTCCCATCCCTTTTTTATACTGTGTTTAGTTTTTCATGCAGAGTTCACAATCCAAAAGACAATTTGACATTTTTACTTTTCAGCTTTTAGTGATGCAAGGCTGAATCTATCCAAATTTTGCGATGTCTATAACGTTTCACATGTTTTTTTTTTTTATGTTACTCATGCTGTGTTTACTTTTTTAATCAATTTCGTTTGACAAACATTCGCCAAAATGACATTTTTACTTTTCAGCTTTATCTTTTAAAACTCTTTACTTTCCAAGAAACAATATGACATTTTTCCCTTTTCAGCTTTTAGTGGTTTATTATAAATGTATACATTTTATGTTTCACTTTTCAGCTTCTTTTGCTCCAAAGATGAAAGGTTAAATCTAGCTGAATTCTGAGGAGTTTATTATAAATTTATATTTTTATATCGGATTTTTTTTATTATTTGGGTGTATAACATTTCACATGCTTATTTTTCTATGTTATTTATACTGTGTTATTTATTCTATGTTACTAATACATATTTAGGTTTCATGGATTTACAAAAAAATATAATCAATCCAAATTTAAGTATTTATTATGGTACATAGTATAAAAATGACATTTTTACTTTTCAGCTTTGAACATTTTTACTTTGAACATTTTTACTTTTTTGACATTTTTACTTTTCAGCCACTGAAGAAAATGACTGGTGTTATTACCAACAAAAGCAATTTGTAGTTTAGGCGGAGTACCTGCGTCCGACATAATTGCAGTTTTGGCTGCTTTAAACTCTATTCTCACATTTTGATGCCTCTGTAACAATAGTGGATTACATGGTTAACTGGACTTACTCATTTTGTTCCATTTTAAAGGAACTAGGCTCCGGTTCATATGGTCCTTTCGGTGATAACACCAGTCATTTTCTTCAGTAACTAATTGACTAACTCACTAATGCATGCATGCATGTTTCTAACTAACTTAACTAACTAATGCATGAATGCATGCATGCATGTTACTAACTAATGCATGAATACATGCATGCATGTTACTAACTAATGCATGCATGCATGTTTCTAACTAACTAACTAACTAATGCATGCTGCATGTTTCTAACTTTTCAATAAAAATTTTAATTCTAATCAAAATTTAATGGCAGCTAACTGACGCATGCTAACTAACCAACTAACGCACGCACACACGCTAACTAACTAATGCATGAATGCATGCATGCATGTTACTAATGCATGAATACATGCATGCATGTTACTAACTAATGCATGCATGCATGTTTCTAACTAACTAACTAACTAATGCATGCTGCATGTTTTTAACTTTTCAATAAAAATTTTAATTCTAATCAAAATTTAATGGCAGCTAACTGACGCATGCTAACTAACCAACTAACGCACGCATGCATGCGCGTGAGTGAGTGAGTGCGTGCATTCCTATTTCAGCTTTTTGGGGGTCCAATGATGAAAGGCTGAATCTAGCTGAATTCTGAGGGCTAAGTACGCACGCAAACGCGTGCGTGCGTTTTATATTTCATATTTTTTTGGTCCAATGATGAAAGGCTAAATCTACCTGAATTCTGAGGGCTAAGGCCGCACGCATGCGTTTTATATTTCATATTTTTTTTGATCCAAAGATGAAAGGCTAAATCTACCTGAATTCTGAGGACTTTAATTATAAATTTTTATTTTTTTACATTGGCCTTTCTTTTCATTCATCCGTATAACATTTCACATGCTTTTTTTGTGTTATTTATACTGGTATTAGTTTTTAAATTCATTTTCGTGAACAATTATTCCACAATTTGACATTTTTTATTTACAGCTTTTAGTGGTACAGTTTGCAAAATTTTTTTTTGCGTATTACTGCCTAAAGAAATTGTTTTAAAGTTTTTCATGTTTCTGAATGTAAATTGATAATTAACTGCTATTAACTATTAGTAATAAACTTTTAAAATTCAATAATTAACTTTTTATTTTAATTTTAGTTTAAATTTCAATAATTCACTTAGTATTAACTTTAAAAAGTTTATTAGTTTACCTAAATAAAGTTTTGTTAAAATGTTTTTGTGCGGGTTTGTCATTATTTATTGTGTTTATGACCTCAACATCCAATAACTTTAATGTGCTCCCCTGCAAAAATTAAGAATTTAAAATAATTAATTTCTTGAAAAACAAGCTTTTTAATGCCCATTCGTTTTAATAAACTATAATTATGAAAACATTAACATTTTATTTTGCTGGAGTCTCAAGAGGTTAATGCTGTTCTGTTAGAATTCAATTCCAGACTGGCACATGAAAATTTATCTTTTTCTAATGCAGGTATGCTCATATTATACCAGGTGGTGGTGGGTGTTTATACGAATACCAAATTTTTATTTTTTGTTGCATGCAATCATGCATTACTTTGTACATTTTAAATTCTTATTTGTATTATTATTAGCCTCAGCGTATCAGGGCGTATTTTTTATGCTACAGAATCCATTATAAAATTATACGATTTTTTTTCCAATGATAAATATCCCTACTGCGGTATACTCGCCTTGCAAATATCGTAAAAGGACGATAAGGCGCCTTTGCTGTACGCCTATCGTGGTGTGGGAATCAACAATTTATTAATTTAAAACATCTTTTCTAATAATTTTAGGTATTTTTTATACCGTGACGAACTTCACACAATCGTAAGATGGCAACGGAATATTTGATATCTCACTGGGGGGGGGGGGGAATATTTGCAGGATGTCGGATGAACTCTCATTACATCGTCAATTTTAAGATGCCAATTTTACAGATATTTTAATTCTAAAAGCACACTCCAGCGCTATCCGATAAATATCCGTAAATAAAGCATGAAACATTCACAGCGCCAATCACTGAAATTTTTAATCATGTGTAAAATTTTTCAATCTTCATCTGGTGGACGGATGGCTTGAGCGTAGCTAGGCGAAGCCCGAGCCTAGCTTCGCCCGGCTAATAATAAATGCGACGATTAATGTATACAGTTGATGTAATATATATATATATATATATTTATAAAAAAATCGTAACGGGTATTTAATTTTTTTTTATAATATCCAATCGTCTGCTGCATTAGAAAGAAAAAGAATATTTTTTTTGTCTATTTAGTTGTTATGTACGTGACGATAAATTTATTTAAAGTACCAGAAAAAGAAATCACGTAATCGGCATTTAATAATTATATTCTAAAAATAAATCTTTAAAAATTCACCAAAATCAGAAAATCGTGGTAAATGTTCAAAAAAGATTTCATTTTAAAGGAATTTTTAGGATCTTTCTCGTGATATAAACTTTATAACCCTCAAATTATTATTTTAAATGCAAACTTAAAAAAAGTTACAAAAACAGCTTAAAAATTTAATTAAAAAAAATCTAGGAAGAATTTTTCAAAAATCTTTCTTAGTGCACCCCTACACCATAAGAAGAATCGCCATGCAAAGTTTCAGCCCTTTAGGTCCAGCGGTTTGATCTGTGCGTTGTATGTCAGTGTGTCAGTTACGAAACTGTTTTATATATATAGATTACTGAAGTGTGTTTCTTTAACAGGAAATTCTTGAATTTGTTCATGGATAAAAGCATGAATGTTGCTAGGTATTGCATTACCACGGTGACCGTGCTTGTCCCTATTATCAACGGGAGCTTGGCCTGTAGTAATTTAGGCCAAAAAAAATATGACATCATATTAGAGAGACCAAACATGTTTTTAAAACTAGTACAGTTTTGACAGATCATTTAAAAGAGGATTATCGTGTAAATGCAGCCTTCGTTGATTAAACAAAAAAATGATTAGCTACAAACAAAAGGCTAAAGAAATAACAGAACAGCATATGGAAATACCAGCTGTAAAAGAGCGTGACAACAGTGACAGTCTGGTCAAGCACGGTATCAATAGTTTGAAGAAGGAAACAAAATCGGGATATGTTCCCTTCTTTAAACTGACAAATATTGCGAGGCCCGATTACACCAGGATGTGAGTGATTTTTTCCATCTTTACAGCTTACAAGGAGGGTCTCTATGTAAACAACATTTTAGCCCCCCAAAAAAACGAATTTAAAATTTTGGCGCTTGTTCCTTTCTTCAAACTGCCGATTCAATTGTACTGGTGTTTCTTATCGCTGCATTCTGTACCATTTTCTTTGTTAGTTTGTTTCAAATTATTTACGATATTTAAAGTTCTAAATTTATTTGAAATTTTATAAGTTACGTCGAGTGAACGTAAACGTGCTTCCGGACAAAGCCAAATACTAAAACGAAAGGTTACACACGAAATTAACACGTGTAAAGGATTCTCATGTGACTGCAGGCATTGCATCTCCCACAGCTACATAAAAAAAAATTTAAAACACTTCTTTCAAGATATTACTGTTGATAATGGTTTCTCGGGTTATCGCTTAATCGATATTAGTATGTTTTTCAGAAATATTTCTAAACAATTATGCTGCAAAATATGTGGCAAAATATTGATATACTTGAGAAAAAAGTGCAAGGATTGACATCGGTTTTTTTCCATAAAATATGTTCAAAAATATGTAAAATATCTGAATATTTTGAATAATGTTTATACACGTTTAATACTTAAATAGAATATTTGAAAACTGGCCCTACTAGTGATATTTGGTATGTGATACAATAACTGTTTAACTTGTTTCAAATGTTAATATTCCTAACAATGTGTCATTTTTGTGAACATATTTCAAAATTTTTATTATATTATACAGTCGGACCTCTATATAACGAACATCTATTTTGCGAACTTTTTCTTGGAACCAAGAATATTTGGCGAATTTTTTCGTAAAAGAACCTCCAAATAGCGAAGTGCATTCTCTATGTAACGAACTTTTTCTTGTGATCGAATATTTTTTTTCTCCATATTTCTCAAAATGTTTGTGAACATTTCAAATTCATTCTTTTTTTAACACAATTTATGGTGATCAATGACCTTGGAACAGTTTTTAACAGTCGCCTAACTCACCGAGAGCAGTAAAATAGCTGTCGTTCGTTGCATTTCATCCAGGAAGTGCAACCTTTATCCCCCCCCCTCATTGCAAAGATGCGAGACGTATTATAAGAGAAAACACTGCTTCAAACAAAAAAACTCAGACAAAATTAACAGACTTTATCAGTAATTGAATTTAAGGATGTATGTGGTAATGTATGCCTAAAATTTCTTGTTATATTAAATGTGATAATGTCGATAAAATTCATCAATTTTAATATAAAATTATTTTTTTTTCATTGAAAATGTAGTGTATTCCCGGACAATGTTTTGCTTTATTCTCGTTTTCCTTGAGGATTTCTTTTTGATGGGTAAGATATATAAAACAAATAGATATTAATTTACAAAATAAAGGTGCGATTAATTTTTTAATATTATTTATTTAGTATTTAGGATTTTAAATTACGTTTAGTGTAGTTTAAAGTATTTTAATAGGTGAATCTCTGTTTAACGAATTTTCCATATAACGAACTTTTTTCGGGATTTAACGACTTCGTTTAATAGAGGTCCGACTGTACTACATTTTCATCGTCTTCAGCTCTAACAGGTATAAGTTAAATATATAAATACGATTGAGTACATTTAGATAAAGATTTTAAAGAAAAAAACAAATTTTCAACTTTAAGTGCAACTATCTTGAAATGTGGTTTTTTGACATTGCGCGCATGATATCTTGAGAACCCTTTCATGAAACGCCTTGAAATTTTCAGACATCATAAAAAACACGGTTTTCTATAAAATGACGAAGAATTATGTTGATCTAATGAAAATTAAGGATTTTACACATAAAATTATTTTGACATTAAAAAATTTTTTTTCCTAATTAACATTTTAATATTAATTTTAAATATACAGCCAGACAAAATATTTTTCATCAAATTAAAACTTAGACTATTTCCTTTAATTTAAGATATTATTTTCTTAAAATAAATGAAATATACTAAAGATATCGTGCGCGCAATGATACAGCAAAAATCCATAGTAAAGAAAACATGATTTATATTTTAAATTTTAAAAATAATTTTAAAACTATTTAACTTGATGTAATATTTTTATATAACAAAACAATATTTAAAGTAGTAGATTTCAAAATTTTTAGTTAATAGCTTCGATAGTTAGTTCATAAAAAATTCTTAAAATACACTAATTTATTGCATTTTAAAGCCACTCAGAGGTGAACTGTCCCCTTAACATCATCCGCTAAGGGTGCTGTGTACTAACTCTATTGGATTCGCTCACCTGTTCAAAGATTCCTGAATTGGATTTGAAGATTAATAAATAAATAAATGAATAAAAATTGCACCCCGTAATAGTGAAAGAAATTTTACATCTTGGGGACTTTTTTTTTTTAAATGCGAATAATATTTTAACACTTAAATTATTCGGGGGGGGGGGGGGAATCTGGTATAGTGTGTTTAAAACGCTCATCAACTCCTTTGGTGGGCGAAATTCTTAAAACGAATCCTTGATGAAAGATGCAGAAAAGTTCAGGCTCTCTGAAAATACCATTTTCATTGCATTATCAGCATTTATGTAGCTGTAAATAGTAGAAAAATTTTCTCCATAGGTTAACATTGGGGTGAGCTTATCCAACAGGATTAGCACACAGCAGCCTTAATAGCACTGTGTTCCAACTTATGGCCCTTTTTTAGTTATAAGAACTTTTTAAATGCACCATTACGCTCATTATCAGTTAATTACTTTGATTTGGTACTCCTTTGCAATCTGACACCACTTTCACCAAAATTCTCCATTTCCTAAACACAGCGAGTGTTACTCTATTTTACACAAAATACAAAATTTTTCTTATTAACCTTTAGCCTACGGGGCTCATTTTTCCGATTCCCTCTTTAGAACGGGAAATTTCATACCCCTTTTATAAGAACGGCCATTAAGGGGGTTATATATATATATATATATATATATATATATATATATATATATATATATATATATATATATATGAAATAAAGTTGAATTATCACATAGATCATTTACATACATCACACATTTATCAAATTTAATCATAAAAATTTGTGATTTTCGAGTCAGCTTCAACCTAATATTCTTACTAATTTTCATGTTCTCACTATCTGGAGTGTCTTCGATTCGACGGCCGCGGCTCCAATCCATTTTAGATGGGGGGGATATTCTGTGATAATATTATTAATATACTTTAATCGCCCTTTCTGAACTCTCTCTCTCATCTGGTAACACTTTTTCCGACGCATTGGCCAGATGCTTCGTCTTTCCACATATTAACTTCCTCCGCCAATTCTGGCAACCTCTCTGACCTAATTCTATTTTCGCGCTTTACGAGGGAGACGCTGGACTGACTCGAAAGGGATAAGATGTGCAACTTTATTTCATAAATAAATCCCTTTGTTCCAGAAGATGACTTTCTTATATTCCGGCCACGATGTAAGCTCCTATTTCATGAGATGTCCATTCCGGACATCATATATATATATATATATATATATATATATATATATACACACACAGTGGTACCTCGACTTAAGAGTGTCTCGACTTACGAGTTTTTCGAGATACGAGCATTCTGCCAGCAGATTTTTTGCTTTGTTACGAGCTATAATTCGGGTTACGAGCAACCTTCAGATACCCCACCGCTAGTTTGTGCAGCGAACGCCATGTTACGAGTTCATCAAAGGAGAACACGAGAAGCATATAATATTTACAACCTTTATGTACAATTATTATACAATTGTATAATATTATTCTAAGACTACTATCAAGTCTTAAACCGAGAGATTAATCAAACAATCTCAACAATTATCACCCGGGCAGCTTGCTCTGCCCATACTTGAGTCGCTATCCGAAACTGAACAGCGTCCAACCTCTCTCACAGAGAAATAGCTTCAATTCCCTCCCCCACACTGGAACCCCCATGGGGTCTAGGGGATGGTATGACCTTGGTTAAAAATCAACGAATAAGATTTAATTATTCATTTTAGCCTTCCTTCTCCTCGTACATTATCATCTTCAAGCCCGATCTGCAAGGTAAATGTTGTACATTACACTTAATGATACAAGTTTATTGCAGTACATTCTATTGTATTGCGTTTTTATACAATGTCATCATTTATAAGCACATTTCTCTTATTTAAAGACATGTAACAGAAAATTCCGGTGTTTGGGGGGGAGCCCGGAACGAATTAATGGCATTTCCATTCATTTCAATGGGGAAAATTAATTCGAGTTACGAGTATTTCGAGTTACGAGCTCCGTCATGGAACGAATTAACTCGTAAGTAGAGGTACCACTGTATATTCATTCTTGGGCCCTTATTATTGGGATACATGCTATCCCACCCCGTAAGGAAAAGGTTAATTTTAACGTAGGATTACGCTCCTCAATAACGGTCCTCCGGAAAGAAAAAAATCAGAGTCTTTCGCGAGTTATAAATTTAGCAACGCGCCAAACCCAGTAGCAGTAAACAGTTAAACCAGCGGTTTCCAACCTTTATGCTACTACGCCTCCCTAAAAAAAATTTTTTTTTCCGCGCCTCCTTAAAATTTTTTTTTTTCCGTGACTCCCTAAATTTTTTTTCCTCACCTCCCTATATTTTAATAGATATAAAAATATAGACACTTTAAATAATAACTTTATTACAAAAAATGAAAACTACAATTAATAGAATAATAACAAGATTTTGCTATAACAATACGAACATGCATATTTATTTTTACATTAAATTACAAATTAAACTACATCTAACGCATCAAAATTTAATGCGAGGGTTGTTGTTGTTTATTGGCACAAAGTTTATCAAATCTTGGGGGCAACGGGGAGAGTCCCGCTCGTAAATCTTTTTCGACTATTAACATGGTTCGATACTTGGTTTTCATTGCAGCCAGTGCCGAAAAGCCCGTCTCGCATAAATAAGACGTTACAAACGGTAGAAGCACTTGCATTGCTTTGCAATACAAAGATTCATACTCTCCACTAAGATTCATACAAAATTGAATTATTATTTAAATTTGAAACTTTTGTTTTAGTGAGCTATCGCATGACAATTCTATCAATTTTTCTTTTTCGATGGTTGTCAACTCAAAATCGTCTATTTATAGATATTATGGTTTATTCGTTTATTTATAGTCATTATGGTATGAACATTGATTTTTTATTAAAAAGTTTTGGCGCCTCCCCTGGCAATAGTCCGTGCCTCCCCTGGGAGTCGCGCCTCCCGGGTTGGAAACCTCGGAGTTAAACAAAAAGTATCAAAATACGTATTAAAAAAATAAAAGAGGCAAGCAACGATAAGTAATCCTACGTTAATAACCCGCGGTAATTTCGTTACAAGAGACTACCTGAAGTAATTTTTTTTTACTTAATCCAATAAACAAATGTCTCCCTGCTATTATCTGTTATTTTATGACCACCGTCTGTTAAAAAAAATAGGTTACTTGATTTACTAAAATGTTTACATCATCCGTTAATCTTCAACGTGTTTTAAAATATATACCCTATTTACAAACAGCGAGAGAAATTAATTAACGATTAATATCCAAAGTTCTCTAATACCTGAAATATTTTAAGTTTAAAATCAATAAAGTAAAAGTAAGCTCACCAGACAAAAAAAATATTTTTTCTTCATGAAGAATTATAAAGAGGGATAATAAAGAATCCAGTTATCCAGCATGCCACTTCGCGTGACAGCCGGCAATTTGGAGCCCCAAAAATATCAATCAGTTAACACTATTTTCTTTCAATTATGCAAATTCGGGACACATTTTCCCAGCATTAAATATTCCACAGAAAGAAATTAATTTTCACTTCTTTAAGGGCTTCGGATCTAGTGCGATGAAATGGAATTTATAATGAAACTAAAACAGCCCCTAACAGTCTAGACTCGTTAATGAAAATCTTGGAAAACCACGCGATACGTCGATGATGAATGAAATAAAATTTGCTCGATGGGAATTCATTTGTTAGATAGTGCTTTAAAAAAACCGCGCTGTTGATCTGAATTGAAGGTTTTGATCATTCATCAAAGCTAATTTCTACACCCGAATGAAAACGTATTTTTTCTCTCTAAAAAAATGTTGAATGTAAATTATTATTGAGTATCACTGTTGTTGGCCAATGCGGGACACTTGTCTGTTAAGACATTCACACTTTATCTATGACTAGCTGAAGTACCCGGCGATGCCCGGGATTTTAAGAATGTTTGTTGTTAACCAAAATCAATTTAAAAATTAACACAGTATAAATAACATAAAAGATATATGTGAAATGTTATACACGTCTCAGAATTTCAGCCTTTCATCATTGTAATACTAAAATCTGAAAAGTAAAAATGTCAAATTCTCTAATGTTTGTTAACCAAAATTAATTTAAAACTAAGCACAGTATAAATAACATAGAAAAAAAACCTTGTGAAATCTATAAATCTATAAATTTATAATAAACTCCTCAGAATTCAGCTAGAATTAGCCTTTCATCATTGGGGTAAAAAAAAGAAGCTGCAATTACAGGTTCAGCAGAAATTTCCAATAGAACAATGATATGACTGCAGCGTTGCCTCTTAAAAAATGAAGTGTTGATTGAGGGCTGCAAACCATTCAACTCCTCTCCACATTTAACTCCTATAAACATCCTCTACATATTAAATTCCTTTTCTCTCCATAATAAACTCCTCAGAATTTTGGTATATTCAGCCTTTCATCATAGTACCACTAAAAACTGAAACATCCTCTCCAGAAATATAAATTTATTAATTTCAATAATTAAACACACACAAATGTATAAATTACGCAAAAGTTTTTTAACCAACATTTCAATAATTCGTAAATGAAAAAGCATTTGAAAATAAAGATAAGAACTTCCGGAATCGAAATTAATTACCCTTAATTTTTAATTAATAAAAAACCAACATAATATGGATAAAAACGATAGTTGTTTAAAACCATATGAAAATAAAGCTATTATAAAGATAATAATAAAAAAAGCATAAGAAAATAATGCTCGTGCATGAAGTTAACGTTACGATATAAAGATAGTAATAATAATATAAACCGCGTGCATAAAATATTTAGCTTTTCAAGCGAAATAAATTAATTTTTAGAAAAAAACTACTTTTAATCGAGAAATTAAATACATTACACAAAATTTTGATTTTACCAACTTTCCACCCTACAATTTACACCCTACTCCTTTTAAATAGGGTGTAAATATAAAGTTTTAACAGCCAATTGAATGCCAGTTAAAAACGATTGTTGTTTAAAATCATATGAAAATTACGCTTATTATAAAGATAATAAAAAAAGCAGAGGAAAATAATGTGTGCGCATGAAGTTAACGTTACGATATAAAGATAGTAATAAAAATCTATATATATAAAACAGTTCCGTAACTGACTAACTGACTGATTGACTGACTGACATACAAAGTACAGACCAAACCGCTGAACCTAAAGGGCTGAAATTTGACATGGCGATTCTTCTTATAATGTAGGGGTGCACTAAGAAAGATTTTTGAAAAATTTTTCTTAGATTTTTTAAAATTAAATTTTTAATCTGTTTTTGTAACTTTTTTCAAGTTTGCATTTAAAATAATAATTTGAGGGTTGTAAAATTTATATCACGAAAAATATCATAAAAATTCCTTTAAAATGAAATTCTTTTCGAATCTTTACCTCCATTTTCTAATTTTTGGTGAATTTTTAAAGATTAATTTTTACAATTTAATTTATTAAACGCTGATCATGTGATTTCTTTATCTGGTACTTTAAATAAATTTATCGTCACGTAACAACGAAATAGACAAAAAAAATATTTTTTTCCTTGCTAATGCGGCAAACGATTGGACATTATCCAAAAAATATACAGTAAAAGATATGTTCCTCAAACTGTACTATATTCTTTAGTATGTCCTATTAGATTTAATTTCAATATTTTCTTCTACATTATTTTGTCTATAAAAATTTCCCTTACGATTTTTAAAAAAATATATTTTTTTGTCTTATGTTTGGAATACTAAAAGTTTAAAATAGTGGTGCCATCTACAGAACGCCTGTGAATCGAGAGTCGCATCTTTCAAAAGTTGTTGGTTATTTATTAATCAAAAATATTGGAAAGTTCTTGTGGATCTGTAAATATACATGTGGTAACAGTTTTAAAATTTATAAATTATCAACCTACACAGGTGATAATTTGTCCGGCGTTGCCCGGGATTTTAAGAATGTTTGTTAACCAAAATCAATTTAAAAACTAAACACAGTATAAATAACATAGAATAAAAAGCATGTGAAATGTTATACGCATGAATAAAAAGAAAACCCAACACAAAAAAACCATAAATTTACAATGATTTCTTCAGAATTCAGTTAGATTTAGCGTTTCATCATTGGAGCAAAAAACCCCTGAAAAGTAAAGCATAAAATATATACATTTATAATAAACCACTAAAAGCTGAAAAGGAAAAATGTCAAATTGTCTTTAGGAAAGTAAAGAATTTTGAAAAGTAAAGCTGAAAAGAAAAAATGTCAAATTGTCGAATGTTTGTTAACCAAAATCAATTTAAAAACTAAATACGGTATAAATAACATAGAAAAGATTTAGCCTTTATCATTGGACAAAAAATCCTGAAAAGTAAAACATAAAATATATAAATTTATAATAAACCTACCAAAATCCATTAAAAAACTAAACACAGTATAAATAACATAGAAAAAAAAGTATACGAAATGTTATACACATTAATAATATGAAAAATAAAATAAAATAAAAATAATAATTTTAAAAAATAATAAAATAAAAATAAAAATAATTTAAAAAAATAATAATAAAAATAATAATAATAATAATTTAAAAAATAATAAAAGCTGAAATAAAAAAGCCTTCATAAAAAAGCTGAAAATACAGGTTTAGCAAAATTGGCACGATCCGTATTCGAACCCGCGTAGTGTAGCGTAGTAAATGAACGCTTTTACCGAATGCGCCACAATTAAATGCTGCTTTATTGAGTAAATAGGAAAATATTCGACTAAGATTACTGGAAAGTTGCTATGGGTTGGTGAATATACATGTATTTATGGAGTGAGAGGAGTTTTAAGTCAGAAATAAGTTAGCAGGATAGAAGCTTAGTCTTTAACTCTTCAATAGACACAAAGACATAAGCGAGGGGGGTTGCAGTAGCGATTAAAAAAGATCTCGTGACACTTAGCGTGGTTGATTCGAATTTTCCATCGCGTGTGATAGTGTCAATATGCCGTTGGATCCGATTTATTTTAGAGTATAAAATCTGACTTCAAAGATTACTATTTTCATTTATTATTCTGATTTAATATATAACTTGAAACTTTTTGATTTTATTTATTTTTATCTTTTCGCTCGCTGTTTGGAAGCTAACCCTAACGTGGATGCCATATTCAGAGGGGTGATTCCACAAAGTGTAACAGCTTACATTTAGTTTCAAAATTGTTGGTTTTTTATTAATTAAAAATCAACGGTAATTAATTTCGATTTTTGAAGTTCTTCAGACCCTCGGCTGTTTTTAAAGACGCCTGTATGTAAAATTTCACGATCGTTGCTCCTAAACTGTGGATTTCTATACAATTACAGAGAGACAAACATTCATTTTTATATATTAGATATATATGGGGGGTAGACGTTGAAAAGAGGTTTCTTCCATAATATTGGCTTTAATAGGTTATGGCCGTTTAGAGGGGTGGTAGGCTAGAGAAATTCCACTGTACACACACACACATACTATATATATATATATATATATATATGTGTGTGTGTGTGTGTGTGTGTGTGTTTATGTATATATATACACTGCTGGCCACCCAAACTGCAACACCAAGAAAGACAAGAGATATCACAACAAAATTTATTTTGTAGATAACATGTTGACCAAGTATCAAATGATTAAATTTATAGACTTCTGTGAAGTGTGGTTCCTGCCAAAATCAGTAGCCAGAGTAGCCGCCATTGTTGGAGATCACCGCTGCCACACGCCTCGGCATTGATTAAAAGAGACTTTGGATGAGTTCTTGGGGTACAGCAGACCAAGCAGCTTCCACACGTTGCCGAAGTTGATCTGCTGTGGCAGCTGGGGATGGAATCTGGGTCAATCGTAGAGCAACCATGGACCACATGTTTTATATCGGCGAAAGATCCGGAGAGCGAGGCGGGCAGGGAAGCAATTCAATCTGGCGATTGACGAAGAACCGTTGGACAATGCGTGCCACGTGTGGTCGCGCATTATCCTGCTGAAATATGGCTGTGGGCAAGCCCTGAAGGTAAGGAAGGACAACTGGCTCCAACACCTCGGAGATGTAGCGCTGGCTGTTTAAAGTACCGGCAATGCGTACTAGAGGTGTGCGAGAGTGATACCCAATACCGCCCCATACCATAATACCCGGTGCAGGACCAGTGTGGCGGTGCACAACGCAGCTGTTCAGCATCCTCTCTTCACGGTGTCTCCAGACTCGAATGCGACCATCGTGGTGTTGCAGACAGAAGCGAGACTAGTCAGTAAAGAAAATTTCATTCCATTCTGCCTTCCACATCCTTCTGTCATCGCACCATTGGCGGCGGAGGCGTCTGTGGTTCTGCGTCAAGGGTAGACAAAGCAATGTACGTCTTGCGGACAGACCACTCTGCTGTAAACGGCGTCGAATGGTACGCGCAGACACTGGATGATGCGTTACAGACTGCATGTGCTGTGCTATGGTTCGTGATGTGACTGAGCGATCCGTCACTGCCATGCGCACAATTTGCCTGTCATCACGTGAAGTGGTGCGCTGAGGTGGATGCGATCGAACATGCCGGTCCGTCGTACCCTCCTGCATTCAACGATCAGATATCCGCATTACAGTTGTTTGGTTTCGTCCAACACGACTACCGATTTCTCTGAAAGATAATTCACAATCTCGGTAGGCCACTATCCTTCCTCTGTCGAACTCGGATACTTGATCAAAAGATGATCGCTGTTTTCGACGAGGCATAATTGATCGTTTTTTTGAAAAAACCACAAGAAAAACACAATTGCCGAACTTGAAATCGTCGAAATCCCCAAGCCTTAAATAGCGCTTTGAAGTGGCTCCACAGGCGCGCGTGATATGCGTCTGCGCTGAAATTCTAATCATTTGCATATCTCACCTCCGCTAATGCATGTTGTAAATTTCATGTGATTTGCATGTTTCCTTCAGGGTGTTGCATTTACAGTGGCCAGCAGTGTATATATATATATAGATAGATATATATTTTACATCAATTGTATACATTGATCATCGCATTTATTATAAATATATATATTTATTTTTTGGCATAAATTGCATACGTTGACCGTTGAGTTTAATTTGAATGTACTCCGTAGCGAAGCGGGGGTTTTCAGCTAGTATATATATATATATATATATATATATATATATATATATGTGTGTGTGTGTGTTAGATCTTGGGCTCTTTTCCACAAGAAAATCTTGCAAGAAAGGCCACGATGGACAAGCGTGACCTTTGCACGCGATTAGCTCGATGGGTACTATTGTTAGAAGAATTTAATTATGTTGTGGAACACCGTGAAGGGTCTAAAATGCCTCACGTGGACACCTTGAGTAGAGCTCCGATGAGCTCGATGTGCGTTTTATCTGAAAATGTTTCCTCAAAGTTGAAATCAGAACAAGACAATGACACCGAAATCAAAGCAATAAAGGAAATACTTAAAACTTCTAATTACGAGGACTACATTCATCGAAACGGAATTCTGTAAAAATTTATTGATTGAAAGGAAGTTATTGTAGTACCTGAAAGTATGCAGACAGCAATAATCAGAGATGCACATGAGAAAGACCACAAGGGAGTGAACTACACAGAGAAATACCTAGTGAAATACTATTTCATTCCAAGAGTGAAGCAGAAAGTTGAGAAAATTATAGATAATTGTGTCCATTGCATTCTCGTTAACCGTAAAGAAGGAAAGAAAGAGAGGTTCCTACACCCGTTGCGTACAGACGACCTTCCGCTATATACATATCATATAGATCACCTAGGACCTTTAGAAAGCACGCCAAAAAACAGATCTTCAGGAAGAAAACAGAAAGTCTACCACCTGTGCTGAATTCATCAAACCATGGCTACCTGGAGACAATGTAAAGTTTTAATTTGGTTTGACCTTAAAGACAATAGAGAAAAAAAAACGGTACCAGCTGCGTTCTGGGATCATCAAGGGCTATCTATGATTATGGTGGCATTCGTGTTCTTTGTTTGCTTTGCTTTGTTTCTCTTTGTTTTTTTAGATATTTTCCCGTCGTCAGGAGGACCTGCCGAGAAGCAGGAACGGCCGAGTGGAGAGTGAGCTACATTTTCCCTCCTCATTATTCATAATTTACTCGCCCGTGACGTCATGCTGATGGGAAGCTTTCGCTCCATTTAAGAAGAAGTAGAAGCGAGAAGAAGAAACAGGGGCGGCGGAACGAAGGCAGTCGTGAGCAGAGCAAGCCGAACAGCCAGAACCAGCGGACTGAGTGCAGAACGAGTGCTGATGAGACGGACTTAGGTGTAATGTCAGGTGCAGGTTTAAACGACGGCTTTTACTGTTTTAAAAGAGGCAAGCTTCAATACATAATGCTATATTGACCTATTTTATAAATGTAAATGTGTACATGTGTTGTCCAAGAACTTTTAAGTAAATGTTGTGGTTTTTGTATTATCCTGCTTAGCGAGCTGATTCCTGACCTACACACACACACACACACACACACACACACACACACACACATATATATATATATATATATATGTGGGTGTGTGTGTGTGTGTGTAATGTTTAGAAGCGTAAACTATAATTAACTATATTTTTTAGGTCAGTTGATGCTAAATCTAAAGAAATTAATATGAATAAATAATTATTAAACGACATAGCAGTCTGATGGGGAACGAAAATGCCAACAGATGGCGATATGCATTCTATCTCGCGGTTTGAAAGCGTCCTTGGCCTCGACTGGCGATTACATCAGAAATGTACGGGCGGGAATCGTATGACTATGATATCACCCGATGACGCAACCATCATGCGCTTTTGCACTGCGGAACGCTTATAAAGAAAAAAGCAGAGATTAGAGTTTGTTTTTTGGACAGTCAGGACGCGTTCTTTTTCGTCGGAGGGGATAAGTCGAAGAATCGCGACTGAACTGGTAGTTTAGTAATTTAAATAAAATACTTGAGTGGAAATAGAGAGTCTTCTTTATTAACAGTGATCATCTTCTGCACATTGGATTAACTGGGATAAATTCGGATGGAAATCTCTATGTGTTGCAGCTACGTGTTGCAGTCCTGATATATATATATATACACACCATTACGTTCATTCTACACTCGAATGAAAACGTATTTTTCTCTAATTCACTTCATCCTTCATTCAGACGAAATCGTAGATCAAAATAAGGGCCTGTTCACATACAATTCGTCTGCGTCAGCGTAACGACATATTTTAAACCAATCACAGGCCTGAACAACTTCGTTACTAATCGTCTGGAGGTTTGTAATTGGTTAAATATATTTCAAAAAGAGTAACGCTAACGCTTACGTATTCTACATGAACATGTCCTGAGTGTGCATCCTTCGGGCTAAAATATTGATTAATCGATTGAGACATTTTTGATAACCATGAGCGATATTATTGTCGTCTTAACAACAATATCCATCTTTCATTAATGGTACAAACTGTATAGAGCCAAATACGTGTACACACCATTTTAAATGATACATCGCTAAGCAGAAATGCAATAGTGTTATAAAGAACTGAATTTACTCCAGAAAAGCTAATCTTCCAGGAAAAATATCCCTCACTTCTGCGGGCATTTATCTTCCATTTTTTTCAATATATTCTCTCAGACCGAGCGTACGGACGGTTGCAGTTAAATTCCTGCAAATCTCCGATGCGTGACCAAATATTCTAAAATAGTGATAGATATGTATTTTTTATTCCTCCAACCCCCATAAAATAAATTTATGTTCCTCAGGTACTTCCTGGAAGTTTTCTCCCGTCTAAATCATGCAAGACTTTAAAAAGTCTTCTTTCGTCAGAACTCCTCCATACCTTGTTCTAAATCATCGGGTTCGGTTTTATAGTTTTAAATAAATCACGCGTCTAGTATCAGGGAATTTTTTTCCCTGTCCCCCCCCCCCCCCTCACTCTGAGTTTCTGGAAATTTTGGTTGCTTGAACGGAACTTCGTTAAAAAATCTTTTCGATGTATTTTGTTGGATATTTTCATAGCACATGATTACTACTTTGAAAAGAGTTTAAATTTAAGATTTTAAGGCTCTCCGCATAAAGTATGAAGATTTCTTAAGGCTGATGTGTACTAACCCTATTGGATTCGCTCACCTCAATGTTAACCTATGGCGAAAATGTGTCTACTATTGACAGCTACATAAATGCTGATAATCTAATAAAAGTGGTGTTTCCAGATAACCTGAACTTTTACGCACCTTGCAACGGGATTCATTTTATAAACTGCGTCCGCCAAAGGAATTGATGATAGTTTAAAACACACTATAGCAGATATTTCCCTGAATAACTTAAATTTAAAATTATTATTTGAATTTTTTTTAACAAACGAAAAATGCCCCAAGGTATAAAATTTCTTTCTCTATTAATCTTTTTCTATTAATTCTTTCTCTATTAATTTCTCTTCAATCTTTGGACAGATTTTCTCCATAGGTTAACTTGGAGGTGAGCGAATCCAATAGGGTTAGTATACAGCAGCCTTAAACTGTGATTACGGAAATGCCAAGAGGAAAATTTTCTATAACTTGACACCGGGATTGAAGATCTGCGGCGGCAACTGATGCAACTCATTAAGGTTGTTTAGTCTTACCCCTGTTATTTACTGTAACACATCCACTCCCGCCCATGTATACACACATAAGCAAGCACACACACACACACACATATATGTATGTATGTACACTGGTGTAAGAAATTAAGAGAATTTGCAGACTTGGTCGATTATCTCTAGAACTACTGTACCCCTGTTACCCCTGTTATTTACTGTAACACATCCACTCCCGCCCATGTATACACACATAAGCAAGCAAGCACACACACACACACACACACACACACATATATATATATATTATATATATATGTATGTATGTACACTGGTGTAAGAAATTAAGAGAATTTGCAGACTTGGTCGATTATCTCTAGAACTACTGTACCGATTTTAATGAAATTTGATATGTACGTACATTGATACAATACAAAACAAATAACCATTCAATAATTGTAATACACACGCATGATCGTGCGTAACACTCGTTAGAGTCGGAAGGTATCAAACAGCGTCATGTAACAATGTATGTATGTATGTAGGTAGGTATGTATGTATGTATGTATGTATGTATATATATATATATATATATATATATATATATATATATATATATATATATATATATATATATATATATATATATATATATATAATGCAGACTGGGGGACATCATGTTTATCCGTAGTCTTGTAGTCATGTAACCGGGGCAGGCGAAAGTAAGAACCAACTCAATCAAATCCAGAGACGAGGAGTCCATCACATTTCTAATATTTATTAAAAGGTACTTTCTTGTTTGACAGTTTCCATTAACATCAATTGGATTTGGACGGACATCGCGGATATCGGGGAAAAAACCCGGCAGCGCAACGCTGCGACGATATGGACGGAGAGCTAAAAACTCTGCATGTTAATGGTTTGGGAGCGAACACAAAAGAACCCATGGGGACGCCGAGGAATGCTGACTTTTGCGAAAAGTACAGGCACGCTAAATTTTAATTGGTTAAAAAGTGACACCTGATCTCATCACGCCGCATCGGACGAGGTTGCGTCAGGCTCCTAGAACATGCCCGTTATATAACATGTAGGCTCGTGGCTTGTTTAAGGGGAAAACTAATAGATTACTTTAGAGTATCTAGAATCTAGATCAAAATCAAATTGAAGGATAATGTTCTGTTGCGTTAAGACAAAGTTAATGAAGGGAAAGGTTTATCGTTTCATATATATATATATATATACACTGCTCTCCAAAAAATAAGGTACAACATGTTTGTTATGTCTAATTTAAAAATGAATGAACAGAGAATCAAGAAATTTTGACGAAATGTGCACTAAACAGTTCTTTATGAAATGCGACAAAGAAATTTGCATAGTTTACATAAGTTACAGGAAATAAGCACTTTTGGCAGAAAACTCCATTTTTGCAGAAAACAGTACATCACAGTTTTACGTGGAAAAATGTCATGAAGATATTAAAAAATGGTTTCTAATAAGGAATATGTCCACCCCTAGCTGTAATGCATTGTCGGCACCGACTTTTACATGCTGCCAATTAAGTTGTAGGACACTGAAATGGGAAGCGAAGACCAGAAACGGAGTAAACCTTATAACCTATTCATTTACCCTACGAATTTTATTGTTACTGCCTTTATTTTAATCTTGAACTTCGAAAAACTTGTTGTACCTTAACTTTTGGAGGGCAGTGTATATATATACAGAGGCTGTTCACACATTTTTTAGACGCTTTATATTGTATTCACAAAACTAAATTACATAAAATTCTTGTGTTTTAAATGTTCTATTTGACATCCCTTATTCTGAACTATCTTTCGACACCGCAATTTCCAGGATAATAATGCCTTTTGAAGTGTCAGAAGAGGTATTCTATCCCATTCCTCCTGAACAGCTTTCCGGAGTCCTGTAAGGGTTTTGGGACGACGTTTGGATAATGCAGATTTTAAAAGTCCGAAAGCACAAAAATCCATCGGTGATACATCGGGAGATTTAGTAGGGATATCTGTGAAGGGTATGGCCTTGATACCAGTTTTTTATTCCATTTCTTTTAGGAAATTTACAGTGGATTTTGATGTGTGACTGCTAGCTTTGTCCTGATAGAGTCTCACAGATTGATGGCACTGTGGGTAAAGCGATGGTATTTCATTCAGAAAAATTGGCGATAAAATATGTTCTTGATAGTATTTGGAGTTAATCTTGACATTTTTCCACTCTCTTTATTTTTAACTTGCCATTATAAGAAAAACCAGCAACAATGATGAATCTCTTAGAAAAACTTTCTTTCGATTCTTTGAACCATGCACTTAAATTTTTTCTCCCCTTTTATGATAATAAATGGCTCCTTTTTTGTTGCAATCATTTAAATACACCCATGATTCATCTATTGTGACATATGTTTTCCATTTTTCTTTGGATAAGTGTTTCTCATATAGAATTCTGCAGCGTGTCCTGCGTTCAGCGATATGATTTGGAAGAAGACGATGCACATTGCGTTTTTTCGCTTTCTTAAGATTTAAATCAACGTTTATCATTTTGTTTACAGTGGACACCGAGCATTTTAATGATTTTGCAACTTTCCTTTGACTAGGGGGATTTTCTTTTAACATTAAACATCGTACCTTTGCAAAAGTCGAAGATGTTCGTTTTTTTCCTTGGATACTTGTTTGGAATTTTTGTCCCACTTGAGGCTCCAATTTGACGTTTTTTTCCTTTCTTGTTGACGATATTACCTATCGACGCTTTAGATATCACAAAACCATGACTCTCACATCGTTTTTGGATAACGGCGTATGCATATTTCTCTTCGGAAAGAGCATAAATGTAGCCTTCGAACCACTGCTTTGTTAAAAACGCCATTTTGAATAAAAACAAAACTTTCAAGCCGTAGACGATAATTTTGACTTTTAAAAACATAGTACAATTGCAATTATTTCTTTTGCAGCAAACGATTTTGTATTACCGCTCACCAAAATCGTCAAAAAAATGTGCGAACAGCCTCTGTATATATACACACACACACACACTGTAGAGACAGGCGAGTCACCATAACAAGTAATAACGCCCCATATCGCAAGGTAAGGGGTACTACGCAGAACGCTGGGGGTGATCGTAGACTCCAGACGTGTCTGATATATTATTATAAGGCGGCCACACACATCTGCACTGCACAGTATTCAGGGGGAAAACGAGTGATTTATGGGTTGCGCTTTGCAGCGATCCTGCCCTCAGTCGGTTTTTCACAGATCATCAAAGAGATTCGAGGGACCTTGGGGGGAGTACCGTGACTAATCGACCCCCAAATGTGTCAACAGGTGTCGGGGGTTGCGTACTGTAGAATTGTCTAGATGTGTGTTAGCGCATACAGATTGGTACAGCGTTCTCTGGATCTGCCAGTGATTTATGTCTCTCTGTACTCTGTTCTATGCGCTGGATCGCCTCCTCTGGCGGTCCATCAAAGAAAGAGAGTGGGGTCAGCGGGTCAAATGGTGTCGAGCGGGGTCGGGGGAGACACCACATCAAGACACCCGCCAGAAATCTTGCGGGAGGGAATGGGGGTGGTTCTAAATACTGTGTCTAATGTTACCGTGACAAATGTGATGACAGGAGTCGGGGAGAGAACTCTGTACCAATGTGTATGCATCATGTGACTGCAGCATTAGAGAGGAAGTTCAGAGGTGACTGTAGACTCTGAACGTCTCTGGTATGTTCTTCGGAACTTGAGGATAATTGCATTCTATTTGTTCTTGTAAATAATATTCTCCTACTTGTAATATAGTCTCCTGTACTTGTCCGTGCTGTGCTCTATAATAAACTATATGTGGAAAAATAAAAGTGGTTCTAGATTGAAAAAAAGGGACTTTCAACTCGGTATCCATCACAACCAACCGACCGACCAACCAACCAACACCGACCAACCAACCAACACACACACACACACAAATAAACTTACTAGGAACTAAAGAAATCTATTCTCCGTTACCAGCACCTGGATGGCTTTTTTTTTGCCTCGTACAAGGTGTTACAGCGATCGTCAAATTATTGACGTTGCTTTCGCTTTTCGAGAACGAAATGAAAGTGTGCTTTTTTTTTTAGACTTAAGACTGTAGAATTTGACAAATAACAGAGTAAAACTGATATGTACATGTTCACAAACAGAAAATGATCGCACAGTACCTTACAGCAGTGGTGTGTAAACTGTGGTAGCGACCCACTGGGGGGTCGTGAAAAAAAATTTGAGTGTTCAAGGATAGTTTGAAATAAATTTATGTCATATTGAATAATTTAATTTAAAAAAATCAGGTAGTCTCTTCTAACGAAACTACTGCGGGTAATTAACGCAGGATTATTTATCATTGCTTGCCTCTTTTGTATGTATGTATGTGTTATGTATATATGTATCTATATATATGTACGTATGTAAATATATATGTATGTCAATATTTTGACGCATTTCGGTACTTTTCTGTTTAACTGTTTACTGCTTGTCCAAGCGATACAGACTGGGTATGGCGCGCTGCCAAAATTATAATTCGCGACGCAGGACATCTGAAATTTTGCTTTCCGGAGGAACATAATCCTACGTTAAAATGCTTTAAATTTCTATAATTATTGATAACTTTGTCTAATTATTTTCTATAATTATCATATTTTCAATATTTTTATTTATATTTTTTACATGTTAAAAGTTATATAATATTGTTAAATAAGGTGTAAATGTACAGTTTCCATTTTTTTTGTGGTTAACATTTTAATAATTTTTAAAAAAAATTTTATTTCTACAAAAATATCTTGATTGGGGGTCGAGGATTTTTTTATTTAAAGAAAGTGGGTCTGTTGTCCTTATTTAAACATACTAAACTTTTTCTCCCAAACTTCTAATCCGGATTACCTTGAAACCAGTGATTGTATGACGTCAGACAATCACTGGTTTGTATGACGTCATAACTACATGACTGGTTTGTATGAAGTAATGTAAATGTAAGAAGAAAACCTTTGTAAATCTTTGAATGCAGAGATGTGGCAGTGTATATATATATATATATATATATATAAAGATATATATTACGACGGCTAAGCTGTGCGTGTGCTTTTTTCTTTTAATGTGCCCTTATGTACGTTACAAATTGATTTTAACTTTGTTTCGTTATGAATAAAATTGTTTCTTTTACCTAAAGTATTATAATTTCCAGAAACTTCATGCTTTATGAGATCTACTGAATTTAAAGCTTTGTTAACCTGGAACTTTTTGAAAATTTTGATAACAGGGTCGCTGTTGAAAAGTTAGCGCACCACTGCCTTATAGCACCTGTGCTAGAAGAGTGTTACATCTCAAAATAGCCATATTTTTAGGAAGAGCTAAAGTAGATATATGTCGAAATTTCATTTCTTGTTTTATGAATGCCTATGATAATTCTGGGAAAACTTTTTGTTTGAATCACTTCAGAAGGCTAAACTATATACTATTAAAGTTGTTTTCAATTTTACTAAACATGATTTTGAATTTTAATTTCAAGATATAACCCTCTTCTTGTAACCTCATTTTGTCAACATGGACTATAAAAAGCTCGAGGGAATACTGTCATATCTCTATGCTAATGCACAATCTATCTAAACTTTTCCCAATACAAAGAAAAAACCTTGATAACATGAACAGCAGGTTAGAAAAAAAAACAAATTTATTTTCCAAATAAACACAAATTTATTTTCCAAATAAAAACATTTATTTTCCAAATAAAATTTAATGAACATTTTTATTACAGGAACATTTTAATACAACAACGTTAGTCACTGACAAAAATCTTATTTCCATGCTTCGCGCATGAGCAAGTTCTCATTCCTAGTTGTGGAAGAGGGTAATAAGCGCCATCTAGAAGATTGTGTTGGAACTAGGCTTACAGCATTATTCGAGAATGAGAAGCACTTCTTATAGAGCATTGTGGTGCAATTATCTGAAAATCGAAAATTTCAGAGATGTAACACTCTTCTAGCAGAGATGCGACATGTTCAAATGACGATGGCACAGAAAATTTCATTTACTGCTTTTTATATATCAGGGGTGGCTAAATCGCGGCTCTTTCAAAAAGTCTCGTCGGATACTACCTACTCTGATATCATCGCATCTACCATCTTCTAAAACAGCATGCACACATCTCTGATAAAATCGTTTACAGTCGAAACCCGCTATAGCGAACCCGGTATATAACGAACTCACGGATATAACTAACGGAAGTTTTGGTCCCGCCGTTTTCCTATTGTATTTAATGCTAATTTATCCTCAACCTCCGAAATCTTAAGAATCGGCTATAACGAACCTTTTTTTTCAGTCGACCACTGAATTACGAGATTTACCTATCGCGATATGGATAGAAAAGCACAAAATTTCATCATTCTCAGATTAGGACATGCAATTGTTCGAAGCATGTGATGATGAAGTCATTACATGTGGAAATCCGACTAATGAAGATATTGTGGAAGAAATTAAAATGAATCATTCTGAAATCGAAGATTCTGCACCTGATGCTGATGAAGAGGAGCACATAAACGACAAAATCCCCACCTACTCAGAAGCTACAGCGGCGAAGTTTTTGTATAAACAAACAGTGGAAGAAAGAGTGTTGGAGTCATTCGATGTATTTGACAAAGAAATTCATAAAATGTTTTTGAAATCGGCCTCACGTCAGCAGAAGATTACCGATTATTTCTGTATCAAAACAGTGAGCAACAATTAAAGGTAAAATTAATTAATTTCCATTTGTCTTCATTTTTAGTTAATTTAATTAGTATTGTGTCAGTTTAATGTAACTGATTTTAGTCAATTTAATTCATTAGTTATGATTTTTAATAGATTTTATCATTTTTTTTAAATACATCATTATTGAATACACATAGCGACTAATGAGTTATACATTTTGTGAACTCTAACATTTTTCTTAATGGTTCGGATACAGCGAACAAAACCTTTGGTCCCTCGAAGTTCGTTATAATGGAGTTCGACTGTATATTTCGTTTCTAGTGTCTAGTGCTTCACCACTGTGCAATACACTATGTTCTGGAAAATCTCTACCAAAGCAAAGAGTGATTGATGCTTTGGTATTGATTTGGATTGCAGGTCAAAAAACTATATATACGGATTAAAATTTGATTTCATTTGACGCGATGCGGAGCTTTAAACTTTCGTTTCGAGAGAAAAAAAAATTCAATACAGAAATCGTATCAACAAATATAAAACTCACGTTCCGTGTCTCGATTTCTAACAAACCACTACAAAAAAGAAAAGGAAAAAGTAATTTTATTTTTTTTTTCAAACATCAAAAATACGAGATTTTATTTTTTTTTCCCACGCATCCTGTTTTTAATCTATTTCAGAGATGAAAAAAACTCCACTAAAATAAGAAGGAGGTTTTCGCGTACGAAACTGTTTACTCCATACAATCAACTCTGACAACCGCGTTTTATAGCGTTTCATAAACGACTGCCACGGGTGCTTTGGAAACAGATCGATTTTCAGAGTATTCCGTTTTTCAGGATAGGAGTTAATAAGAAAATAAATTCTGTTGATCTCGGACGCGAATTAAGTGCACTTTATTCGTTGCACACAGGAAAATTTATACGTCCTCTGAACAATATCTTCTTAATTTCACCTCAACTTTACCATAAGCGTCAATTGAGCAGATGATTTGATTTGCATGGATTGATAATGGTTAGTTCTGGGCCGTATGTAATAAGGCTACATTATGTTTTTCTCCTTAAACTGTAACGTAACAAGGGATATCCATGCTGCAGTTGGCATCAAATCTTTATATTTCATCCTTTTCGGAGATAAAACACGCAATGGATATAAGCTCTCATCCATTTAGATCGGGCCCCAATACAATATTAGCTCGTAATTGAGCTCATATTTGGAAACCTAGAGTATGTATCCTATGTACTGAATTACTAGCATTCGATCCATATATTTCATCCGTTTCGGAGATAAAACACACTATGGATATAAGCTCTCATCCATTTAGATCGGGCCCCAATACAATATTAGCTCGTAATTGAGCCCATATTTGGAAACCTAGCATGTATCCAATGCACTGAATTACTAGCATTCGATCCTTATATTTCATCCGTTTCGGAGATGAAATACAGTATTTTTCGGACCACAAGACGCACCTTTTTACAAACAAAAAAAATCGAAAGTTGGGGTGCGTCTTATGGTCCGAATGTCCTTATGGTAATCTATATATATAAAACAGTTCCGTAACTGATTGACTGATTGATAGACATATAACGCACAGACCAAACCGCTGGACCTAAAGGGCTGACATTTTGTATGGCGATTCTTCTTATAGTGTAGGGGTGCACTAAGAAAGAGTTTTGAAAAATTCTGAGATTTTTAAAATTAAATTTTCAAGCTGTTTTTGTAAATTCTTTAAAGTTTGCATTTAAAATAATGCTCCGAAGGTTATAAAATTTATATCACGAGAAAGATCCTAAAAATTCCTTTAAAATATCTTTTTCGAATCTTTACCTCCATTTTCTGATTTTTGGTGAATTTGTAAAGATTAATTTTTAGAATTTAATTTATTAAATGCTGATCACGCAATTTCTTTTTCTGGTACTTTAAATTAATTTTTCGTCACGTGCATACCAACGAAATAGACAAAAAATATTTTTTTCTTGCTAATGCGGCAGACGATTGAACATCATCCAAAAAAATATTAAAATACAGTAAAAGATATGTTCCTCAAACTGTATTATATTCTTTAGTATGTTCTATTAGATTTAATTTGAATATTTTGTGCTACATTATTTTGTCTATAAAAATATCCCTTACGATATTTTATTAATTTATTATTTTTTTTACATCAATTGCATACATTGATCGTTGTAATTATATATATATATATATACACACTCATGGACAAAAAAATTAGCGCACCAAGAAGAAGTCGTCAAAATGAAACGAAATTTTACATACGTAATGACTACTTTGATATAAGTAAATGATAAGAAAATCAAAGAAAAAGGATAATTTATTTCAGAGAAAAAGGCAAAAGAACGGAGGAGTTAATACTCCATTGGACCCCCTCTAGCGCGAATGCACGATGCGATACGATCGAGCATTGAGTCATACAAGTTCTGTATGATGTCTTGAGACATTTCGTTCCATATTTGCTGTAACCTTGCCTCTAGTTCGTTCAAACTCGTGGGATGCCCAACTCGTCGTCCCAAATGATCCCAGATATGCTCTATTGGAGACAAATCTGGGGATCGGGCAGGCCAAGGAAGGGTAGTAACAGTGCGGAGACAGTTGTGACAGTAAGGCCTTTTTGTTTAGTTATTATGATATTTATTGTGGAGTATTTAATTGTGGTTAGTACATTGCTTGGCCCAATGGATTAATGATTACTCAGGTGTATGATCACAAATCAATTTATTAACCATCAACACACTATTTATACCGTTCACATTACTCATTATCGACTTCTTATCATTAATCCTTTAACATGTTAATACAACACACACATATATATATATATACCATATCACTTATCCTATACCATTAATATTACTCCTTCTAGGCTTTCTATCATTATTCTTTTAACATGTTAATATCATACATATATATGCCTCATATCACTTATCCTATACCATTAATATTGACTTTCTATCACTACTCATTTAACATGTTAATACAATACATAAATATACTATATATACAAAAGCACAAATATTCGGTAACATATATCTATGACAACATGCAATCTTAACCGCGGCTACTATCATCCTCTTAACCTAATTGAGCATAGGCACAAGATCACCAAATAAACAAAATCCCGTACCTGATACTTGCACGGCTCGGGGAATCGTGAGGGACGATGTGAGGCTTGCGGCGGTCATCTGTGGCACAAAGACTCTACACTCGGGGCGAGGATAGCTGGTGGCAATCATCTATGCATACGGGGCTCCGATACTCTACAACCTCTTGGTAGCTGGCGCTCGTTCGGCGAAGAGGGTGCGGCATGGGAGAGTTCTGGGCGCCTGGACAGGTGTCTCCTTCTAGGGCTAAGTTATCGGCTGGTAGTCGGATCGACTTCGCTCCTGGTCATCTATGCATACGGGGCGCCGGTGCTTTACAACCTCTTGGTAGCGGGCGCTCGCTCGACGAAGGGGTGTGGCATGGGAGAGTTCTGGCGTTCTGGGCTCCTGGGCAGGTGTCTCCTTCTAGGGCTACGCTATCGGCTAGTAGTCAGATCGACTTCGCTCCTGGAGTCATTAGGCGTGCGCATTGAGTTAGGGTCGGCGCGGTAGGCTTTCGGCTCGTTGATCCTTCAATCGGCGGGCATATATTTATCGGCACTTGAGGGCTTACACCTCTATCTTCTTTATTCGTCTGCGGCCCTTTCCGTCTTTCTTGACTCCGACTTCTCCTCAGCGGATTCTAAAACTCATCTGCTCATTGCTTTTCAACTCTATCTCTCTCTCTCTTCTCTCTGATTATTTCTCTCCATCTCTATCTTTTACTTAACTCCCCCACTTCATTCTAGGCTTTCCATTGGTAGCCACCTCCTGACCAATGGGTAAATATGGATACCCTTTATTGGTTCCAACTCTTTTTTTATATTACTATCTCCTCCACTCAAAATTGAAGGGGGCGTCAGTCGTTGCACCCTTCTGGAGAATTCTCACGCCCCTACATTCACACGCTTCTATTCGGACCCCCTACCGACCTCCTAACGCATTGAAGCTCGTAAAGTCTTAACTCGTCCTTCACTAACATCAAATTTCGGACCCCTTCGTTTCCTATTTCTGCCTGTCCAGATCATTAACTGCAGCTGGCCGCCGCTCCCTGCCATCAATTTTTCGACCGTTCCCCTTTTACATGCCAATTATCGTCTCCCTTTTTGACATAAGCAGATCGTAAACTGCATCTGTACACCATTTATCCGCTGTTTGGAATATATCTTCTCCTCCTATTCTTTGTGCCCAACTTTGCACCTGTTTAATTTTCCAAAACTGTCGCCTACGCTGCGACATCCACCCATTTCTTTCAGAAAAAAAGCAAAAAAATAAAATCAACCATATCCTCAATCTCAGCCACTAATATTCACATTGTGACCACCTTACATAACCACACGTATCCTTCTAGCAACACTCCTCTATCATTGTCCTTCCCTTACCACGTGCCGTCTGCTCACTGTGTAACGGTATTTTACCTCACTGCATAATGCGTCATACATCATCACGTATACCTCATCACACTTTGCGTCACATATTTATCTTTGGTATAAAACATTGAATGTTGTCATAGAATCCAATTAATGTCCACGTTGTAAGAAAGTATTTGCACACTTGTATAACATAATGTATATCATTATATGCTCAACGACATCTTTGCACCAGATATAACCATTCGTTTAGCCTTTTCGTTTGTCTATATCATAATCTTGTACATTCATACCTTTACCAATAATGTGACTTATTCGAACTCAGACTGAATGGCAACAGAAAATACTTTAAACTTTTGTATATAACAAACAAAAAATATACCAGTACCTATTCTTATAACACAAATTCCCTGTAAATCCTGTACTATATGATACAATTATATGCAAATATATACTGCTAAAAATATAAACTAAATAAAATACATTATTATCCTTGAGTACTGTTCAAATACACTGTTCATTTCAATTTTTTATCTTCATGTACTATATGTTATAATTATATGCAATTATCTACTGCTAAAAATATAAACAAAATACAATACGTTATTATCCTTGGGTACTGTTCAAATACATTGTTCATTTCAATTTTTTTTTCATGTACTATATGTTATAATTATATGCAATTATCTACTGCTAAAATATAAACAAAATACAATACACTATTATCCTTGGATACTGTTCAAAAACATTGTTCATTTCACTTTTTTATCTTCATGTACTATATGTTATAATTATATGCAAATATATACTGCTAAAAATATAAACAAAATAAAATATCTAAAAGTCTTTGCTTCATGATTAACGATATTGTCCATTTCCATCTTTATCCGTTTCTCTGACTGGTATTATATCATGCTGGATCCTTAATATTGTCGGGAACACATTTGTTTTGACAATCATGTACCGAAGCTCTCCGTAAATTATTCTCATATAATCCAGACGTAAAAAAAATTTCTCTTAAATGCTTTATTAACTCCGATAATTCCTTAATTCTACTTACAAAACATCAAAATTTCCCTTTTAATAATAATACAGTAGAAATATTACTTCCTAATACTGAATATTTGTTCTACCATTTGTTTTTCTGTCGAAAATTGCCTTTAAAAAATCCTCTATTGTCCGATGAGCCGCCGCGTCGCGTATTGTAGCTATCTCCATTAATCATTCCGCGACACCTCCCTCTGTGATTTTGACCTCTGCCAGCTCTAAACGGATAACCGGAGGTAACGTGTTTTTTTTTCACCTATTATTGCGTGATTTTGGTAACAAGTCGGCGCGCTTTGCTCTATGGTTTAAGCTCGTAGCGTCATCTTCTCTGTAACCGTAGTTGAAGATACTTTTAGATTTCTCAATTTGGCAATAATTGTAATGCGGCCTCGTGGTTTGAATCGGCGCCATTGGGAGTTGTAAGTATTTTGTATCGTTCCTTTTTACGTTTATCCAACAATTATTTATTTAATTGTCTTGTTTCCTATTATTTTTTTTTAACAATTATCATATCTACTGTGCCATTCTCGTTATGTTATTTATTTATTTATTTTTATTTTTTATTTTTTTTAGTGTGTGTTTATTTAATTGATTTTAATCATAGACCCTCTTTGAACTCTTAAATCACGTTGTCTGACTTATAATTTCTATAGTCTACATTCATTTTTTTGTGATTTTGTAAACTATTCACTTCATTAATCATTCAATTAACTTATTATTATTATTATTGTTAATATTTTCATTATTTCTGGCCACGTGCACGCGTTTATCCGAATGCCTGACTACTCATAATTACTTCTCCTCTATCCATCTAGCAGTTATTTCATGTATCTACCTCTATCGTACGTTCATCCATGAATTATTTACTTGTTTCTGTATTTATTTAATGATTCATTTCTATGTATTTAATTTTATTTAACGATGATAGGGGATTTAGTCGATGATAGGGGTTCGACAACCCCTATCATCTTTTTTTTTATCTCAAGCCGCAAATCCTTTACTTTTAATCGATTCATTCATTAATTTATTAATCAATGAACTAATTAATTATTTATTATTATGATTTCTCTTTGTCCAACATATCATGCTTATTGTTTTTCATCTTACAATGCCGCACCTATTTTAATTACTTAATTAATTTACTAATCAATTAATTTATTTTATTATCTTTTTTTTTGTGTGTGTGTTCGATCAACCATCTATTTGGATTATCATTATCATCCCTGCGACATTGATGCACTGCTATGGACTCAATATTTCGTACAATCTACTTTGCTCCGGCATTTCGCCTCATTCAACAATGCAGGTATGTGGATTAAGTCAATTTAATCTTTAGTTATTTCTTTTAATATTCATCCTTTTGAATGTTTTCCGTTATTGTATGTCTAACATATAATATGTGATTTTTTTTAATTTTATTTATTTCTTTGCCTTTTCACCTGTTCATTGATTATGAAAGTCTGTATTTTTTTCCTTTTTTTGAATATCTGCTTTCGCTGATTTATCTATCGTATGCTAGAGTCAGGAGGACTAATTTCTACCATTGTCCACTTTTATTGCCACCTAATGTATTCTAGAGTACGACTTCTATGTTCTAATTTGTCTCCGCCCCTTTTATGCTGTGGTGAAATTTTTAACTAACCACTAATCCTTAACGTCCACCTCTTTGGGGCGTGTCTTATGGCACGGGTCGCTGTTTATTTACATTTTTTTTGTTTGGCTATGATGGGTTTTTCAATTTTTTTTTCATTAGCACTTATCATTATTACTTATTACTCCTCGTGTTATTATTCTTGTGAGATAATTCTAGTCTTATTCGCATGTATTTCAATTACTTTGTGTTGGCCGCTGTTATCTTTTCACTCAGACCTTTAGTTTACTACACATTTTAATAATTTGACGCCTTTATAGGTATTTATTATGACCTTACTTATTGTTTTGTTACTTCCGTTATTTTTGCGATCTCTTTCTTATTTGACTTTCTTCTTCTTATTATTATTTATTTGTTTATTTATTTATTTTGTCTATGCATATCATTTTCTAATATTGTGATCTGACTACTTTATTTAAATTAATTTTTATTATTGTGCGCGGTGACTTTATAAATCTCAATAATGTGTTTCTATCCCTGTAAATTCGCAAAATTTGAAATTCCCCGTTCAATTGTTTATTTAATGCCTTGATTGAATTTAATCGTCGCAAACTTACAATTTCTCCTACGATAAAATGAATATTTCTTTCGCGCTTTTGATAGTGTATATTACTCTTGCGTGAATTTCGTGTATTTGATTTACTACTATGCGACTGTCCTGACTCTGCTGCTTGCTCACGAATGTTTGTCACCATTTTCTGATTATTTTCCCATTGTTTAGATTTCTTATCCGCTATGAGTAGTGTGTTGACATACATTGCGTTAATATTATTCAATTGTTGCTCGTTCTTTACTGAATTTTGTCGTTTCGTACTGTGTGATTTCTCTAATTGCTCCGTATTCGACTGTTTCGATTTTTTGCAATTCGTCTCGCCCTTTTCTTTTGCTGTTCGTTTATTTTGTTTCCTGTTACCCTCGTAATTCTGTTTGAATTTTCGGAAAATTACACAATCATTAATTAAATGACCCTTATTCTCACAAGCGACACAAAAAGGCAACTGTTTATTTTCTTTTAAATGTAATTTTATTCGTTTAAATTCATCGCAGTTTCGAATTAAATGTCCGTTAATTTCGCATGCAAGGCAAAATTCTGTATTAATGTCATCCTGTATCTCTACCTTTTGCGCTACTGACCTCTCCTGTTCAAACCTAGTTTTATCCTCCTGCGCTTCATTTAAATTTAATTCCTCCTGCGCTTCATTTAAATTTAATTCCTCCTGCGCTTCATTTAAATTTAATTCCTCCTGCGCTTCATTTAAATTTAATTCCTCCTGCTTTTGACCTGTGCAATTTAGACTTTTTGTCGCGTCCTCATTACTTATTATACACCCTATTTCGACCTTACATTCCTGCTTGCTTCTTACGCGTTCAATTTGTTTTGCACTACTCACTGCTTCCTGAAAATTCTGTACATTTAATTCTCGCAACTCTTTTTCCATATCTTTATCGACCGCTTGCAAAAATTTAAATAACATGACTTGTTCTGTAGTTTCGTCCCCTTTAAATTGTATCCCAAAATATTCTAAAGTCGCCTGTTCAACTTCTACTGCCAATTGCTCAATATTTTGTTCGGGCCTTTGCCTAATGTTTTCAAAATCTCTGTTTCTGCAGTGTTGCATATATATCTTCTAATCCCCTTGTCATTGTTTCATCTTTTGTTTTATTGCTAACAGTTATATTATTAATTATTGCCTTATTTTCTTCAATTTCTGTTGCAAAATCTACTGCCTGCTGAAAAGTTCGTGGACGTAATGTCACTAATTCTTTTGCTATCTCCTGTCGTATTGATTTTATGAATTTATCTAGCATTATCTGGTCTATTTCATAAGTTTTCGCGACTTCCGACCCCAAAAATCGATACACTACGCCTTTTATATGTTTATAGACATTTTCAATTTTCTGGCCTGGTAATTGTATAATCTTTTGAAATGCAACTTGGTTCATTAAATCTTCCGCGTTTCGTGGCATTTTAGTAATTATTTTTTTTTAAAATCCAACTTACTCAAATAATATTATTTTACTGCTCCTGTATACACTTCCCTTCACTCCGTGCAATTTCTTATCGTTCGCTTTCCACTCTGTCTTACTCACTCTTAACAATGCCCCGTTGCAATTTTTTTATTTTGCGTACTTCTTATATAACACTACCGCGGTATCACTAATATTTTTGTTTTGCTACAAACTCAACACCCTTCAATATCTTAGCCACACTGTCATTTTGTTGTCTTAGCATCAGAAGCCCATTATTATTTCGCCTTCGCGTCATTTTCTCATCTTTATATTATATTACAATGTATAATTTTGGTTGTATTCTAACTATCTTAGCAATTTCTACTGTATTATTATAAAATAACCTGAACACACTTTTCTTTAACGCGAGCATAGATATATATCACCATTCACACAAAATTCTAATTTGATTCATGATCGCACACAGAGTAATCACTTTCAGATCAGTTGATCCACATATTAAATTTCTACAATACTTAATTTAATTAATTCCATTATTTAACCTCCAACTGTTTGTCACTGCACCAATTATGTGACAGTAGGGCCTTTTTGTTTAGTTATTATGATATTTATTGTGGAGTATTTAATTGTGGTTAGTACATTGCTTGGCCCAATGGATTAATGATTACTCAGGTGTATGATCACAAATCAATTTATTAACCATCAACACACTATTTATACAGTTCACATTACTCATTATCGACTTCTTATCATTAATCCTTTAACATGTTAATACAACACATATATATACCATATCACTTATCCTATACCATTAATATCACTCCTTCTAGGCTTTCTATCATTATTCTTTTAACATGTTAATATCATACATATATATGCCTCATATCACTTATCCTATACCATTAATATTGACTTTCTATCACTACTCATTTAACATGTTAATACAATACATAAATATACTATATATACAAAAGCACAAATATTCGGTAACATATATCTATGACAACATGCAATCTTAACCGCGGCTACTATCATCCTCTTAACCTAATTGAGCATAGGCACAAGATCACCAAATAAACAAAATCCCGTACCTGATACTTGCACGGCTCGGGGAATCGTGAGGGACGATGTGAGGCTTGCGGCGGTCATCTGTGGCACAAAGACTCTACACTCGGGGCGAGGGTGGCTGGTGGCAATCATCTATGCATACGGGGCTCCGATACTCTACAACCTCTTGGTAGCTGGCGCTCGTTCGGCGAAGAGGGTGCGGCATGGGAGAGTTCTGGGCGCCTGGACAGGTGTCTCCTTCTAGGGCTAAGTTATCGGCTGGTAGTCGGATCGACTTCGCTCCTGGTCATCTATGCATACGGGGCGCCGGTGCTTTACAACCTCTTGGTAGAGGGCGCTCGCTCGACGAAGGGGTGTGGCATGGGAGAGTTCTGGCGTTCTGGGCTCCTGGGCAGGTGTCTCCTTCTAGGGCTACGCTATCGGCTAGTAGTCAGATCGACTTCGCTCCTGGAGTCATTAGGCGTGCGCATTGAGTTAGGGTCGGCGCGGTAGGCTTTCGGCTCGTTGATCCTTCAATCGGCGGGCATATATTTATCGGCACTTGAGGGCTTACACCTCTATCTTCTTTATTCGTCTGCGGCCCTTTCCGTCTTTCTTGACTCCGACTTCTCCTCAGCGGATTCTAAAACTCATCTGCTCATTGCTTTTCAACTCTATATCTCTCTCTCTTCTCTCTGATTATTTCTCTCCATCTCTATCTTTTACTTAACTCCCCCACTTCATTCTAGGCTTTCCATTGGTAGCCACCTCCTGACCAATGGGTAAATATGGATACCCTTTATTGGTTCCAACTCTTTTTTTATATTACTATCTCCTCCACTCAAAATTGAAGGGGGCGTCAGTCGTTGCACCCTTCTGGAGAATTCTCACGCCCCTACATTCACACGCTTCTATTCGGACCCCCTACTGACCTCCTAACGCATTGAAGCTTGTAAAGTCTTAACTCGTCCTTCACTAACATCAAATTTCGGACCCCTTCGTTTCCTATTTCTGCCTGTCCAGATCATTAACTGCAGCTGGCCGCCGCTCCCTGCCATCAATTTTTCGACCGTTCCCCTTTTACATGTAAATTATTGTCTCCCTGTTTGACATAAGCAGATCGTAAACTGCATCTGTACACCATTTATCCGGTGTTTGGAATATATCTTCTCCTCCTATTCATTGTGCCCAACTTTGCACCTGTTTAATTTTCCCAAACTGTCGCCTACGCTGCGACAACAGTCTTGTGACACCCTTGCCGTATGAGGCCGAGCATTGTCTTGTTGAAAAATGGCTCCTGGGAGCCGTTGCATGAGTGGCAATACATGTGGTTGCAGGATTTCCTGAACATACCGCTGGGCTGTCATGGCGCCACGGAACAATACTAGGGGTGACCGTGTATTGTAGGCAATGGCACCCCATACCATCACACCAGCTGTGGGAGCGATGTGTCGCTGTACAGCAAAAGCAGGATTGAAGCGTTCACCACGGGCTCTCCACACACGAACACGATTGTCATCACTGCCGAGATTGAATCTGGATTCGTCGCTAAAGACGACCTGTTTCTATTCCGCTGCAGTCCAGTTTCCTCGTGCGCGGTAAAACTCCAAACGGAGGCGTCGATGGATGGGCGTCAAGGGCAGCACACGTAATGGGCGCCGCGATACCAACTGTCCTTCAGCCAGGCGCCTTCGTATGGTTCGAGAAGACACAGAGGCCCCTAGTGAAGGTGTTACCTGTGTCTGGATGGCGGCCGATGAAGCAGTTGGCTGTACGCGTGCATTTCTTACGATGTGGTGGTCTTCTCGACGACTGGTCTGTCGAGGGCGTCCTGAGCCTAGTCTTCGTGTACATGACATCTCTCGGGTCCACTGGTCCCAACACCTCCTCACAACACAATCAGAGCGGCCTAATTGACGAGCTACTCGCCTAGCTGACCACCCAGCTTCCATCATCCCGACGATTCTCCCCCTCTCAAACTGCGACAACTGCTTATATTGTCTTCGAACACGGCGTAATGGCATGTCTATCTCAGCTCTTCCTTTGTAAATGATTCAGCACACTCAAACAAGCTTTGGTTACCTGTTTTATACTCCACAGAGTACGATGTTCAACGCCCTCTACCGTCTATACGTAATGCGCAATCACGCTGAATTTCTAATCATTTGCATATCTCCCCGACATGTACCTTCATTGCAAGTTTCGTTACGATCCCGCAATTATTTCTTGGTGCGCTAATTTTTTTGTCCATGAGTGTATATATATATATATATATATATAAAATATATATTTATTTATTTTTTGGCATTAATTGCATACATTGAGCGTTGTATTTAATTTGTATGTACACCGTAGCGAAGTGCAGGTTTTCAGCTAGTTTTAAAATAAAATTAATATTCTATTATATATTATATGTATATTTGTTGTATATATTATATATTATATATATATATATATTGGTGGCTTGGTTATCAATGGGCCAATGTCATTTTTTTCAGATTTTGAGTTATTTATACAAAAAGTTTCCATTTTAGTACACCTTAATTCTAAAAAGGCCAAAGTCAATTAAGAAACAGAAAGAGATTATATTTCCAGTATAATATTAGCCAATGAAGCAGGAACTTTAGATCCAGAAGGGGCTGAAGATATGTTTTATATAAAATAGTGACAGATGAAAATTTTTTATATGATAAAAATGTTTTTTACACTAACAATGAACAAATAAAAAAATAATGTGACGCGTAGTATAAGAAAGATATAACATTCAGCAAAATGTTCAATATCTTTGAATGCCTTTTTCTTGAAACTAACAATTTTGACATTGACCCTTTAAGAACCAAGCTCTACACACTTAGATATCAATTAGTTCGTACCCGTCAATACATGACGGCTAAATAGTGAATAAATGAACTAATACATGAATTATACTCACTGCCAAATGTTGAAAATCATAATAATGCGCAGCAACAACTTCATGTGTTTAAGCGGCCTCGTTCTTAGTGAGTATCTAAAGCTAGATGTAAAAATGTCACTGAGCATGCGCAGAAAGTAAATTTTTTAATTGTAAATTATCGCTAATTAAACAGCATGAAATAAACAATTTGCATCAGGTTTAATCTTATATTTCTCAAACATAATTATCATAAAATAAAATCGGCAGAGAAAGATCTAGAGTGACTCTCGGAATAAACGTGTTTATCATTAAAACATGTCACTGAGCATGCGCAAAAACAGCGAGTTTCTAAAGCCAGATTTAAACATGCCCCTAAGCATGCGCAGAAATAAATTTTTAATTGTAAATTACCGCCAATTAACAGAAATTGCGGTTACAAAAACCAAAATTTGACAAATCTACAGATTACAATGTTTCGTTTAAGACCAAAATGAAGTAAATCGATGCAGTAGTTTTCTCTCACGGACTGTCCAAAAAGTCGGCTTAGCAACTTAAATATATAGATTAGATAGGTGGCACTGTAGTTCCTCAGTTCTACTGCGGTACTACAATTTTTCAGGATAAATAGCTGGTTCTTTTCTACTGTCACTTTTCAATTAATCGGGACATGGTAAGTTTGCTTGTAAATTTCTGTTTTTGTGTCGTTCTTTTGTGTTTTTAATTGATCTAATGCTTTTGACTCTCGGTTTTCAATGTGGAAATCACTGGGCCTTGGGATGCTTTTTGGCTTGACCTGCATCCTATCAGAAGGTTTCCCCTTGAGGTGACCGACTCGGTTAGGCCTCCTGATGAAGAGACCGGTCGATTTCCTCGTTATTTTTGGTTATTGATTTTTATTCTTTGATTTCTGATATTGCTACATAATCTATATATTTTAGTTGCTAAGCCGACTTTTTGGGCAGTCCGCGAGAGAAAACTACTGCATCCATTTACTTCATTTTGGTCTTAAACGAAAGATTGTAATCAGCAGATTTGTCAAATTTGGTTTTTGTAACCGCAATTTCTGTTAATTAGCGATAATTTACAATTAAAAATTGATTTCTGCGCATGCTTAGGGGCATGTTTCAATCTGGCTTTAGAAATTCACTGTTTCTGCGCATGCTCAGTGACATGTTTCAATGCCGAGGAGTCTCTCTAGATCTCTTTCTGCCATTTTTATTTTTATGATAATTATGTTTGTGAAATATAAGATTAAACCCGATGGAAATTGTTTATTTCGAGTTATTAAATTAGCGATAATTTAGAATTAAAAATTTGCTTTCTGCGCATGCTCAGTGACATTTTTTAAATCTGGCTTTAGATACTCACTAGCACGAGGCCGCTTAAACACATTAATTTGTTTCTGCGCATTATTATGATTTTCAACATTTGGCAATGATGATGAGTATCATTTGAACTGATGAGTATCAACTGATGAGTATCATTTGTGTATTAGTACATTTATTTCCTATCTAGCCGTCATGTTTTGACGGGCACCAACTAGTCTACCATTTAAGTTGCGTGCTGCTCTAATTGCAGATTTCTGTTAACTTTTTCGACTGTTAGTGTCTTCTTTTTGTTTATATAATTTGATATTCTTATTGACTTATAATACCATCAATATATACTTTATCAATATATACATCATCAGTCAAATTTTCGTGACTTGCATTTATATAACATTTTTTAAAAATGAATGCTATTTAAATCAAATAAATGAAAACGTAACAGTTTATTTTTTCAAATTTTGGCACTGATGAATTTAATACTTTATTTTCATTAACAAAATGAACATTAAAAAAGATATATATATGAAATTATTATAAAGATGAGTTAAGAAAAGTCCACTCTATAACTGACTCTGGATGCAGATGAACACGAGATGCTACGATGCTGGATCAACTGATGTCTTCAACCAAGCGGAGGCTTTATTAGACGACTGTGCTGTGCAAACCTGGCCACCGTAAATTGTCAAAAAGAGATCGTGACAAAGATTTTTGGAAGTTTTGGACAACCGGCTCGTTTTCCTGGCAGGTCCGTAAACTTGTTCCATGCTGGACAACGAACCGACAGTTCTGACCACTTCTTCGAAGCAGGTCCAGCCCGATGAGTCCATCAGAAACAGGAGGCTGCCGACGGGGATATGTTTGCACGTGTCCTGCGTGAGACGGAAATTTCAGAACTTTGATAAGAAGTACGCACAGGTAACAAATAAGGATAAACAAGTAATGATTAACCGAATGGCGTCGAGTTCAACGGAAATTTTAGAACTCTGGTAAGATGTATGCTCAGGCCACAAATAAAGATAGACAAGTAATGATCGATCCGAGCACCCGACGCGCTGCCAATAGGCTACTTTAGGCCCGTAGTTGTTCGTAAACGTACATACAGCCAAACAGCAATGACATGGAAAGGCCTTTTTGTGAGCAACGGACATTTTTGTCTGGGGCTATAGATCATATTTTAGAGGTTAAGATTTTCTGGGGCCGTATTATTATATGACCAGGGCTGCGGTTGGAAACGCCTGGTTTAAAGCACTATGATCATGTTTGGCAACTCCAGGGTTAACCTGAGTTTTGAGGAGAAAAAGGGAAGTGGTTGCATACCTGCATCTGCATGATTTTATGTTATGAGGAGCTGAATTCGCCATTGAAACAACGGCTGGAGTGCTAATATCTTTGAACAGTATTAGCGGTGCGGGTTACGATGCATTAACAGCAATAACAACAACAACAATAATTACAAGATAAAAAGAACTTTTTATATACCATGTTTTTAAATTTTCTGTTGAATCATATAAACTTGACAATTCTATGTATAAATAAATACTTTTTAAATTTATTTTGATGAATTATCATCGAATTGAATGAAATGAAGTTAAATGGAAGTTCACTTGCATTTAACTTTTCGTTCCCGTCCCGGCGGATAGATGGCTGCACCAGTCTAAAACAAAATTAACTGAAAATGAATTCAATAATGCTTAAAGATGACTAAAAGTGTTAAAAAATGCATTGTCATCGTGTTCTGAGCTATTCTAAAAGTTTCAAATGTCTAGCTAGTCGGGAAGTTAGTTAAAAATCGATTACAAGATTTGTAAAGGACAAACACACAAACAAGAAATCGAGTTAATAAAAACATGGTAAAAAGAGAGAGAAAGAGAGTCTGGGGAATCTAAAGGAATCAATACAATTATTTTATTTTGGATATTGTTGATTCTTAGATGTCAGAGAGAGTGAGTTTGGATGCGCAGTCGAAAACGGGAGTCAGATAAAATCGTTGAGTGCATTTCTCAAACGCTACAGCAAATAACTTCAGCTTTAAATTATCTTAAATGTTCCCTTCGGGTAATTTTTGTTTCGAAACTTCTTTTTTAACGAGGCTTATTTATTTTGGGGATGATTCATTATTCTATTTGTTACGCCATCTTTTTTTAATGTAACTGAACCCAGGAAAATTTTGGACGATTGCTTTGTCCAGGCACATTTAAGAATGCATTTTTACCACGTTTTTATTAACTCGCTTTCTTGTTTGTGTGTTTGTCCCGTACAAATCTTGCAATCGATTTTTAACTAACTTCCCGACAAGCTAGACATTTGAAACTTTTAGAATAGCTCAGAACACGATGACAATGCATTATTTTAATACTTTTAGCTATCTTTAAGCAGATTTGAATTCATTTTCAGTTAATTTTGTTTTGTAGACTGGTGCAGCCATCTATCGGCTGGGACGGGAACGAAAAGTTAAACGCAACTTCCAATGAACTTCATTTTCTTTCAAGTTGATGGGATAATTCATCAAAAATTTTTTTTAAAAGTATTTATTAATACATAGAATTATCAAGTTTATATGATTCAACAGAAAATTTAAAAACATGGTATATAAAAACGTCATTTTATCTTGTAATTATTATTATCAGAATCTTTAAATTTTGTAATGGTTAACTACATCATTCTGTACCATCATTAGTGATAGACATGCCATAGAGAGGACGCCTGTAAGTTTCTTGGACCCTTTCAGGCATCATTGCAACCCATTTCAGACATCAAAATACATGAATTAAGGCTGCTGTGTAGCAACCCTATTGCATTTGCTTACCTCAATGTTAACCCATGGAGAAAATTTGTCTAATATTTACAGCTACGGAAATGCCGATAATCCAATAAAAATGGTATTTTCAGATGGCCTGAACGTTTTTTGCACCACCTTGGAACAGGAATCAATTGATAAATTGCGTTCACCAAAGGAATTTAGGAGCGTTTAAAACACTGTATCAGATTTTCTCCAGAATAATTTAAATTTTAAATGATACTAGTTGGTACCCGTCAAAACATAACGGCTGGATAGTAAATGAATGTACTAATACACAAATTGTACTCAACACATCATTACCAAATGCTGAAAATCATAATATTAAGAATAGAGAAATACACTTAAAAATATTACTACTGACCCCAATAAATAAACACAAGATTACTCAAAAGTGCAAAATAAACAATTTACATCAGGTTTAATTCTTCATCTCACAAACATAATTAAAAATAAAAATGGCAGAGATAGCTAGAGAGATTCCCCGGAATAAACAAATTAACGTGTTTATGCAGCCTCGTGCTTAGTATCTAAAGCCAGATTTAAACGTGTCACTGAGTATACGCAGAAAGCAATTTTTAATTGTAAATTATCAAAAATTAATAGAAACTGCGGTTACAAAAACCATATTTGACGCATCTATTGATTGAAATCTTTCGTTTAAGACCAAAATGAAATAATTTGATGCAGTAGGTTTTTTTTTCACGGACTGCCCTCAGAATCGGCTTAGCAACTCAAATATATAGATTATCTAATTAATAGAAACTGCAGTTACAAAAACTAAATTTGACGCATCAATAGATTGAAATCTTTCGTTTAAGACCAAAATGAAATAATTTGATGCAGTAGTTTTTTTTTCACGGACTGCCCTCAGAATCGGCTTAGCAACTTAAATATATAGATTATCTAATTAATAGAAACTGCATTCACAAAAACTAAATTTGACGCATCTATAGATTGAAATCTTTCGTTTAAGACCAAAATGAAATAATTTGATGCAGAAGATTTTTTTCACGGACTGCCCTCAGAATCGGCTTAGCAACTTAAATATATAGATTATCTAATTAATAGAAACTGCAGTTACAAAAACTAAATTTGACGCATCTGTAGATTGAAATCTTTCGCTTAAGACCAAAATGAAATAATTTGATGCAGTAGGTTTTTTTGCACGGACTGCCCTCAGAATCGGCTTAGCAACTTAAATATATAGATTATCTAATTAATAGAAACTGCAGTTACAAAAACTAAATTTGACGCATCTATAGATTGAAATCTTTCCTTTAAGACGAAAATAAATAATTTGATGCAGTAAGTTTTTTTTCACGAACTGCCTTCAGAATCGGCTTAGCAACTTAAATATGTATATTATCTAATTAATTGAAACTACAGTTACAAAAACTAAATGTGACGCATATATAGATTGAAATCTTTCGTTTAAGACCAAAATGAAAAAAAAAGATGAAGTAGTTTTTATTCACGGACTGCCCTCAGAATCGGCTTAGCAACTTAAATATTATAGATTTGCATTTAAAAATAACAGAAAAATGCCCCAAGGTGTAAAATTTCTTTCTCTATTCCAGAGTACATTTAAAAAAAAAAAGAATCTTTCAATCGAATTCGGCAATCCTTGGACACATTTTCTCCATAGGTCAATAATGAGGTGAGCGAATCCAATAGGTTTAGTACACAGCAGCCTCAATAAAGAATTCGAAATCGAAAACGAAATGTCACCATGATACTGCAATATGAATGCGAGTTTCCTCACGGCGATAAATTGAAAGAAAGAAAATAGACAACGACAACTGATAAGGGTTACGCAGTAAGCTTTTTTTAGAGGGCAATTTAGCTGGAAACCTGCCGATAAATATATTGTATCGCGAGACATGCTATGAATAGTGAAATCAGAAGATAACCGATTACGAAGTGAGGTTTTGATGCAGTCCAGTCACTGATTAATAAAAGATGATGTAATGGAAACGAAAATCAGATGTCATGAGTTTCAAACAAGGCAGTTAAACATCTATGTAAAACAACCACAGAATAATTACAAGATAAAAAGAACTTTTTATATACCATGTTTTTAAATTTTCTGTTGAATCATATAAACTTGACAATTCTGTGTATTAATAAATATTTAAAAAAATTTTCTTTCATGAATTATCCCATCAACTTGAAAGAAAATGAAGTTAATTGGAAGTTCACTTCCGTTTAACTTTTCGTTCCCGTCCCAGTCGATAGATGGCTGCACCAGTCTACAAAACAAAATTAACTGAAAATGAATTCAATTTCTGCTTAAAGATGGCTAAAAGTCTTAAATAATGCATTGTCATCGTGTTCTGAACTATTCTAAAAGTTTCAAATGTCTAGCTAGTCGGGAAGTTAGTTAAAAATCGATTGCAAGATTTGTAAGGGACAAACACACACACAAACAAACAAGAAGACAAGTTAATAAAAACATGGTAAAAATGTTTTAGAGTTACAATTTCTACCTTTATCCTTGCACCCCAAAAGATAAAAGTGAAGATGATAAAAATAATTTTGGTGTTACAACATGTTGTATATTACAAAGTTTACAAAATGATGTTTTTCATTACTTGCAAAATGCCATAATAGAACATAAAAAATGCAAAGTCTAAGACAAAACCGTTTTTAGTGTGTGTATATCATATTGAAAAATTAAATAAAATGCTTAAAATAATTTTTAAATAAGTATCCTTAGTTAGTTTTTCGATAACTAGGCAATTTACAAAGAAATGTAGCTACAACCATTTACCTAAAGTCTACATTGGATTAACAAATTGATGTGACTCCATCACAGGGCCAAAAAGCATAAATAACAAGAGGTAGTGACTGAGGTCAACTCTTGACAGAGGTCAAACTGCCTTTCGGGTCAAAAAAGTTTGCCAGTAATAAGGTGGAATCATTAGACATTCTGCATGATTATTTCTCCACATGACTTTAGTTTTTAACTCTACTATGAGCTACCGACTTAACAAATCAAACCAACAAACATCAAGTTTTGTGCTTTTTAAAAGATATAAGGTATTTGACGTATAAATTACGTTTCGGACTAGAGGACTATGTCAGCCCAAGCCGAATTCTGACCGTTCTATGTATTGGGGACAGGGTTGCCAAATAAAAACACCGAATATAAGGGACGGGTTAAATAAAAACACCGAAAATAAGGGACGGGTTTTGATAACTATACTACTGGGGAGTATGGAATACCCCCCAGGGAAAGGGGGTCCGGAGGTACTCTCCCGGAAATTTTTCAAATTTTAACCTTTCAAATGACCATTTTCAATGCATTTTTCGTTCAGTTTTGCAACTTACACAGAGTTTAGGTTAAGTAAACAATAATGTAATTGCATAGAAAATCTGCAAATCAAAAGCAGTTTAAAGTTGGTTTAGGCATATAGTACAAAACTGATTTTTATTTTATTAGTTTACTACAACTAAGTAAGTGCCCTTATAAAGTGTTAGGGACGTGTATGTAAAATTTGTATTTTTATTATTGTACAATATACATAATATAATGTGCGCAGGAAATCCTTGGGGCGACTTTTGTGTCTTAAAAAGTTTTCGAATGAGCGTGTTCCCACAGTCCATTGAATTGTATGATATAGTGCTTTACTGTTTTAAATGCAGTAGCTAACTGTACTCGAACGATTTTGTCACTATCAGAGGAAACTTTAGTGGTGAAAAACTTTGACAGATTGATGCTAGATGAAACAGTTATTTTGTTTTTCTTGTGCTCGGCACCCTAAGCATGCTGAGTTACGTCACTCCGACCTCCATGGGCAACCGAAAAATCCTTATTACAATAGCTAGAACGTGCCTTATTGGCGTTGTTGGGAACTAGGCCTGAGCCAATTTTCGTCCTTCATCCATTCATCCCTAAAAACACATAACCTCTTTTTCGACCCATCACTAATGGATTTTGAACCTTTACTATTACCACTGTTCATATTCAGGGATTAGTTTTATAACCAATACTTAATTCAAACGCCACTATCTATCAACAAGATCACACACTAATCTGCATTCGTATTTAGCACTAGACTGAGACTGTTGTCGTTGTGATCCCGGCGCATACAGACAACCTTCTCGTCAAGGGCCTGTTCACATAGAAGTCCGGTAGCGGAAGCGTTAAAGTATTGAAATATATTTAACCAACTAGCCGGGCTTCGCCCGGCTAGGCACGGGCTTCGCCTAGCTACGCTCAAGCCATCCGTGTAACATATTTATGTACTTCGGGCCCCACAAAAGACAAAAAAGCCTACAAATGTATTAAATTCAAGTGAATAAATTCCTTTCAATTTTCATTCCCGTCGCTGCCGACAGATGGCAGCACCACTGCACCAGATGATTTGTTTTCTCAGCAGTGAGTGATTTTAGAATGAAAATATCTCTAAAACTATTGAATTAACAGAATAAGTGTACGCAGAAAAAATTATCAGTTTTCGAAGCTCTTTCCAAATATGTAACATTTATGTACTTTCATGAGAAAAAAAAATTACCCCGATTCCTGTATATTTGTCGGCCATTTTTTTTCGAGGATTGGTCCGCCCGGATGAGTTACGGTCACGTGATGATCTCGACATCCCCTTGTCTCTTTATTAATATAGATAGAAGATGACAAACAAACCTCCAAACGATTAGCAACGAAATTTTTAACGCCTATGATTGGTTCATTTCCGTCTCAGCGCTATCTTTCCTTTTACGCTACCGGACCGGATGTGAACAGGCCCTTGTATGCGCCCAACTCGTATACAATAAATTTCTCATTTCGGCGAAAAATGGGACTTTTGCCGTCCCGTATCAAAGTTCCCCGGGACGCAGGACAAAATTTACAAATAAGGGACTGTCCCTTAAAATCCGGGACACTTAGCAACCTTGATTGGGGATGCTTTCCTAAATTAGCACCACCTATACATTGCAGAAAAAAATCTTAAAAGTGAGACATTTGTTATGAGACCTTAATTAATAATTCTACACAGGCGAATTCTCGTTCCTTTTTTCTTCTCTATCGAATATCGTGCTTGTGGGGAGCTTAATTTATTAAACTTAATAACTGTTTTCGCAAACACACTTCACGATAACACCGTTTTGGGTTAGGGTAATAAAAATTCTCCCAACGAACCTTGGATAGCTAAATGATTAGTCACTTAGTCCGTCTTCGAGAAAACCAACTTCCTTGCAACTACTTTGGATATAATAAAATAAAATCATTGTCGAAAAGTATCTTACATGTATTTGAGCCAAGCATACTAAATACAAGGAAACTGGGAGAAAAAGGTAGCAATATAAAAATTTCTTCCAAGGTTTGGTTTGGAGAGCTACGGTCAACTTTTAGCTACACGAGGGGTAACTAAACCGGGACCCACAGTTTAAAGTCGATTCCAAACGGCTACAAATATCCATGCCAACATTGGGACTCGAACACACACGATATAAACCGAAGGCCAGCGTTCTAGCCATTCGGACATCACCTGCCTTATTTCTTCAAGGACCTAAAGAGTAACACACTTTAGATTTTCTTGGAAAATGTGTTTAAGTTACGATCTCAAATAAATTATTACTTACCCTATTTCATAATAATTCATTGCGGCATTTTGGAGAAGCTTTTGGACTTATTAGTAGATTGTAAAAAAACACTTTTAGAATAATATATTTAGCAATATAATTTTAAATAATACAATTTTATACAGAAATACATTTCAACGTTATATTTCTACCTCTAGATAATTGAATTTAGAATAATGAAGATAAAATTTTCTATTAAACAGACATTTTAAAGAATGGATATATTACACATTAATACCATGACAAAAACGTTGCTGAATTAATAAAAATAAATTTCCTTCCTTTTCTGCGACGCAACGTCATAGCATAAATTCCACTCGGTGAACAGAATAAAAAGTTACAATATTTTTTTCTGGAGATACACAGTGAATATTCCTTAGACCAGGGGTTCCCAACCTTTTTATAGTACCGTACCTGTACGTTGTAAACAATTTGATGGCGTACCGGTAGACCAAAAATTTTGAAATGGGGAATAAAATGCAATGGAGAACATTTGTAATAAAGTTAAGTAACTTGGGATATATTTTTGTTGCTAAACATATACATAAAATATAATAATCACTTTAAAAAATATATAATTAGTGAGAAGGTTGGGCCTGTTTATTATTAACTAAAGAAGTAATATCGGGCTCAATGTTTGTCAGTTTAAGGCGAAGATCCGATTCAATGTCCAACAAAGCTCTATATTTGGTTTTCATCGCAGTCATTGCAGAAAATCCCTTTTCACATAAATATGTGGTCGCAAATGGTATTAAAAATTTTACTGCTTGGCAAGAATCTTCTGAGACACAGTTATAATTCGCAAACACAATTGCAGACACAGTTATAATTCGCAGGCGAGTGCCAAATTTTTATGGGGCGGTCATAGATAACACATTCAGGTGTAGACGGAATCTTTTGAGATTAGGTAAATCCCAATAAAGTATTACAACACAAACAATGGATAAGAAATTCCAAACTAAAATATTAAAACGTATGGATTATTAGTTATTATAGTCATTTCTTTTTTTTTTTTGGTAATCCAGATTTTTAATAGATTTTCGTTTTAAATTGTAAAATCATCCGCGTACCGGTAGCTGCTTGTCCGCGTACTGGTACTCGTACGCGTACCCAAGGTTGAGAACCACTGCCTTAGACCTTTATTGTGACTCCCGAGTTACATACTTTAAAAATTTATGTGCTCCCTTGAGCAAAATCAAATTACCAAATGCGTCGAAAAAAGAAAACTCAAACTTGGCGACGGGTGATAAGACTTATGATTTATGAATGTACAAAAGATGGACATTACCTGTAAGATATTTGTCCTGGTACCTGGGTCCCTCGCACCATGTAGAGCAGATAAGAACTTCGCCATCGTCACTACATCAGACTGACTGAGAACTGTTGAGATGTCTTCCGACGCTTCTCTCGTCAAGTCGTGTTCAATGAACCGGAAGTGACCGATTTGTACCACGGATGCGTCCACGAATTCTGACATGCTGCTGAGGACACTTTCCACTGTTGACGACCAACCAGATTCTACGTCGACGATTGTCGCATCGACCATCAACGGTTTCTCCACATTCGGAGCATAGCGCCGTCTAACTTCTTGCAGTACCCTGCAGATGGCCACGACCTCAGTTCCTGGACCCCCACCGAGGCAACATATGGACAAGCTATCTTTTAGAGCAAACCTCTGGACTTGCTGTAAAGAGATGCTTTTCATCAACATCAAAAAATGTTGCGCCATAGCTAGTGAGAAGCTCGGACCGAACTGGAACAAGTAAGCGTTCCTGACGTCCAGGCTGTCAAAGCTGACTGAACAAGAATCGTTCCTCCGAAGTTTGTTAGCGTATTTTTTCCGGAGTTTTTGAAGCGTCTGTCTGTTAGATAACACGTCAATAGTATCAGTCTTTCTTTGAATGATGCCATGGTAAAAGGTGACCAAATCGACTGATATGTTCTCTAGTTTCAATCCGTTTGACTCCATTTCGCTGTTCTAAACTGAAGGAGAGTGGATCCTGAAGAGCTATTTTTCTTTCACTGCAACAAAACTGAAAGCCAAGCAATGTCAAGATTAAATATTTCGCATAAATTTCCCTTTTTAAACTTTTATAATACATGAGATAAGAAAACTCAACTGATCTGATTAAAAGTGAGATCATACCGGAATAAATTTTGGTTTAGATTCACTATTTTTTCGGGTCAAAGATAAAAGTTGTTTGGTGACGTATGAAGAGAGGGAAAGAAAGGTTCATGATAACAGGAAACATATTATTTTGCTTGATGTTTATTGCGACAGGTAAAATTTCTCAGAACTGTGAAATTCAACACTTTTAAAAGAGTTTAAAGTATTGGAATTTATCTTTTGATCGAAGACGATGAGTACGTCTCCATGATACAGATGTGTTTACAGAATTTCTTTGCAACTCGTCACGGACGGGAAATTAAATGATATATATATATATATATATATATATGTAGAAAGCAGAACTGAACTCTTAACTATGAACTTTAAACTTCATGAAATGTTATTTGTAAACGCATATTATGTCTGGCGCAAGAGGGCGCCGCTAGCACGAACATTATCACGACCCCTCTACTCTGTTTTGGGGAGAACATTAAGACTCCCGCTTTGGATTCCGTCGTGGACGGACTACGTTTTTCTTTCAATTCTTTCTAAATAAATGTAATTGTTTTTGTTATTTACGATGGTTTCTAGTTAGTTTATGTTGTGGATCTTTTACTCCAACCCCGCGCCGACAGAAGATGGTGTCAGAAGAGGTATTAGATATGAATTAGAAAGAAATCTACGAGAACACGACGCGAATCTCCATCAACGCATTACGATGCAACGGACTCCGAACTAAAGTAAGACTATTTTTATGAATTACAATAGTGACTGTTTTGTTTCTTCGAATTACGGCTAATTACGATAATTCTATTTATACGATTTACGATTAATTACGATTTTTGCTACGATTAACGACTCTAAATGGAAAAAATGAAATTAGCTGATATTCCCCGAATCAAAGCAAACTTGAAGTCTGCTTCTGTTAAATCTATAAAATGTTTGCATAATTTTGTTTATGAAACTGAAGGTGACCGATTAAACCGGAAACGGTTACGAGAATTTTCTGGCTTTGACTACCAGAAAAACGACGAACATTATGAGAAGAAATTAACTTTTGCTGTGAAAAACGTTAGGCTTGCTAATTTAATTACAATTTGCAATATTTTATGTATTGATTGTGACGGAAATGAAACTGTTCTCGCTACTCGAATTCTCGATAGCCTATTAGATATTGAAACGCTTAAGAATGATAATTTTGAATCTGATAGCGACGATGAACACGTGAACGAAGAAATTCGTAGCGAAGTTAGCGAATTAACCCGTGTAGAACCATCAGTAGATAAATTTTCTAAATTTACTATTTCCTATCATGATATCGAAGACAGTTTGAGAAAGTTTTACGGGAAAGATAATTATTCCATCGAAAAGTGGATAACTGATTTTGAAGAAACGGCGAGTATTTGCGCATGGAATGATCTTCAAAAATTAATATTCGCGAAACGATCATTAACTGGATTAGCGAAACTCTTTATTCAAGGTGAATCTGGCTTAACTTCGTGGGCTAAGCTTAAATCAGCTCTTGAACAAGAATTTGCCTCGAAGTGCACAAGCGCCCAACTCCATAAAATGTTGACGAAACGTCATATAAACAACGAAGAATCTCTGCAAGAATATTTTCTGGTCATGAAAGAACTAGCAAGCAGAGGTAACATCGAAACAGAATCCCTAATTCAATATGTTATAGATGGTATACCCGATAAACCGTCTAACAAAGTAATTCTTTACGCTGCGAAAGATTTAAAAGATTTTAAGGAAAAATTAGGTATTTACGAAAAAATACGAGATCATACTACGATTCCATATGAACCACAAACAACAAAAAAGAAAAAACATTTCACCCCTCTTTCAGACGTGTCTCCCCGCTTTCAGCGTTGTAAAAACTGCGGCGATAAAAATCATAGTGTTTGTCCATTTAAAGACCGCGGAAGAAAATGTTTTAATTGTAACCAATTTACGAATGACCACGTTTCTGCTAACTGTCCGGTGAAAAATAATAAAACCCCTGAAAGTCAAGTCATGAGTATCAGTCGCAGTGTTCCCGAAGAGAAAAATTCTCTTGTACAGATAAGCGTCAGGTTGAACGATAATGAGCTGACGGGTATTTTCGACAGTGGTTCCAGTTTGCATGTAATACGATCCGCTTGCTATGAAAGACTGTGTCTCCCAGCTGTTTCTCCCCCCGCCATAAATCTAGTAGGACTAGGCTCTAAGAATGTGCTTACCAAGGGTTCTTTTATGCATAGCGTGGAAATCAACGGTCACTCCTTCGAATTGCTGTTTCATGTTGTCCCGGACGGAGCAATAAAATTCGACATTATTATTGGTACCCCTCTGTTAGATTTAGCTGACGTTATTTTGAAAAAAGATTCCTTAATTATTCAGAAGACCTCCAACACGAAAAACTTTCTATTGTTAATGGAAAATTTACCAAACTTTGATACTAACGAATTAGATTTAAACCACATTAAAGATAAGACACGAAGAGAGACTATTTTAAAACCTGTATCTACATATACGCCAAACAAAACTGAAACCGTAGATATTTCTAAGAAGATAATTTTAGACGACGATATAACCGCCAAAATTAAAGCTGCCCAAAAACGAGACGAAAATATTGAAACGATTAAAACCTTGATAGAAAAGGGAAATGATGAAGAACATTTTGTCAAAAATGGAATTTTATATAAGTATAAAAATGGAAGAGAACTTTTAATGGTGCCTCAAGAAATGGAAAAAGAAATAATCAAACGAATTCATAATAAAAATCATTTTGCATCATCCAAGACCGAAGACGTTTTAAATCAAAATTATTACATACGTAATGCCAGAAAACAAATTGATAACGTCATTGCCAACTGCGTAGAATGTATCCTATGTAACAGAAAACATGGCAAAGGAGAAGGTTTACCTAATCCTATCCCAAAAGAAAATTCACCGTTGAGCACGTATCACATTGACTTTATAGGTCCTATGCCTTCTACGAATAAGAATTATCAACATATTTTCACGGTCGTCGATGCCTTTACGAAATTTGTATGGTTATACCCAGTAAAATCGACATCGTCACGCGACGCAATAGAAAAGTTAAAGCTACAACAAACTACCTTTGGAAATCCTTCACGAATTATCAGTGACAGAGGAAGCGCATTTACTTCGAATGATTTTGAGACCTATTGCGTAGAAGAAGAAATAGAGAATATTAAAATTACAGCAGGAATTCCCCGTGGTAACGGTCAGGTTGAAAGGATGCATGAAACTTTAATTCCTATACTCTCTAAACTTTCAATTTCCGATCCAACGAAATGGTACAAATACGTGTCTATGGTTCAACGAATAATGAACAGTACCGCTTCTCGAAGTACTAAATTCATACCATTCGAACTGTGGACAGGCGTGAAACTAAAAGGCATAACAGACATACGAGTGAAAGAAGTCTTAGAAGAAGAGTACCTTAACGCGACGATGAAAAAGAGAGAAAAAATGAAGGAAGAAGAAAGAAAGAATATCCTTAAGATTCAAGACGAAAACCAGAAATCCTTTAAGAAAAGGAAAAAATCATGCAAGTACAAGACAAGAAAATCACGTGCAATCAAGCCTACGTGGTACGGAACAAGAATGAAATTACGACCGAAATTCCTAGGTCCCTACAAAGTGACCAATGTCAAGTCCCACGACCAGCGCGGTGTCATCAAATTCGAACAACATGAACGTCCTAACATCACGTCTTCTGCTGCCGACTACACGAAGCCAGGGCATCCCTACTATCCTGATTTAGACGACTGGCATGACATCCCCGGTACCACGATTCAGACGACTGACAAGGTATCCCGCCATTCGATGTCCGCACCAGAGTATCCCCTGCATGGTCCTGTGTACTCGATGTCAGCACAAGAGCATCCCCTGCATGGTTCCATGTACCCGATGTCAGCACAAGAGCACCCCCTGCATGGTCCCGTGTACTCGATGTCAGCACCGGCGTATCCCCTGCATGGTCCCGTGTAATGTAAGTGTGTTCCATTTTATTTCTTTTTCAGAGACTGTCAGTGCCTATTGCTTAATGTCATCCGAGGCCGCATGACAGCTAGGATGGCCGATTTGTAGAAAGCAGAACTGAACTCTTAACTATGAACTTTAAACTTCATGAAATGTTATTTGTAAACGCATATTATGTCTGGCGCAAGAGGGCGCCGCTAGCACGAACATTATCACGACCCCTCTACTCTGTTTTGGGGAGAACATTAAGACTCCCGCTTTGGATTCCGTCGTGGACGGACTACGTTTTTCTTTCAATTCTTTCTAAATAAATGTAATTGTTTTTGTTATTTACGATGGTTTCTAGTTAGTTTATGTTGTGGATCTTTTACTCCAACCCCGCGCCGACATATATATATATATATATATATATATATATATATATATATATATATATATATATATATTTATTTATTTATAGACGAAAAGCATGCAGAGTAGCGCGATTTAAAATTTATTCTTGATGTACCTCCCCCCCCCAAAAAAAAAGTAAATAAATTTTTTAAAAAAAAAGTAAATAAAAACACTCGAAAAGTTATAAAAATTTTTTTAGTATTCAATATTCTGCAAAATTAGAGGTCTAGAGAGATCTAATGTACAAAAAAAATTAAGACCCAATTTAACATTATTTGACAACTGTAACCAACTGGTTTAAACAGGGCATCATTACGTAAAAACTCTCATGATGCCCTAACAGAGTAAAGCGGCCTTGCGAACAGCCGCCGGGATCGCAGGAAGCAATTCCTAAAACTCCCACTCCGTGGACGGAAACAACCATTAGCGTTCGTGCCGACACCCTCTGAATTCTGCTTGCTGAGAAACGATGTTTGTCAGTTGGTCCAATGTTTTCCTAGCTGGTAGCAGTATATTTTCGTGTGTGCCTGTAAACTTGTTAAACTTGTGTAGTTCTGTAAATAATTGTTATATTTTCATTAAATTACTTAAAATGTCACATAGAGTTTCATTTTTTTACTGTCGGGATCCAGTTTACTTTCTCCCTGAAGTCAACAGGTCTCGGTTGTTATGTGACTGTTTAGCCCAGTCAAAATAGGTTTTATGGCTAAAAAAAAATGAAAGTTTTGAAAATTGGTGGAGATGTTTGTTTAGGCATGCTAATGAACATACTAAAAGTCCCACCGATCAGACTTGAGCTTTCGCCGCCATCTTGGAAAATGTGTACATTTTTTTGGTTTTTTGCAAGTAACTTGAGAAATATTGATTTTATGTAAAAAAATTGAGTACAAAAAGTGAAGAGCACTAAATTGTGAACAAAAACGTCATTTACCTTTTTTTTTATAAATCGAACACGAACAAAGATAATTGACTTTGAAAGGAGTGAACCATCACACCTGGAACGCGGATCATTCCCATTGCGATGGGGGGATGACCCGCGCATGTGCGCCAAAAGTCTTGTATACTCACGTTTGTCAAATCTCTGCATATCAAAGCTCAAGAGAAAGTTGCAACAACACCCAATCCATTGTTATCAGGTTGTATTGTGAAGCTTGGTGGATTCTATATTTTTATGTCATACTTAGGCTGCATTGGGTACATAATGGCTGGAGTTGAGTTAAAAAAATATTAACTTTGATGTACGTAACTACGTCAGTAGAAAAAAAGTTGCCTGGCCATTCATACGCTAGAAAAATCCTACCTCATTTATCTACCCAAACATCTTTAGCAAAAATAATTTTTGACGCCATGGATATATCTGATTTCAAAGCAATAATCTTCATGGGTTGTTTAGAGATGTTGAAGGCTTTTTTTGTGTTTTTGCAAATAACTTGGACAATATTAACTTCATGTAAAAAAAATTTTAATACAAAAATTAAAGAAAATTAAATTGTGTACAAAAAACATTAAATACATTTTGTATTTAATATTTTTTGTATTACTATTTTTAACACAAGAAAATAGACTTGGATGTATTTTGGTATGCAGACAATTGATCATTATTAATTTTATAAACGAATGTAATAAACTTGGATGTATTACTACCGTATTTTCATTGTGAATAATTTTTTAAGCTTACTTACTTTATGGTTGACGTGCTTTTTTTCGGTACGGGATAGTTCGCGTTGTTAGTCTTGAAAAGATCATCTATGGGGCAGCTAGCATCACTTCATTCATAAATTCCTTTTACTGGATCGTCATGATCTACAGGGCAATAACTTCAGTGAGGTATGTCGTTGTGACATACGTACTCCATTGCAGTTATTGCAGGCCGTTTTGCAGTTGATGCCTGCTTTCTGACACACGCATCTTTCTCCCCAGTCAGTCTTGCTGTTGCACAACACTATGCTTAAAACTGAATCGGAGCCACTGCATCCATAGTTGTGATGGGCACGAGGGTTTTCTCTTGACGTTTTCAGTCCCACACTTCAGAATTCAATTCATTCCCAAACCATTTCTGCACTTGGTGATACAACCGAAAGGAAAGTAGCCTGGCTTCCTCTTTAGTTGAGGGAAGAGCCAAAATGTATGGTTTTATTTTAGTGTCAAATTTTGCGAAGCATTTGTACCTAAACTTATTTAGGGACTATTCACTGGAATGTGCTCCATACCAGATTAGAAAAAAGCATTCTCCTGCTTGAACCATCGTTGTGCGATGAGTTGCATTTATTAACTACTGTCACGTTGTCTTCCATATCTTTAATTTGGAACATTTTTATGCAAAGTTTCTTTCCTTTGTTGAATGCTGCAGAAGTAGTATCACATCCACTGAACGCATGTAGAAAAAGGATACTTTGTTAAGTCCCGATGATTGTATTTCATTTGATGAATATATTTTTTTATTTGATTTCCTTTTGCGTGGTTTGACAGGGAAAATGTCTTTTTTTCTGTAGGAGTGAGAGCTGTTAATAGAACCATGTGGTCAACATCTTCACCGATGGTTAGAACGATGTTGTTACCAGAACATGCTTCATTAATTGCAGTATTTATAATGAGAATGTCGGCGTCGTCATTTCTTTGTCGGAATCGAATCCCATTGTTTTTCACCTCAGCTGATAGAATGCTACTCAATTCGCTCTTATTGTTTTCATTTGAAAGAAACTATTCCTGTTGAACAGTAACTCGCATGTTTCCATTAAAATTTTTGTCTGCAGATTTTTTCACTATAGACCGTATATTTTGTTCAATTTTTTTGTAGTGTTAGTGGTGTTGGATTAGCCATTCAAAACGACTATAGAGCTGGTACCATAATGCTTTTTATATAGTTAACTTAATTTATGCAAACAGCCGAAAAAGTTAATTGTGTTCCCCATTTGACACGGTGTAGGAGATAACCACTGTCCACAATGTTGACGCAGTTCAGGAGGTTAAGGTCTTAGTTTGGAACTTCAAAAATGTCGCACATGGTCAATGTCGTTGTCTCTCGCATACCAGATTCATTAAATAGAGCCAACGGAAAAGGAGCTAACTCATATTCTAAATAAATGCTAGGTCTTCGTCGTTTTGTTTAGAAATCGCTATCCTCTGAAAAAGCAGCAACGGGTTTACTACAGTAGGGTCAGCCTCTTTCAACTGCTTGAAAGTCATCCTCATTTTAATCTCATATATGAGGGCTCGCATAAGTATGTCCGTTTATGGTTTCTAGCGATAGTAGTTCAGTAGCAAAATCTCTAAACAACTCATGGAGATTATTGCTTTTGCAATCAGATATATCCATGGCGTCAAAAATTATTTTTGCTAAAGCTGTTTGGGTAATTAAATTAGCTAGGATTTTTCTAGCGTATGCATAGCCAGGCAACATTTTTTCTACTGACATAGTTGCATACATCAAAGTTAGCATTTATTTTTACCCACCTCCAGCCATTATGTACCCAATACAGCCTAAGTATGACATAAAAATATAGAATCCACCAAGCCTCACAATATAACCTGATAACAATGGATTGGGTGTTGTTGCAACTTTCTCTTGAGCATTGATATACAGAGATTTGACAAACGTGAGTATACAAGACTTTTGGCGCACATGCGCGGGTCATCCCCCCATCGCGATGGGGATGATCCGCGTTCCAGGTGTGATGGTTAGCTTCTTTCAAAGTCAATTCTCTTTGTTCGTGTTCGATTGATATAAAAAATGTAAATGACGTTTTTGTTCACAATTTAGTGCTCTTCAATTTTTAAATTCAAATTTTTTACATAAAATCAATATTTCTCAAGTTACTTGCAAAAAACCAAAAAGTGTACACATTTTCTAAGATGGCGGCGAAAGCTCAAGTCTGATCAGTGGGGACTTTTAGTATGTTCATTAGCATGCCTAAACAAACATCTCCACCAATTTTCAAAACTTTCATATATTTTTTAGCCATTCGTCAAAATCAGGTCTATTTTGACTGGGGTAGTTCAGACGAATGGCCGCCCAACACGCGGGACATCCTGTTTTAACAGGTAAAAAGTTTTTTATTAGTTGTCGGTCGTTAAAAAAAGCACCCAACTACAGATCCGATTCAAAAATTAGAATAATGAAAAAAATATGGTCAAGGGAATTGCAAATCTAATTTATCAAATAAATAATCAATGATATCAAATATAAATTATCATAATATAAATTTGCATATTTTGTAGATTATAAAAATATAAACGGATTACAAAGAAATAGAAAATATATTTAAAACAGCAAGTGAAAAGAAATTCAAAATATTATAATACTTCATAACATGGTTCAAAAAATTAGAATAATGTAAATATATTGTACACAATTTAAACTCGAAAGGTTTTTACATGCTAATCAGTACTTTGTTGCATCACCCTTAGCTTTAATGACAGCTCTAAAACGGTTTGGCATATTATTGACTAAAGGTTCACAAATTTTTTTATCAATATTCGCACATATGTTCTTCAAACTAGAAATAAGATCTTTTTTGTCTCTTGGTGCAACTTCTTGAAGTCTTTTTTCACAATTCTCCAGAAATTCTCGATGGGGTTTAGATCGGGTGAGTTCGCAGGCCTAAAGAGTACATTTATTTCCTTCTATTGGAGCCATTTAGTTGTCGATTTGGAAGTATGGGAAGAAGCTGAATCTTGCTGAAACTCGAAATCGTCATCACATAAATCCTCAGATGAAGGAATCATGACGTGTTCAAGAATTTCTTGATACACTTCTGAATTGACTTTTGTGTAAACAATACACTACCTACTTGGGCCCTCTGCAGTCATGCAGCCCCATACCATGACAGAGGTTGCAAAATTAACCGAACGTTTTAAACACTCTTTATCAAAAGCTTCTTGTTTAAGTCTCCAAACACATATACCTTGATTTCCATGGGACACACAAAATATACTTTCATCGCTGAAGAGTACCTTTTACCAATCATCTTGACCCCAAAATAGCCTTTGTTTACACCATTTAACTCTAGCAGCCATTTGCCTAGATGGTAAGAGTGGCTTTGTCTTAGTCACACGTGATCTAAAACCTAATTTGTGAAGTCGTCGTAATGTTGTAGACTTAGAGGCATTTACACCCACTTCTTTCCATTTTCACTGCAAATATCTCACACTTCGAAAGCGATGTTTCTTCACAATCTTTTTCAATTGCCTTTCATCTCTTGCTGAAGTTACTGGCTTTCGACCACTTTTAAAGTGTTTATTTTGAAAATACTTATTATTACAATATTCTCTCAAAACTCTACTCACACTTGCTTGAGAACCTTTCACTTCCTTTGCTATAAACAATTGTGTTTTTCCTTTTTTGTGCAAGTGCACAATACGAAATTTCACAGCCTCAGATAAGTCGCTCTTTCGTCCCATATTAAGCAAATACTGAACTAAAATCAAATGCCAAACTACTTTTCATTTTCCGCGGAACACATTTTATAGTCCCGCACATGTTAGTTCCTCAGTTGGTCTCTAAACCAACAGAAAAATAGTTGCATTTTCTAATTTTTTGAACCATGCTGTCCAGATATTCTAATTTTTTAAATAATTCTAATATTTTTTAAATAGTTAATTATTAGTATAGAAAATAAAAATAAATATTTATGTTATATTTATAAATGTTCTGAAGATATTTAGACATTTTTAATATATTTTTTTCTGAACATAGTATGCAAATTGACACTTTAGCAACTTTATATCCATTCTTTTTTACATTATTCTAATTTTTTGAATCGGAGCTGTATTTTATTTTGAATACATTGGATCGGCTCGGTATTTTTTTAGCTTCTACTCAATCTAGTGAAGCAAATGTCTCTAGTTATCTAGGGCTACCAAACGAGCTGGTTCGTCGCGACAACAGCTCGTTTGGTGAGAATTAAGTATCATTTTTATTTTGCATACGTATTTTGTAGTATATATGTATGATCATTGAAATCGGTGTTCTAAAGGTAACCCTAGCTGGTATTTGAAACCGATAGTAAAGCAATTCTTGCTATATGAGAACCAACAGCGTTTTAACATTAATTCTGAGTAATATAGAATTTTGTTTATTTTATAAAATTTTGATTATTGTTGTATTTTCTTGTTAAAACCCATGTTTTCAAGTAATATAGGGCTGGATTTTTAAAAAAAATTTCGTTTTGATTTTGATTTTGATTTTTGGATGAATCTATTTTAATGTAAATTCTGTTCTGTTTTCAATACTTAAATTTAAAATTGATTTTTTTTAGAATTCTTTAATTCTAATTTGTTTTTTTGTTTGAATTCTTTAATTCTAACTTGGTTCTGGTTTTAAAGGGGACCAGGAAAGGGAAAATCGAGTAAAAAATCGAATTTTATTTTATTGTTGCATTAGAGAGAGTAAAATGTCCCTCTTCTAATGATGTATCACACTAGTTGATCGAATAAATAGAAGTTTGGCAAATGTGTGTTTATCTTGAACCACTTTATAGCTGACTTGACATTTAAAGGGCCCCCTCTGATGTAAACAAACCACTCTTGCACTTGGCGTTATTTAATGCTCTACAATACAATTTTCTCTATTGGTATTTTTCAATATTAAGTTTTTTCTTTTGAACTGGCAACAGAGAAAGTTAACTGCGATTGTTTTAGTTGTTTCTAGCTGTTGTTATTGCGCACATGCTCATTTTTGTTTGAAATCCTTTTGGTGTGAAAGTTTATAATCTGTTTTAGTTCTGCTGCATTCTTTACTTCTTTTTATATTAATAATTCGACTATTATTGCTGTTCTTAAATTGGTAGAATCCATTTTATTAAAATGCCAAGAAGCCTTTATATTGGCCTTTTATCTTCTGCAGCAAAAAATGTTTGTAAAGGCGAAATGAAAAAAGCTGCTGAAGAATGTATTGCCATCAGCAACAACCAAGATTTGTGTGTCGCATTGGATTTTACATGGCAGAAACGTGGCCATATGTCACTCAATGATGTAGTGACTGCAACCAGTGTCGACAATGGGAAGGTGATAGATATTTCTGTTATGTCCAAATTCTGCAAATGTCCCCAAAGTAATACAAATTTGCATACCGATGCATGCATTGCCAATTACAGTGGAGTCAGTGGAGGTATGGAAATCGCTGGTGTGAAAGAAATTTTCAGTAGGTCGGAATCATTCAATAATGCAAGGTATCTAAGATACCTGGGTGATGGGGATTCCAAAGCATTCAATAGTGTTGTGTCATCAAAAGTATATGGTGGTGCAAATATAGAAAAACTAGAATGTATAGGCCATATACAAAAAATAATGGGTTGTCGACTTCTTGAACTGAAAAAGAAATATGTCGGTAAAAAACTTAGTGATGGAAAATCATTAGGTGGTAAAAATAGATTAACCGACAGCATAATTCTGAAAATTCAAAAGTATTATGGCTTGGCAATTAGACGAAATGTTGGCTCTTTGCAAAATATGCAGCAGGCTGTATGGGCAGAGTACTTTCATTTACTATATAGCAATGAAAATCCGAATCATGGGCTCTGTCCAGTTGGAATGGATAGTTGGTGTAAATTCCAACGGGCAAAAGCCAGCGGAGATGTGTATGACCACAATAAACATACACATATTGCCTTGCCTATTATGGAAGCCATAAAACCCATTTTTAGAGAATTTTCCTATCCAGAATTGTTGAAAAAGTGTATACATGGGAAAACCCAGAATCCAAATGAGTCTGTAAATAATGCCATCTGGACCCGTGTACCAAAAACTGTGTTTGTGTCTCTAAAAACACTTTTTTTTGGGTGTGTATGATGCTGTTTCCTGCTTTAATGCAGGAAATATAGTTAAATGCAAAGCTTTGGTCAAGTTAGGGATCAATCCAGGTGTCAATCGCATCAAAACACTCAAACAACTGGACAAGGATCGTGAGATAGATCGAGAGAGAAAACTCTCTGAATACTGTAAAAAAGCAAGACAAACTCAAAAAATTGCCAAACGCAAACTAGAAGACCCATTTCATGAGTCTGAAATAGACAATCCATCATATAAATCAGGATTTTATTAAATTCGTGTAGTGATGCTTTTTAAAAATACAGTTTTAAACTTTAAATCTGTTTTTCTCAAAACATGGATTTTGCAGGTTCGTGTTCCTTTTTCTCAGTACTTAAGTAATATAATGACTTCAAATTTTTATCATGAGTTTATATCATAATACTGATCATTTTAACACAGGGGTTTAAATATTTATGTAATAGATATTATTTTATAAGAGAAAAATGCAATAAAAAAGGGTTTAAAAAGGGACCCGCAGTAAAAAAATTAAATAAATTTATAATTGATACTTAGAAACAAAATGAGCTGTTAAAATGTACAAAATATATCCTTCTATCAAACACAAAAATTTCACATTCCTATCTCAGGCAGTTTCTGAGAAAAAGGTACATAAAAATGGTAAATTTAACATGGCGGAGATAGGACTTACCCGGTCCCCTAAATTTAATTTTGGTTTAAATTTTCCTTTTGTTTAAATTTAAGCTTAATTTGAAATTCTTAATTGCAAACTTTGTTTTGGATCTGAATTTTGATTTCTATTTTGTTTTAGAAATTTTGATTCATCGCTATTATTGTTTCGATTTTGTAAGAATTTTATTGTTACAGGATTGGCATGGTACTGTGTTCAAAACTTAATTGATTTAATTGTGTAAACCTTTCATTGTTGAATAATTTAAAAGAAAATTTTTCAATTTTAACAATATTTAGTAACTTTTGATTTTGTTTTGTTTAAAAGAGAAAGTAGGCATATTGTTTTGTATTCACTCCGTATGTTCTGTTTATGTACTACCGATCTTGTATTACTAATATTTTATTTCAGCTTACACACTTTATACACCCAGGCCCAGATTTTCGCATGGGCAAGTGGGGCACTTGCCCAGGGCCCCCAAAATTATAGGGCCCCAAATTTAGTATAAAGTTGTACATAGTTTTGAGAATTTGTTTTTTGGTTAATATAGTAAAGGGGTGCAGTGGCGGATACAGAAAAAAATCCTGGGTGGAGCACAGTGCACCCACTATAGTGAAAGCATGCTTACGTCCATAATTGTTTCTGGTTTAATTTTTTTTTTTTTGGGGGGGGGGAAGGGGGGAGTTGTAATAACTCCAGTCTGTGATTTATTTTGAATTTCAAAAGAAAATTTCATGAATTTATTCATTAACATTAAAAAGTAAATTAATTAATTAACACTTCTTATTAATATTCATTATTTTCTTCAAATTTTTGACTTGTCGGTCGAAATTTTTTTAAAATTTCTGGTCCCGATTTAAGGGTGTCCTGGGTGAGTGTCCCACATGTTAATGTGGAAATCTGGTCCTGAGGAGGGGGGACATGCCCCCCTTTGGATCTGTCCTTGAAGGGGGCCCCCAAAGTCTGCTTTGCCCAGGGCCCCATTGTGTCAAAGTCGGGCCCTGTATACACCAGTTTAATAAGATATTGTTTAGGACTGTTACACCCAATTAGGACCTAATTTTGTAATCTGGATCAGATTTGTAGACATTTTTATTTAATGTTCATATTAGATAATAATTTTTTACTATGATAGCAAGAACGTATCTACAAGTACGCCAAATATTAGCTTTTCAGTTTGATTCAATGTACAGTTCCTGCATATATTGTACAATGCTTTTCGGTAATAAAATGCTTTTCGTTGAGTTTAAGAAAGCTTTACTAGACTTATCAATTCTTTGTTAAGAAATGATGTAAAAAGTTATTTTTATATTTTTAATATCTTGTAAACAATGTAACTCTTCATAGTTAAGGATTTTGTATTGCTTATTACCCATATTATCCGAATTATCCGGATTTTCGATTGTCCGGATGCCCATGGTCCCAGTTAGTCCGGATAAATGAGGTTTAACTGTATCTAAAAAAGTAGAGCTGATAGAGAAAAACCGATTTCATATTTAGATTCAGCGCCCCAAATATAGCTAAAATCAGCTCTAAAATCCTAGGCACCAAAAAAAATTTTTTTGTAGACCTGTGACTGATAATAATCAGTGACGACGGACCACAAATCGTTTCTTTTGTGATCCAACAACTGTGTTCCCTGTTAGAGATAGACCAATCACTAACACCAGTCTACCACCCTGAAGCTAACCCAGTGGAACGGAAAAATCGGGATTTGAAGCCTAGACTAGCAATCTTAGTCAAAGATCAGCATACAACCTGGCCCGAACACCTGCCATATATCCGGTTCACACTGAATTCAGCAAAGTGTGATTCGATAGGACACAGAGCAGCCCATCTAATTTTCGGACGAGAGCTCAGAACACTACTGATGATGTCACCCATGACCTAAGAACAGTCCTTGAAAATGATAATTTCGTCCCTGAATTTACGCCCTACCTCAAACGTTTTGCAAAAGTGCCCGAACAAGTGAAAGAGAGGTTAGAGCAGAAACAAGACAAACACAAAAAGTATGCTGACAAGCAAAGATCACCTGCCCCACACTATGCACCAGGCGATCACGTCTACATTGACCTCCATCCCATTAGCAGCACTGCTAAGGGAAAAACAGCAAAGTTTGTACCAAAGAGAGACGGACCATATGTCATCGTAACGCAAAAGTCACCCACCTCTTACGTGATAGCAAGCTCTGATGAGCCGACAGTGCCCTTGGGCATATATCACACTTTAGCTGTGAAACCGTGCAACCAAAGACAATCCACAAACCCAGTGCACCCTCTAAGGAAACGGGGTCGTCCGAGGCATAAACCACCAGACTCAACTGCAGGTCCCTCGTCGGGACGTCTTCGAAACCTGAGGGGGAGATTGTAACCAACTGGTTTAAGCAGGGCATCATTACGCAAAAACTCTCATGATGCCCTAACACAGTAAGGCTTAGTTCACACGATACGGTTTCGGTTTTATAATCGTTTCGGTGTCAACCGAAAGCTGTGTTCACACGATTCGGTGTTTCTTTCGCCGCTTACGGTTTTCCCGTCCTTTGCAATCATTGCAGTGTAGTTCACTTTGCAGGATGGACGTAAATACCTTTCTTGTAAATACTGGTATCATCGTCGTCGAAGCTGGTCGATACTTTCTCGTTGTGGACTGTAGATTTTCTTTTGTTTTTTGTTGCGTAATAATTTCTTATAATCTTAATCTAGAGGCAACTATATTAATTGGTTCACTAGTTATACAAAACGCACTAGACATTTTCAACGGACACCATAGTCCTTTATTTATTATACGGAGAGGTCTTTTTTACGACCTTATTCACTGGTTCTCCATAGGCAACTGAACTAACAGTCGCCAAGGGTTGGCGGGAAGACGGTACCCAGTGATCACGCAGGAGCGCCAACAGAAGCAACATTAAAAAAATTTATAGAAGGTATTGGGTACATCCTATTTTGAGGGACAGATATTGTCTGGGATCTTTTCAAAAGCTTATGATTGAATTAAGAAGAGATTAATCGAAATTTTTCAACTATTTCCGAATGATGATACATACATTGAGTTAAAACTTTGAATTTTTTGTAATGGTTAACATTATACAGTGATTTCCGCTTATAAGAATCACGTTTGTAATTACTGTTTTTGATTCTTATAAGCGGTTGATTCTTATAGCCGAAATTTAGATTTTTGGACAGGCACACACACACACCTATATATACATATATTAGATAATTTACCATAAAATACTCTTTAATTTACGTTATCTTTTATTAAAATTATTTTTTATAATTTTAAAAATACAACTTAATTTCTAGACCTATAAGTAGATACACATTATAGTGAGAGAAAAAAAAATCCAATATTTGTTACCACATACCTGCTTAACAGTTTTAACATTTCAACTACAGGAAGGGAGCAAGAAAAAGTTTTATATGGTAGTTTGACGCAATGAAGTTTTCAGGAGGCTGTTTATACCGCTTTGATTACTAATAGTCTCAGACGAAGATTCACCTTCTAGCTTACGTTTCACGGTTTGTTAACGTGCTGAATCTACTAATGTCACGTTTGCCTAAGTGATAGTGGACACTTCGCCGAAGATTTGTGTTTCAGGGTCCAGGAAGCCGCAACCAGGATGTGGGAGGTGGGAAAAAAAGAGTCCCTATTTTTGTTTGTCAGTGGAGAAAAGTGAAATCGGACCCGGACGGGTAAAGATGCCCCTGGGTCAAGCTAATAGGACAGTGTTGTGCCAAAGCGTTTAAAGGGAAACTATTATGTTATGTCTAACAAAGAAAGGGATGAATTTTACGACTATATTCCATCACATCTTATCAATCTTTCTTTTAAAAAAAAAGAAAGAACTTCGTGCCTTTTGAGGGTTTAAGTGGCTTTTTTTTGAAAAATAAAAGGAAAGCGAAGAGTGTAAACTGATTCTTAAAACCGGTGGATTGATTCTTTAAAGCGAAAATTTTAACATGGAAATAATACATTTGTTTTTGTTTTCGCGATATTGATTCTTATAAACGGTTGATTCTTATAACCACTGATCACTATAAGCGGTGGTTACAGTAATTTGCAAACAAAATCACATCATAAAACTTCCCATAAAGTTTTTTAAAAACTTAAAATTAAAAATAATGGGGTAATTTAAAATCGTTATAACTCGAAATATTATCTGTCGAATTTCAATTTTTTTTTCATTTAATTAAACAGAAATATGTTTTAATTTCGATTCACCGTTTTTAAAATATTATTTTTTAAAAAAATTAAAAATATTTAGAGAATTTTTTTTATAAATGATGTAACTTATTTTTAAAAAATCACATTTTTAAAAGTAAATATATTTTTCAAATTTGTTGAATCAAAATTAAAGTAAAATAAAAGACATGTTCCAAGTTTGAGTCATTTATCTTTAACGGTTCTTGACTTATAACAATTTAAAGAGGAGAAATGGTGAAAAAACCCATCACGCAGAAAACTTATTTACAGGTTTAAACAAAGATTGGTTGCTATTAGAATGGTGCAAATAATAGTAATAATAATAATAATAATAATATCTCCTGTTCTAATTAAGATATAAACATGATTTAAACGTCGTTTAAAGCGTCATTTAAAGGAAAACATTCTTATGTTTCGTCCCAAATGATCGGTCTTTCTTCAAACAAAGAAATTAAAATTTCTGTGTTGATTTTCTCCATTTGTAAAAAAAAAATCCACTGCAAAAAAACTGTAAAAAGCAACTAAAAAATATCACTTCAAACAATCACTTCAGTAGCTAGATCGGCATTGGTGTACGTTTCCTTCAAAATAACTGAATCGTGTGTACTCCCCCTCTAAATTCTATACGCCAATGGCAAGCGAAACGGCGGCGCGGCATCCGGTTTCGGTAGACTAAATCGAACGACATCTGCTACCAATTCGGTTGTTCTCCCGTTTGCGGTTTTCGACCGCAACGTGTGAACAGACAAAACAAAATACACTGTTTATTGCAAACGAAACGGCAAAACCGAGACGATCATAAAACCGAAACCGTATCGTGTGAACGAAGCCTAAAGCAGCCTTGCGAACAGCCGCCGGGATCGCAAGAAGCAATCCCTAAAACTCCGTGGACGGAAACAACCATTAGCGTTCGTGCCGACACCCTCTGAACTCTGCTTGCTGAGAAACTATGTTTGTCAGTCGGTCCAATGTTTTCCTAGCTGGTAGCAGCATATTTTCGTGTGTGCCTGTAAACTTGTTAAAATTGTGTAGTTCTGTAAATAATTGTTATGTTTTCATTAAATTAGTTAAAATGTCACATAGGGTTTCATTTTTTTACTGTCGGGATCGAGTTTACTTTCTCCCTGAAGTCAACAGGTCTCGGTTGTTATGTGACTGTTCACGCGAATGGCCACACAACTGCTTTAAAACCCATTTGAATGTTTTGGTGTTTCTAAACGAAACTATTGCTGCTATCCACATACTAGAAAACTGTTTCGGTACTAAAGCAACCCTATTATAGATCCTCACAGGCTCTGTAGAGTCTTTCTAAAATTGGAGTTAAGTAATATCTATAAAGTAACCGGCTTTTATATATGAAAATACACTTGGCACTCCCACAGGTATTATTCTTAAGGCGGTCATTTCTCTTTCTCATTCGGATCTTCATGCATTGGGATACTTTTCTGACCTACTGAAATTGCTTAGGTCCGAGCGGTTTAATGTTAATAACGAATCAGTGCTAATTTCAGGAAAAGAAATATTTCAGGTAGTCTCTTCTAACGAAACTACCACGGGTTATTAACGTAGGATTACTTATTGTTGCTTACCTTTTTTTTACGCATTTTGGTACTTTTATGTTTAACTGTTTAGTGCTACTGGGTTTGACGCGCTGCCAAAATTATAACTCGAGACGCAGGACAATTTTTTTTCTCTCCAAAGGACCATTATTTAGGAACGTAATCCTACGTTAAAATAAATAAAAACACTCGAAAATTTATAAGAAATGTTTTAGTATTCAATATTCGGCAAAATTAGTGGTCTGGAGTAGAGGGATATGGTCATAGAAATGGCGTACTTAACCCTTCAGCGGGCGCCCGTGTACAATGTGCACCATTTTCGTAATTTTGAATGGTTTGTTTTTACAAGTAAGTTTTGTATGTTCTAAGCAGTTTCTATGTATAGCTACACCCTTGCTAATGCAGGTCTGATTTTCTGACCCTTGTATTTCTTTGCATTTATAGTTAGTCATGATTTAACCGTGGTAAACCAGCGAATTATGAGATGATGCATTAGATCTAATGTGCAGCTATTACTCAGTATTCCGCATATCCCGAAGATAGACAATTTCATTGTTTTTTAGGTTTTTGAACAAATAGGAATCCATTCGCAAGTTGTCCTTAGATCCAATAAACCGGACAGTTTTGAAATAAGGCGAATGTATCCGCATTCTTTGGCCTTTAATTACAAATATATCTCAATATTATAAACATTGTATATCTTGTCATAAAACGCAGAATTATTATTTTCAATTTGAAAAAAAAGTTTATTACATGGGGAATAATCAAGGTTGAAAGAGGCGTTGTACTTTGTGCCACGCGCGCCTCCTGGTGTACCAAAAATTGGCGCGCACGCCGAAGGGTTAATATGCCTTTTCTTACTTATATCTTCCCCAACAATCTGGATACTTTCATAAAGTTACAGGAAATAACTGATGAAATTTAATTCCGGACAACTCGTAATAATTCTCGGAATCTTGTATAAAATTTGAAAATGTGCAATCGCTTTTCATTTTAAAAATTAGCGTCTTCAAAATGATAATTAATAACATAATTACAAGATAAAAAGAACTTTTTATATACCATGTTTTTAAATTTTCTGTTGAATCATATAAACTTGACAATTCTATGTATTAATAAATACTTTTTAAATTTTTTTGATGAATTATCCCATCAACTTGAAAGAAAATGAAGTTAATTGGAAGTTAACTTGCCTTTAACTTTTCGTTCCCGTCCCGGTCGATAGATGGCTGCACCAGTCTACAAAGCAAAATTAACTGAAAAAGAATTCGATTTTGCTTAAAGATGGCTAAAAGTATTAAAATAATGCATTGTCCCCTCGTGTTCTGAGCTATTCTAAAAGTTTCAAATGTCTAGCTAGTCGGGAAATTAGTTAAAAATCGATTGCAAGATTTGTACTGGACAAACACAAACAAACACACACACACACACACACACACACACACACACACACAAACAAGAAAGCGAGTTAATAAAAACATGGTAATAATAAAAATTAATCAGAAAAATTGTGAAATCTCCAGTCAAATGAATTTTTGCTCTAATTTCAGTCATTATCAATAAGACTTAAAATTTTCTATCTTGTCATTTTCTATTTTCAAAATCTTTTAAACCAAGAATGCGTGAGACATGAATGTTTAACAGTTTTTAAATGCTAGCCGTTAAAACAAGAGATGTAATTTTCTTATTATTAAGATCACACTGAAAAGAAAATCCTCGCGTATTTCTAGGAGGAATAAAATTTGCTAGATAATACGGGATATTTCCCCCCGATTGTGTTAAATTCACTGATACTGTCGTTAGTCCTCGAATTTGTGTATCCCTTTTATACACAGTCCTCCCCACATGCAAGCACATTATTCTGATCGACGCACAGAGTACAGGACAAAAAGTTGTGATACAATACATTAAAAAAACTCATATGATGCACTGTGCAGCAGAGAAATCTATTCCCCTAAGACAGTGGTTCCCAACACGTAGGACCACTAAGCCAGATATTGAACCATGTGCAGACCACTACTACACCTCACTGACCTGAGGGGGGGAATCTTCCGGGGGGGGGGGGAGGGGGTTATGGGCGTTTATAGAATATTTCTCAGGCAAACGGGATACAGGATTAACGTACTCACATTCTAACGTATCTTATTCTAATAATAAAATAATTATGTTAAACTTTGAAGAAATTTTAATTCAACACCTGATAGTCATCGGATATATTCAGCCCATCTAGTCCAATGAATATTGCTTTCAAAATCCCTATTTATATGGAAACTTTTTTAATGTATAGCCGGACCACTTCCGTGGCTCTCGCGGACCACCGATTGGGAACCACTGCTGTAAGATCTTTGATTTTCTGCTAATTAAAAGAAACCTATAATTTGCAGAAAAGTATAGAATTTTTTCTGTCAGTTATTCATTTGAGCCAAAAAAGGCGCACTGATGTGCCAAAATTCGGCGCATCTGAAATGAGTCGAAGAACATTTTGGTTAAACATGGGCTCGGGTTAGTACTATTACGTATTGTTTAGGCTGTAGAAATACACTCTACAGGAAAAAAAAACACCGACGTACCAAGAAAGAGTTACCCGATTGTAATAAAATTTCGTATGCAAATAAGTTTCGTCTGGACATGCAAATGATTAAAATTTGATGTCCAACGAATGGATAGCGGTAGCTCCAGCGCATCAGAACTGTGGATCCAGCAGATGTATATAAGGAGCGTTTCTCTATCTGATGTTCAAAATTTCTGTTCCATTTCGACTGGGGATATCTTACGACGACTGTATCAATGCCTCGCGGAAGGATTCGTGCTCGTTACGAGCGTATTTCAGTGTTTGAAAGTGGTCGTGTCATTGGACTGAAAGAAGCTGGTTCGGCAAATCGAAGAATCGCTCGATTTCCGGATCGAGGCGACGTAGCGATTAGACCAGACGATGCTGGCAAGAGTGGGTCAACAACGGCGTCAGGACGGTACGGGTCGACCTAGGACCACAACAGAACGGGAAGACAGATCGATTGTCAGATCAGCTGTCACAGCAACGGATTCGTCGTTATCAACCACGCGAAGCGTGACCCGCAGACATTGGTCCAACATAACCATTGACAGACGACTCAGAGATCGGAATCTTCGCTCGCGCCGACTGTTATGCCGCTTACCCCACATGTCTGTACACCGTTAAGTCCAATTAAAGTGCTACTTAACTCGATCAACTTGGAAAATGGGACCATACTGACTGGGGACGTATGGTCTTTAGTGACGAGTCCCGTTTTCAGCTGTGTCCTGACGACCACCAGGACCGTTATGCCGCTTACCCCTCCTGCCTGTACACCATTAAGTCCAATTACAGTGCTGCTTACCTCGATCAACTTGGAAATGGGACCATACTGACTGGGGACGTATGGTCTTTAGTGACGAGTGCCGTTTTCAGCTGTGTCCTGACGACCACTAGGACGGTTATGCCGCTTACCCCTCACGTCTGTACACTGTTAAGTCCAATTACAGTGCTGCTTAACTCGATCAACTTGGAAATGAGACCATACTGACTGGGGACGTATGGTCTTTAGTGACGAGTCCCGTTTTCAGCTGTGTCCTGACGACCACCAAGACCGTTATGCCGCTTACTCCTCACGTCTGTACACCGTTAAGTCCAATTATAGTGCTGCTTAACTCGAACAACTTGAAAATGGGACCATACTGACTGGGGAGTATGGTCTTTAGTGACGAGTCCCACTTTCAGCTGTGTAAAGACGAGTCTGGAGATTTTCAGGGCAGCATGTGGATCCTGTCCTTATCGCAGGCCTCACAGGCCTACAACAGGGCGTTGGGTCTGGGGTGCCAAATGTTTAGAAAGCCGCACCCCTTTGATAGTCATACACACTTATAGGACAGTGGTAATTAGACGACATTATGCGACCCGTTTTGCTGCCTTTCCTCTTATCCCAGTCCAGACTTTTCTTTTCAACAAGATAATGACCAGCCGCATACGGCACGTGTTGCTGTAAATTTTCTCTAAGCTTTCAGGACACTTTCTTGGCCACCTAGGTCGCTCGATCTTTTCTCCATAGAGCGCATTTGGGACGTGATAGGAAGGCAATTGCAACTATCCCGGAATGTTGCCTATTTAGCCGAGAAAATTTGGCAAGAAATCCCGCAGTACACCATGCGGTAACTTTATCAGTCTATGCCACGCCGGGTGATAGCTTGCATCCAGGCCAGAGGTGGATCAACGTCGTATCGACTTCCTCTATTTGTAACGACCAAGCTCTGGAATAAATCATCATTGGTGTAGCGAAGGGGAGGCAAGGGGGATCTATCGCCAAAAAGGTATCGTGCTCCGGGCGCCAGTTATGCTCGCTACGCCAATGTAAATCATTCAATTGTTGTGAAATTTTAATCTTTTTTTTTCTGTGCATTTTCTTCACATCATCAATTTTTGTGGCAATCGGATATCTCCTTGAGCCATGAAAAAGATCGTCAACATATAACGATTTATCTAACATTTCAACAGTTTTTTCATATTCTTTATCGTATTTTCTAAGGTGGTATTTTATAGTAGTCGCAAGGAAGAATGGACTGGTAGTGACACCAAAGGTCACTCGTTTCATGCGTAGGACCTTGAAATCTGCAATTTTACTATTTGATTCATTAAACCATAGGAACCTTAAAAAATCCCCATCTTCCTGAGCAATCTCGATTTGTAAGAAAGCCTTTTCAGTATCTCCTGAAAATGCAATGTAATGAAGTCGAAATTTCAATATATCTAAAATATTAGGGTTTAAATTTAGACCCGATACTAAACAGTCGTTAAGAGATTTTGCATCTTTATCTTTCGACGAAGCGTTGAACACAATTCTTACTTTAGTTGTTGACTTATCTTGTCTTACGACTGGTCTATGTGGCATATAATAAGCGTTACATTCTTCTAAATCGCATTCTTCAATTATGCCTAAATCCTTTTGATCACGAATTATTTTCTCATATTCATCAAATAACCAACCCTTTTTTACTTAATTTGTTTTCTAATCCCTGAAATCTTCTCTTACCTACATTTAAATTATTATTTAACTCAATTTTGTTTTCTTTCCATAACAGTTTAGTTTCATAACGTCCGTCAACAAATTTCAATTCATCATAAAAAATATTTAAAATATCCATGTCTGCTTGTGAAAGCACATCATTTTTATCACCATAAATAGATAAAGATTCCAGTTTCCAAAACGATTGCAAGTCAAAACCTTGTTTATCCTCTACTGACATAAAATGAATGTTTATTGCTGCACTGATTCAAGAATCTATCTTGCCTACAACCGTTTGGCCGAAAATTATGTTCACCAAATGTAAACACCCATTAATTTTTTTTGAACGCCTCTTTGTACGAACCAGAAATAATCTATTCCCAGCAAAATACCGATTTCATATTTATTGCATGAATCAGCTAAATCCCAACCTTGAGTTGATGCGAGGCGTTGAATGTTTACGTGCTCGGAACTTCTAAAGTACTTGCACTAATAACATCTGTGGCGAGTAACTCGACGGTCATAAATTAACTACGCTGCTTCCTGTTATGTTCATCAAATACACTGCTGGCCACTGTAAATGGAACACTGAAGGAAACATGCAAATAACATGAAATTTACAACATGCATTAGCGGAGGTGAGATATGCAAATGATTAGAATTTCAGCGCAGACGCACATCACGCGCGCCTGTGGCGCCACTTCAAAGCGCTATTTAAGGCTTGGAGATTTCGAACGATTTCAAGTTCGGCAATTGTGTTTTTTTGTGGTTTTTTCAAAAAACGATCAATTATGCCTCGTCGAAAACAGCGATCATCTTTTGATCAAGTATCCGAGTTCGACAGAGGAAGGATAGTGGCCTACCGAGATTGTGGATTATCTTTCAGGGAAATCGGTAGTCGTGTTGGACGAAACCAAACAACTGTAATGCGGATATGTGATCGTTGGATGCAGGAGGGTACGACGGACCGGCGTGTTCGATCGCATCCACCTCAGCACACCACTTCACCTGATGACAGGCAAATTGTGCGCATGGCAGTGACGGATCGCTCAGTCACATCACGAACCATAGCACAGCACATGCAGTCTGTAACGCATCATCCAGTGTCTACGCGTACCATTCGAAGCCGTTTACAGCAGAGTGGTCTGTCCGCAAGACGTCCATTGCTTTGTCTACCCTTGACGCAGAACCACAGACGTCTCCGCCGCCAATGGTGCGATTACAGAAGGGTGTGGACGGCAGAATGGAATGAAATTGTCTTTACTGACGAGTCACGCTTCTGTCTGCAACACCACGATGGTCGTATTCGAGTCTGGAGACACCGTGAAGAGAGGATGCTGAACAGGCTGCGTTATGCACCGCCACACTGGTCCTGCACCGGGTATTATGGTATGGGGCGGTATTGGATATCACTCTCGCACACCTCTAGTACGCATTGCCGGTACTTTAAACAGCCAGCGCTACATCTCCGAGGTGTTGGAGCCAGTTGTCCTTCCTTACCTTCAGGGCTTGCCCACAGCCATATTTCAACAGGATAATGCGCGACCACACGTGGCACGCATTGTCCAACGGTTCTTCGTCAATCGCCAGATTGAATTGCTTCCCTGGCCGTCTCGCTCTCCGGATCTTTCGCCGATAGAAAACATGTGGTCCATGGTTGCTCTACGATTGACCCAGATTCCATCCCCAGCTGCCACAGCAGATCAACTTTGGCAACGTGTGGAAGCTGCTTGGTCTGCTGTACCCAAAGAACTCATCCAAAGTTTCTTTGAATCAATGCCGAGGCATGTGGCAGCGGTGATCTACAACAATGGCGACTACTCTGGCTACTGATTTTGGCAGGAACCACACTTCACAAAAGTCTATAAATTTAATCATTTGATACTTTGTCAACATGTTATCTACAAAATAAATTTTGTTGTGATATCTCTTGTCTTTCTTGGTGTTGCAATTTGGGTGGCCAGCAGTGTAGAATATCGCATTAAGCGGTAGAAACTGTCGTTTGAATTTCAGGATGATTTTCAGTGATTTCAGTTTTAACTAGTTTAGGAAAACAAAATAATTTATTATGATAGGTACTTTGGCAATTTTCACAAGGTTGTAATTTTGATCTGCATTCGGATGACAGATGAGATTTCAAAAAACACCGATAACACCTACCCTCTTTCCTTAATATTCTACGTTTCTGATCATCTGGTAAATTTGTACATCCTAAGGGCCAGTGATCATTATTTTTACAAAATACACCATAGGGTTTAACAACATTTGTATTTAAAGCAGTTGTAGCATTGTATTTATTAAATGGTCCAAAGTTCTCTACACTTCTCTACACTCAATTTCTCCTTTTAAGAAATCAATTAAATTCATTATTTCTGGGTCCTTGTTAGGATCTATTTTGCTATGGTATTCCAGAACTAAATCTTGGGGCAGTGATTTTAATAAAATGGGGTGCAACAAATGGCCGTAAGACCCTGACGTAACATTTAAATTACTTAAGCTTCTAATATTGATTTCACAAATATTATGCAATTTTTTTAAAGCCTTTAAATTAGAAGAAACTTTAACTGGTTCCATAATGAGGAGATTGTTAATATGAGAATTTATAGTTTTTCCAAATTTCTCTTTTAACAGCGTAATACAAGTATTATAGTTTTGATCAGTTAATGTGAAACCTTCAACAACATTATAAGCTTGACCGACAAGAAATGATTTCAGGTACACAAATTTTTCAATTTTACTTAACGATTTATTTTGATCAATCGACACTTCAAATGCGTTAAAAAATTCCTGCCACATACTAGGTCCTCCAGAAAATTTTGAAATATGCAGTTTGGGTAATTTTACGGCAGTGGGCGATGAAGGTTCCGACACATTTGTAGGCAAATTCCAATTTGCATTAGAATCATTATATAATTCACTTCCCTTTGAGAATTTATTAAGTCTAGTTTTAATTCTACACTTAGCCGATAATGTTTGTTCATAATATTCTTCGCTTTTTCCGAGCTCCTTTTCAAAATCTTTATTATTATTCAACTGAGTTTCGATTTCTGAATTTAAAGCCGTTAAGATTTGTTCTCTTTCACAAATCTGAGTATTGAGCTCTGAAAGCTCATCAATATCAGTTTTCTCTATTTCTAGAGCCTAGATTGTATTAAGTTGCTTAACAAGATTTGTGACAGCAGTTCTCTGCAATTTTCGTTTTGCTCTTAATTTTTCAATTTACTCCATTTCAAGATAGAAATCGAAACTCAATAAATCAAATAAATTTTTTTTTTCAAGAAAATGTTCCTGCCTTATTTTCAGCAGTCAACAAAACTCATCCATGAAAGTTAAAACCTTGCTTAATAATAGTCCACTTATTTCGAGAATATCTCGCCGGTACCTCCAAAACAATGTTTATGTTCACGAAGAATTACTGGCGTAAATGTATCAAGTAAAAACATCCAGGCACAGTTCAAGAATGACTTCGATATTGGGTATTTAACCATTTAATCTACACTGGTGTGCAAAACTTAAGCAACAGGTGGGTTTTTTGCCATAACTACACGAGAAATCATCTGAGAGACATGAAATTCAAAAATGAGGGAGAGTATTATGTACGTAAAGGATGACGAAAGCATCGGCGCTTAAAAAGGATTACAATGCATAAGGTATGGAATCAAACAAAAACAAGCTTTATTGAACGCATAGTATCGTGATTCATGATTGTCTATCCAAGATGAAGAACAACAAGCAGATGTTCCTTAATATGGGATATGCCCTCCCCTCACTGCAACGGTTGCTTCGCACCGTCTCCGCATACTCAGAACCAACTGGTGCAACATTTCTTGCGGTAGGAGTGCCCATTCCTCAATCAGCATCTGTTTGAGTTGTTCGTTGTTCTCCGGAGGATGTAAGCGTGCTTCAATGCGTCTCCCCAAAGCATCCCACACATGTTCGATGGGATTTAAATCTGGGGAGTACGCTGTCCAATCCATTCGAGTGATATCTTCACTTTCCAGTAGCTCCTCAACAGCAAGAGTCCGATGTGGCCGTGCATTGTCATCCATAAAAATGAAGTCTGGGCCAATGGCACCTCGGAACAGACGCACATGGGGAAGGAGTACCTCCTCACAATAGCGATCCCCGGTTACAGACCCTCTGTCAAAAACGTGGAGCTCAGTTCGCCCGTTCAGCATAATGCCTCCCCAGATAAGAACTCCAGGACCACCGTTACGGTGTCTTTCCTTGATGTTACTGGGATAAAACCGGGTCCCGACCTCTCTCCAAATGAAAACGCGTTGAGAATCGCTTCTGGTACTGAACCGACTCTCATCCGTAAAGAGAACACGACTCAATTGATCAGTTGTCCAGTTTTTGTGCTCTCTGCACCACTGTAAACGGTGGCGTCGGTGGCCAACTTTCAACGTAGGCAGCGTTCAGGACGGCGGGCGAATAGGCCCCCTTTGTGAAGGCGTCTGGCCACAGTAAACCGCGACACTTGTCGCCCCGTTGCTGTACAGAGTTCCTGAGCAATGCCGCTTGCTGACTGCTGTCGGCCTCTTTTTGCCTGCAGGACGATATATCGGTCATCCCCTGCAGTTGTCGTCCTCGGGCGGCCACCACCAACCTTTCTAACAGCTGTACCTGTGGTTTGGAACGCTTTCCAAGCGCGCGAAACGACATTTTTGTTGATTCCGAACTCTGCAGCTATACTGGTAACAGTACGCCCCTCCTCCAGATTTCCGATCATTCTTCTACGTGTGAAGTCGTCCAGGTGATTTTTTCTAGCCATATTTTACGAACTGACTCACTGGCACTTGCAGCGAATATGTTGAATTGCGTCTCCGTCCTTCCTTTTATTCTACTGTTGAGCTGCGCGCGCCGACATCACGCGTTTTGCGTACGTTCACGTCGCCTCTGACGTTTCGTTCCTGATATTTGCATACGCATGACGTTTCTACTGACTGACTTGTTCATTGTACTGATCTCCAGACTTTCTTTTCTGCAATTTCATGGCTATCTGCTAAATTTTTACAGTGTTGCTTAAGTTTTGCACACCAGTGTATATTACACTATTTACAACTTTGAACATAAAATAAATGAAATTAAAATTTAAGAGTTACTTCATGCGTCATGAGTGCATGAAGCCAAGATTCGAAGTGCTAGTAGACAGATATCAACAAATTCACGACTGACCGCCCTTGAACAACATATCCGGGCAAGCGCGTGGGAGGGATGAGTTCCCAACAGAATTAAGGTCGATTTATATAGCGACGTTAAGTGAACGTAACGGGAACGATCCGAGCGCGCGACGAGTCGTCGTAATCATTTCCTCCCTGTTTTTCAATGGAACTGTTTAAGGTCGATTTATATAGCGACGTGAAGTGAACGTAACGGGAACGAGCCGAGCGCGCGACGAGTCGTCGTAATCATTTCCTCCCTGTTTTTCAATGGAACTGTTTATACTGCGCCGTGACACGTCCGATTCTCGGCAGATTCCCGGCCGAGAATCGGCGCCAACGATTCGAAGCAGGAAGTCGTTCACTGCTTGGCCGTCTCTCGTTCATGGCAGAAAGTAAAAAGTGGCTATTCAAGATATAATTTACATACTGTTATTTATGTTTGATATTTAGTATGGATGATGAAAACTCATTGAGCTGGTGAGAGGTTTTGTACGATTTGGCCCATCAAAATACATGAATCCAAAGTTCAAAATGACAATTCGGAAGGCAATAGGAGAAAATTATACTTGAAATTACAATTGGTTCACTAAAATATAAAATGTATCAATTTGTATGAATAATGAAACAATGGAAAAATTATTTACACGATTTAGAAAGTGTAAATTGTTAAAAACAAATACTTACATGTATGGATTTGTTGGTTATAAAGCAATTTTTCTTGCTTTCTGAGCAGCAAAATTGTATATTAAAAGTGAAAAGTCCAAAGATGATGAGAGATCATTTTCATTAGAAATAAGTGCCAAGGAGGACAGGCGTACAATCCGTATTCAAAGCATTCTGATTGTACCTACTTTGTAATATTTTCAATTCTTGTGGGAAAAGTGGGAAATAAAATCCATTATAATGATAGAGAGAACAAGTAAAAGCCAATTTTTTGTTTACCTCACTCCTTCAGCCTTCAAACTCCTTTCTTCCCAACAGGTTTGGAGCCAGGACCGCCCAGAGGGGGGAGGGCAACTGGGGCACTTTGCCCCAGGGCCGGAGGGGCCCCCAAAAAATTTAAAAAAATTCCTCCGAAAGAAAAAAAATTAAAAGATTTCCTCCGAAAGAAAATTCTGAAACTTGTACCGTACTTCAAAATTCAAAATAATCTCCTGAAAAAAGCCCCCCCCCCCAAAAAAAAAAAAAAAAATAAAAAAAATTATTCGATTAATCAGATTTCTTGGTGCCCCCAAAAGAAGTTTGCCTCAGGCCCCGTAAAGTCTCTGGGCGGCCCTGTTTGGGGATGCATTTACTTATTTGTCTTACACTCCCTGGAGAAATGTCTTGTCTATTGTTTGCTTTGAATAGAGCAAACATTTGACCAAATGGTATTAGTATTCGTTCACAAGGATATGTTCACGTTTTTCTCAGTTTGCAACTATTCCGTGAAAACGAACAAAGTCCGACAAAACGGTTTATAATTCTTCAAATGACTGTATGTAGTGACTGACAGATAGTAGAAACTGATATTGAAAAAAAGGATTGATAATCAAGGGTTTACTATAACTGAATTGAAGATAAATCATGTTTTTTTAACCGAGAAATTTTTCGAACCGAAAGGGTAGTTTGTCAATTAAGATTCTTTCTGCGATTCTTTAGAAAAAATCGAAACATATATATATTTTTATAAGTTGAATTATAGAAACTACGAAAAATGAGGGATTTCTTTAAAAACCCGTAACATTTAGAAAAGTGTTGCTATGAGAAATAAAAATGGTGGCCCTGGGCGGTTACCCAGTTTGTCCACCCCTAGGTATGGCCCTGGCTCTCCTCTAACAAAAGTGTGATAATGGCTAAATCTTTAACTGAAAAATGAAACCGCGCCATGACGTTACAAATCTTTCACAACTAATGAAACACGTCCCCGCCACTTTCTACTCCCGTCTCTGTATAAACACATGCATCCGGCGCCCGGGCTCGGCTCGTTCCCTTTACGTGCCTGTATAAATCAACCCTTATTCGGGGGAAAAATTGTGGTATACTGTGACTTAAAGGCACATATAATTTCCCCTGATGGACGAAATTTCTAAAATGAATTAAATAGCAGAGTACAAAATTTCTTTCGCTATTAAATAGTGCAATTAAAAATTCTCTAAATTCCAGTGGGTATTGATTAGAAAAATTTTGTTTATACCCCAAAAAATCTCACTGTACTTCTTGCCGATCTCAATGCACCCTAAAGTGCCGCGGCACACCGGTTGGGAATGACTGCTCTAAACCTTTTGATATACAGGCAAGCCTTAAAAACTCATGCATACAAAATATTTGAATTTAAATAAAATACAGCAAAACCTCGTTTACCCGGATAATCCGAATCAGATTTGCACACAATATTTTTATTTAATGTTCACATTAGATAATAATTTTTAACTATGATAGCAAGAACTTAACTATATGTACGCCAAATATTCGCTTTTTAGTTTCATTCAATGTACAGTTCCTGCATAGATTGTACAATAAATGATGGTAATAGAATGCTTTTTGTTGACTTTAAGAAAGCTTTACTAGACTTACCAATTCTATGTTAAGAAATGATGTGAAAAGTCATTTGTATATTTCTTAATATCTTGTAAACAATATGTAATTTTGTTAAAAAAACATAGTTTTTTATCGTAATAATCGGCAAATCTGCTTAGTTAAGGCTTTTATTTTGCTTATTACCCATATTATTCGGATATTCGATTGTCCGGATTGCTATGGTCCCAGTTAGTCCAGATAAACGAGCTTTTAATATAGTATCAAATGAATTACTTATAACTCATTTATTAACACAATTTTAAAACACTATATTTTAGTAACAGTTTTAAAAGTGTTTATGTTCCATTCATCTTAAAATCCTTTCGGAGAATTTGTTACAAATAATCTAAAATTGTTTCGAGAAAAAAAAAATATATATTTACAAAACTGGTTGATGAGTGGATCTCGTGGATTTTCTAAGTTAAGCTCTGGTGAATTGTCCTCATAAACTGAATTTCTAATTTTATATTAGGCAGTACACCCTTGTTTTTACACGGTTGATACGTTCCAGAAAACCTCATGTCATAAAACAAACAAACAAATAAAATAAGGCGTGCCTTAAAAAATGGGTTATTGTTATCTTTAAAACCTGTAAAAATACGTAACATAATAGGTTTCATACAAAAAACTGTGGTAAAAACATTTTAAAAAGGCAAATTTAATTTGTACGAGCATTCATGCACGTTTTATTTCATAAAACACTTCCGATTAGATTGACGCTAAACAAAAGACTAAATTTTATCAGCAAACAAGGGGGAATTCCCTAAATATTTTGTAGAAAAATATAGGTAAATGGAAATATTTTTCATTAAGGCGACAATGGACCATGAAAATTTTTTTTTAACTTATTAACCAATTGCTATGAAATTTTGTATACTTATACAGTGTTGTTTAGAGATGGAAATTAGAAAAAAAAATCAGAATGTAATTAATTAAGATATTAATTAAAATCAGTTTGTTAATTACTCTATTTAAAAATGCTCCATGCGCATGAATTTTTGTCTCAGATATCCAATTTTCTCTCTTAAGCTAGCTTTATATAGTAATAATAAAAGTTCGTAGCAATATTTGATTTACAGTCATATTTATAAAAATTAGAAAAGAAATCGATAAAAATAGGTCATTTTATGCAAAATTTTATCAAAAAATATTTTTATTGTAAAAATTTTAAGTCGTTTTAAAATAGTATAATGAATTGATTACTAAGTTTTATTGTAACATCCTATATATAATAGCCGTTGTCTCTGTATGACACTTCCGGGCTGTACTCATCTTTCAATTGAAGCCCTCAGTAAACAAACCGCCAAATAGGCTTAATTTCAATTTCAGATGTGGATCAGAATTTTTTCTTACCTAAAAACAAATATCTTCTCCATCAAATCACATTTGTTCAGCCTATTTTTCTATAAAACATTCAGAACTAAAAAAATTGGGTGTTTTTAGCTGTATATTTAACAGTTTTTAAAAATCTGTTTACTTTTGCGATGAATTCTGAAAGTAAATAAACTTGAATGTGAATGAATCGTGAAGTGAACTGTAAAAAAAGTTTTTAACTTTCATATACTTTTTCCATTATGACGTCATTTTTAGTATTATGACGTCAAAATGACGGGTTGGATGGCAGTCTACTACTCCAATCGCATGAAAAACTAAATAAATAAAAAATAATGAAAGGGTTTGCTTTTACAAGGTGTCGATTAAATGCAATATTTTAGATAATTCGGGATATTTTTTAACTTTCATATACTTTTTTCCATTATGACGTCAAATTGACGGGTTACCTACTAGTATATAAATAATCATTTTATGAAATTTTATGAAAATTTAAGAAAAATTATGACGCATGGAACATTTTGAACTTACCGAAACGACATGAAAACTTGTTTTGAGAAAATAGCATTTAAAGTTTTAATTTAACGTAACATTTCCATTGTTTACGTTTAAAAAAATACTTATAACTAGGTTAATAATGATCGGATCAACATACTTTTTTTAAATTTAAAGCTGATGAGTTGCAGAATCATTTTCTGAAAGAAACAAAAATCGTTTTGGGGACATATTTTTGTCAATCTGAAGGTCCATTGTCGCCTTAAATTTTTTATCAAATTGGAATTTTGAAAAACGAATTTTTTTAAGCTGTTTTAAATCAAAAGAAATCGTGTGAAATCGGAATCTAATATATTTTTGTAGACAGTGTTCAGTAAAAATTTTGTAAAAAGAGACCATGTAAAAACTAAATTGGGTGACATATCTTTGAATACTTACTGTTTTCGACATATTGAATTGACGACTAAATTAAAAACGCGTAGTTTTTTAAATCCAATGCTATTTACCATTTTTTTAACAGGGCATCAAACCATTGATGTTTTGCTATTTAGTAGTTAATTTTCGGGGCATTAACTTACTCACGAGTGTCGCACCACAATGGAATTTTAG